>MU863646.1:172315-266783 GCA_033575675.1 Parathielavia hyrcaniae
CTGAATGCCTCCGCAGCTCCGGTTCGGATGTTGCCCTCGTCGTCCAAAACCACCGAGCGGTTGACATTGTCGACCTTGAACGGGTAAAGCTCGTCTCGTAGCACTCGGGTGCCTGGCGCCATCTTCCTCTCCGCAACCTGCTTGACTATTCCGAGCTCGGTCTCGTCCCTGCAGGCAATCCTGAGTCGCTTCAGGTTTTTCGGGTCTTTGGTCACTGCGCGGCATCGCCAGTTGACTCGGTCTTCCATTCCTCGAATCTCCTTCTCCACGATTCGTCTGATTGCTCCGACTGAGGTCCTGTCGTCTTCTCCGCTTTCCACTCTGGAAGTATCGATCGTGCAGAATAAGGAGTCGCTCATGGTCGATGGGGTGGTTTCCATGGATTGGATTGAGTTCAGGTTTGGGGAGCTAGTCGGTGGGGTTCTCACGACATTTGCGTACGACGGGTTTGGACTGGTCAGCGCCGTTGTAGTGGTAAGGACTGGGCTGTTCGAGATGGCGTCTAGACGCTCGTAGACTTGCTTCAACTCTTCAGCCACCTGCTTCTTAACGTTGCTGAGTTCTGTTTTCACAGTAGCCAGCTCCGTTTTGACAGATATCAGTTCGGTGGTGAGCTTGACCAGCATGTCGTTTGCTGTTGGATGACACCTTTCAGCTCCTTGATGTTTTGACGCGTTTCGCCGACATCGGCCAGCATCCTCTGCGCGACGCTGGCCCTTCCATCCAAGGTAGGCGCGGCATCAGGTCGCGCGGTGATACCCAACGTGTTCTTGACCGGCTTTGTCTTGTTTTCGAGGGAAATCAACGTGTCTCGGACTTTGGCGGATGGTTTGGGGGAGCGCAATGGACGTCGTCTCGGCTCGGGCGAGTTCACCGCGTCGTCGATGCCTTCCGCGTTCGCGTTTGACACCATGTTGGGGACGTGGCGGCCCCGCGGGGCGCCTTGCTTAGAATCAATCGGCGTGACTTGATAATTAGAACAAGTGGAAAGTGCTTTCGCTATCCTCACGGTAGTACCCTTGTGCAAGAAGACAGGGCTCCATCGCACGCACATACGGTACAGTCAGCTGTCTTTGATGCTGCTCCTGTGGCCCAGCTTCTATGGTGCCCTAACTCACCTGATCTTAATATGATCGAGCCTTGTTGGCCACACTTGAAGCGGCAGACTACAAAGAAGGGAGCCCCAAAGTCAAAAAAGGAGGCCGAAGCGGTGTGGACACAGGCGTGGGAAGACTTGGAGCAATCAAGGATACAGGCTTGGATTGAGAGGATACCATTCCATATCCAGGAAGTAATTTGCTTAGAGGGTGGCAATAAGTATAAGGAAGGCCGCCCAAAGGAACGCCGGAAAGATGTAGTTACAGGCCAGGCCCTGCTTTAAAATAGCTTCATCTGGTTGCGTCCGTCAGAATACAGAATGGGGGCTGGCTTACAGTGTGATGGGGTCTTGGCACCAAAGGCGGTGTGGCAGAACTTTTGGTAGGGACCTCCGTGTGTTTTTTCCATTGTTTTTGCTCTTTCCCCTTGATGAGCCAGAGCTCTGACTTCAGGTCATTGGAGAATGCCAATCAGGCGTGGATTGTCCGAGGGTTGTGTTAAGCAAGAGTACCATCAATGTCTATACAGAGTAGAACCGGGCACCGAGCAATGAATGGAAAGCCACAACTGCACGCAAATATATGCTTGTGGCGCAGCAGGGGAACAGTGGCTAGTGTTATTCAGCCAAACAATCGCGTTCGCCATTTATCATTCGACGCGTCGCGACGACGATACGAAAGTTGACGGGCCAAGATGGACAGAATTGAGGATTCTGGCACATTATTTGAGGAAGATGATCATAGGGTACGTATTTGAATTTTTCTGTCTACCTAGGTAGTCACGAAAGCATGCTAACTTGGACCAGGCGGCATTCATCTTCAACGCTGGGCACCCGCCCACCACCAGCACACAAAAACCGACTCCCCGTCCCGCAAAGAGACGCAAAGTGCTAGCCCAGGCGGATGCTAGCGGCAGGGCACACCAGGTCTCACCAGCCGAGCTGGCATTCCCTCCCCTCTTCAATGGCGCCGAGGGCCCCGACGCGGTGCGGCTGCGGAAGCATCTGTTTGAGACGGCCTGGCCTGTTCTGGAGGACCGCATTCAGGTTTGTTTTTCACATGGATTTAAGTCGATGATTATGTATGGGAATAGTCTGTTGAGATGGAAGTTGATTTTCTGTGCGACAGAATATCCTCCGAGACGCCAACCGCAACACCCTGGACGAGGTCACATCTTTCCTGCAGCGCGCTTCCGAGGCCGAGACGTAGGCTTCCTTCTCTTCTTCTTTTCTTTTCTGGCATTTCAGGGCTTAAACGGAGTGTTTTGCTAACCCCCTGTGTATGCAGGGGAAAGATCACGGCGGGCTTCATCATCACGGGCCCGAGTATCGCGTCACAGCATCTCCTCTTTGAGCAGCTCGGCGAGCACCTCTGTACCGCCACCCGGGCGAGATTTGTCCGTTTACGGGCATCCGAGGCGCCGAATCTCAAAGCCGTCCTGAAGAAGGTTATTCGGGATGCCTCGGCCAGCGGTTCTGATGGGGAGGAGGACGGGGACGTTGAGGTCAGCCAGGGCGTAAGTTTACCTCGCCCCTTCTCTGGAATCCGAGGGCAAGGCGACGGATATGAGACTGATGCTGACATGGGTGATTTCGCATCAGGGGAGGAAATACCTTGACTACGACCTTGAGGCGCTGCACGTCTCTCTGCTGCAGCAACAGCAGTCGCCGAGGGTCGTGATTGCGTTCCAGGACAGCGAGGCCTTCGAAGGTGGCTTGTTGGCCGACCTCATTGCTCTCTTCCAGTAAGAAACGTTCTTTCGCTATACCGGCAGACTGTCGGGGCCGCGCTGACCCACCTCATCCAGTTCATGGCGCGACCGCATCCAGTTCGACCTCCTGTTTGGCGTCGCCACCTCGGTCGAGCTGTTTCAAGCGCGCCTGCTCAAGTCCACCGCCCGCCAGCTCTACGGCGCCCAGTTCAACGTCGTGCAGGCCGACTCGGTCCTCGAGAGCGTCATCAAGACGGCCGTTGCCGGGTCCCAGGCCGCCCTGAGGATCGGCCCTTCGCTGCTGCAGAGCTGGGTCGACCGCCAGAAGGACCAGGTGGCCGGCATCCAGGTGTTTATCAGCGCGCTCAAGTACGCCTACATGTGCCACTTTTACGCGAACCCGCTGAGCGTGCTGCTCGCCCGCGACGGCCGTCTGGACCGCCCGCTGTTGCAGCCCGAGCACATCGAGGCCGTCCGGACGCTCGACTCGTTCAAGGCCCAGGCCGAAGCCGCCGTCGAGGCGAGACAGCTGAGCCATGCGCAGTCTCTGCTCCAAGACGACGATTATCTGGTAGTCCAGATCTTGGAGCAGAGCCAGAAACGGAGCGAGTACTTGCTGCGTCTGCTCCGTTCTCTGCACCTGGTGGCTGCCACGGGGCTCACCTCGACGTCCTTCACAGACCTCTACATACTGGCACTGAGCAGCGGCATCGATATTGACCAGTCCTCCGGGACGGTCCCTCTGGAAGACGCCGTCAAACGACTGGGCCCCGACGAGTTTCTCTCTTTGATCGACCGCCTGTTGATGGCCGTACAGACCGGCAGCCCAGAACTGGGCCTGGACGCGTGGGAATCCGAAGCCGACGAGTTTGTGGGCTCGCTGACGGACCTGAGAGACGAAGTCGACGGTTTGAGGGAGCGCTCCAAGGGCAACGGCGCGCTTCTCAAGAGCAAATACAGCGCCCAGAGCCGCGTGTTGCGCACCACAGTCGTGGCGCAGAAGGTGCAGCTCAGCCAGGACTCGGCGACCTTGACCGACGAGGACAAAGCATTCACCAAAGCCGTCGACTCTTTGTTGGGCCTCTTGTCGCAAACCCTAAACTGCGGCCCCATTGACGATCTCTTTCTCCACGAGGCCTGGGTCTTGGACTCCAAGTCGCCCTACCAAGACGTCTTTGTCCCCCGCCCCGGTGGCACCTTCGGCCGCGCCCTCTCCCGCCCGCACGACTACCTCGCCTGCGCGTGCTGCGCCAAGGCCAACGGTGGGATGGCGTCGACGCTGCCGACGACGGCTATCCTGTACCACCTCTACCTGGAGGCCGGCGCGCTCATCAACGTGGCCGACCTCTGGTCGGCCTACTACGCCCTAGTCGGCGACGAGGCGGAGCCGGGGCTCGACGAGCGGTCCGCGCTGGCGTGCTTTTACCGCGGCCTGGCGGAGCTCCGGATGATGGGCTTTGTGAAGCCGAGCAAAAAGAAGGCCGATCACGTTGCCAAGTTGAAATGGCTCTTCTAACGTCTAAAGGCGGCGGCGGCGGCGGCGATGGGGGGATCAAAGCCAACCGGATTCGGAACAGATGGTTCCCGGCAGTTCTCTCCGTCTGTGGGAAAGAGAATGCATTGTTGGCATTTCGCGGAGCGGGGAGGTACCCTCTTTGGAATGTCGTTTTCATGTCTAGGCCAGACAATGTCTTGGTTGTTCCCGGGACGGACGGTCAAAGAAGGGTGGACGGATTAGAGCATGTCTCAGCGCAAACCAAAGATAGCAACAGGCGAACAAAGATTTGGACGAATGGATGCTTTCGACTGGGGAGAAAGACTACCGCCCAAAGGAATTAGGGTCTGTTCTCGTGGACACTTACAAGAGCACGAGCACCCCCGCGGAATATAGCTCCGGTTTCCGTTGCCTTCTCGAGTCATTCACCGGCATTCCACCAACGGACGCTACCTTGAGACGACAGAAGACCAACTTCGGAAGAGACTACTATATTCTGCTGCTGGCAGCATCTTTGCCTCGTCGGCACGCATCAGCATAAGTACGGCTATCTCTCGCTTTCTGCTCTTCTCTTCCCACTTCTGGTTTACCATCCAAGCGTTGGCCTCGTTTTCTTGACAAGAAGCAATATAATCGGTGCACTTTTTGCATCTCATCACTGCCGCCATCTGGTCACGGAGACCCAGAATTCATTACCACACTACTACTGCTTCAAGCAACATCCCAAGAAGGCAAACCCCTCGACGCAATGGAGCACCCATCCTGGCCCCAACCCCCAAACACCCCAACCGACAACCACCCCTTCTCACCCACCACCACCACCACCACCACCACCATCACCACCACCCCATCACCACCCTCACCAGCGACCTCCACAACCATTCCCACCTCCACCACCATCTCCTCCCCAACCCAACAACACCCAAACCCCACCCCTCACCCTCACCCTCACCCCCCAACAACAAGTCCTTCTCCAACGACCCTCAGCGCCCGCCTCGCAGCCAAGAACCCAGCCTTCCACCACAAGCTGCACCAAATGTCCCTGCGCCTGGCCCCGCTCGTGCAGCTGACGACGGGCCGCGTGCACCCTTCCTTCCCGCGCACGCTGCTGGCCTTTTGGCTGCTGACGGAGCCCGAGCTGGACGCCCTCGCCCACTTCTACCACCAGCGCACCCCCTGCGCCTGGACGGCGCAGTACCCGTGCCCGGTCTCGTGGGCGGCCGGGTTGGTGGTCGAGGAGAAGAGGCGGAAGCTGGGGAGGTTTATTGGGTTGAGGGGGTGTGAGACGCCGGTGGTTGTTAATAACGGTGGGGGGTTGGGTGATGATGATGTTGATATGATGGATGTTGATGGAGGGGTGGTGGAGATGGTGGGGAGGAGTGAGGAGGAGATTGTGGGGAGGGCGAGGAGGCTGGGGGATGAGGTTGAGGAGTTTAGCAGGAAGATGGGGTGGTATTGATTTTGGTCGGTCGGTCTCTCTGGAGGTAGTGAGTGGGTTTGGGGGATGTTGATGTTGATGAAGCAAGCGAGTATCTTGGAGTTTGTTGGCGCATGGCAGTTTTGGAGTCGGCTGGGCTAATAACTGGGTTGTCTTGTCACTGCAATGCAGATGGGTTGAGAGATCAACTGACTTGTGTTGAGCTACATTCGCGTCTAAGTCGAAGAGGTAGTATGTGCTTGCATACTAACACAATAAAACCAAAAGGACTGTGACGGACCGGTTCAGCGAATCGGTGCTTCACTCACTTCGCAAACATACTTCGCGAACCCCTCTGACGGACGACAAATCCGAATAACCATTGCACCAGCCCGAACGCCATGCACAATGCTGTCCACTGCCCAGGCACCGTGGCCCCTTTTATTATACAACACAAGACCACACCGAGCTCCCCCCACCCCCGCGCGACGCACCCTTATTTCTTGCCCTTTTTCTTCCTGGATGCCCCTGACGGGGTCGCCGACGGAGTGTTTGTATCTACCAGGACGGCCTCGTCGTCGCTGACAGCCTTGGCCTGTCCCTTGGCCGACTCCTCGTCCAGCTCCTTCATGAACTCGGTCTTGATGCTGGCCCGGCGCTTCTCCCACCACTCCTTGTCCTGCACCGTCTGCGCCTCGATCTCCTCGAGCCGATTCCGGAGCGCCTTGTTGGCGGCGATCTCGTTCGCGGACTGGAAGATTATCTGGCCCCACCCCGGGACGAGCGCGTTGGCCTGGACATTGTGTTAGCTTCCAGGTTGGAACTGAGTCGTAATTCCTGGTGAGGTGTCTCTCGTACCTCCATCACGACATCCCGCAGCTCTTCCTCCATCTCCTTCTCGGCGCGTTGGAACCGCTGCCACAGGTCGTCGCCGACGCTCCCTCGCTGCAGCAACGAACTGCAGGACTGCTTGGCGGAGCGGATCTGGATGATGCGGTGGATGTCCTCGACGGCGCGCCTCAGCAGCGCGGCCCGGATGACGCTATCGGGGACCTTGGGCGACTTCTCGGACCCCTCGTCGGGCTCCATGTGCAGCAACGACAGGTAGATGTTGCGTTGCAGGTGCGGGCCGAACCATGGCGCCAGGTTCGCGCTCTCGACTGGACGGAGGAGACAGTTGTGTCAGTCAGTGTCTTGAGGATAGCGCAATGCGAGATGCAGAAAAGCCAGGGAAGAAAACGTACGGGCTTTCCTCTTGCGGTACACGGTAGAGAATGTCATGAAGGTGCCGACCAGCACCACCAGATACGCCAGGGGAAGCAGCAGCCCCCGCCAATCTATGTCGAACATGGCGCTTTTCCTGTGCGTATGCCCAAAGATGAGAAACCGCCGGGCTCGAAGGAAGAAAAGACAGCAAAGGAGTGTCGGAGTTGGCGGCGTGTCTTGAAGAAACAAGAGACGTATGGCGGTGCGACCCGGTGAAGCTGGCCCTGCAGATGCCCTGCGAACCCCCCCGGAACACAGATCCCCGAAAGAACAGCTTGACACAACTTTTGGGTCTTGGCAGCGAGTGCAAAGCCGGCACGGATGAAGGGGTAAGGGCGCTGGGGCCACTTGAAACCGGTATCTTCTTAACGAGGCTCTTTCCCCACGATATGCACCTAACTAGTAGTGTTAGGCCGACGCTTACAGCAGATGAGGTGGGGCTGAGGGGCAGCTCCATCAGGCACAGCTTGGATGACGAAGGTCCGCTGCAAGCTCGCGGGCTTCCTAGGTATTAATAAAGTTGTCATTGAAGATACCAGGTGATTTTACTTGCCTACCTTACAACCACCTCTATTTAAAGTGCCACAACCTCCAGGTACCACTAGCAAACAACCAGTCCACCATCGCAAACCGCACAAGCCAGGTCAATCATTGTTGTTGCCGCCGCCGCCATCATGCTGCTACGATTCCGTGCCCCTGATGGCATGTTCCGCCTGACGGTGGAAAAGGATAGCACCTTTGGCGAACTCGTCACACAGGTACGCAGAGAACAACCACGGGTCATCGGTCGCCGTAGGGCTCGGGGTGCTAATCCTTGCCGCAGCTTCTCCCTCAGCTCCCCTCGACCGTCAGTCCCCAAACCATCACCCTCTCAAACGACCCAAGAGGCGGCGGTGCGAAGAAGATTGGAGAAATTGCGAAATTCAAAGTCAGCCAGGTCGGGTTAAGGCAAGGTTGATCCATCCTATTGTTTGCTGTTTTCGTTGCTGCGTCGGGAATGGCCGAGACTGATACTCCTGACAGCCACGGCGATCTCGTTTTCGTTAGCTACGACCACCAAGAGGACGTGACAAATGGCGACTCGGAGAATGGCCAGCAGGCTTCTCTGGCATCCTCCACAAACCGACTCAACGGGAAACCGATCCTTCCGGCCGAAGACCACCCCATCGACCCGCCTCCCAACACGTCAGCCGAGCGTATCAGGAACCCCTGGGAGGTGGTGCGGCAGTCTCCGCTAGACGACCGGCTGGACAGACAGGATGGCAAGATTCTGCGAAAGAGGGACAACAAGATGTGTCGTCACGGGCCCAAGGGCATGTGCGACTACTGCATGCCTCTAGACCCCTTCAACTCCGACTACCTCGAGGAAAAGAAGATCAAGTACATGTCGGTACACGCCTACATGCGCAAGACCAACTCGGCCACCAACAAGCCTGAGCTCGGCAGCTCCTTCATCCCCCCACTCGTCGAGCCTTACTACCGCGTGAGGCGTGACTGCCCGTCGGGCCACCCCGAGTGGCCAGAGGGAATCTGCACAAAGTGCCAGCCGAGCGCCATCACGCTCCAGCCACAGCAGTTCCGCATGGTCGATCACGTCGAATTCGCATCGCCGCAAACTATCGACAAGTTCCTCGACGCATGGCGCCGCACAGGGACACAGCGCATGGGAATCCTTTATGGCAAATACATGGAGTACGACGTGGTGCCTCTAGGTATCAAGGCTGTGGTCGAAGCCATCTACGAGCCGCCCCAAGTGGACGAGATGGACGGTATCTCACTCAACGCTTGGGAAAGCGAGCAAGAGATCAACATGGTCGCAAGGTACTGCGGCCTAGAACAGGTTGGCGTCATCTGGACCGACCTTCTCGACTCCGGTAAGGGTGATGGGAGCGCCATCTGTAAACGCCATGCGGACTCGTATTTTCTCGCCGCCCAGGAGGTCGTGTTTGCTGCGCGGATGCAGGCCCAGCATCCCAAGCCAAGCAAGTGGAGCGACACAGGGAGGTTTGGCTCCAACTTTGTCACCTGCATCATCTCGGGCAACGAGAAAGGGGAGATCTCCATCTCGGCCTACCAGATGTCGAATGACGCCGTCGAGATGGTCAGGGCCGACATCATCGAGCCCTCGTCCGATCCCACCCAGATGCTCGTCCGCGAAGAGGAAGAGGACGACGGCTCGTTGAGCAGGACACGCTACATCCCCGAGGTCTTCTACCGCAGAATCAACGAGTACGGCGCCAACGTTCAGGAGAATGCGAAGCCGGCGTTCCCCGTTGAGTACCTCTTCGTCACTCTCACCCACGGTTTCCCCGAGACGCCCAAGCCCGTCTTCACCGACAGCGGGTTCCCCATCGAGAACAGGGAGCATGTCGGGGAGGCCCAGGAAGTTTCGGCCGTGGCCAAGGCTCTGAAAGTCAACCAGAAGAGCGACAGCCTAAACGTCTCCGACTTCCACCTCCTCTGCTACCTCCACCAGATGGGTGTTCTATCCAAGGTAAGAATCCTCCCCACCCCACCCCATGGAAGGGTCTCTCCCAACAACCCCCCCCCCCCCCCCCCCCCCCCCCCCCCCCCCCCCCCCCCCCCCCCCCCCCCCCCCCCCCCCCCCCCCCCCCCCCCCCCCCCCCCCCCCCCCCCACCCTTTCACCCCTGCTGACGCTGACTGCCTTCCCTCCAGGAAGAAGAAGCCCTCCTCTGCCGCGTGGCCACCCAGCACGACCTGGCCGAGTCGTTCCAGCTGCGGTCGACGACGGGGTGGCAGACGCTGCACATGATCCTGCAATCCACTGGTGAGAGACTTCCCAAGCGCCCCCGACAACCCGATGACGGCCGCAGGCTTGAGGATGGTTCACCCTCCAACAACGACGCCCGAGAACCCCTTGCTAAGCGTTTTGCTGCTGTCAGGCTGAACGGAGACCGCCGCCCGTGAAAGGGAAAAAGTTTCATTGCCGCGCAAGCCGATGCCATGGTTACTGGTCTAGGGCGTCTGGATGACAGGGGGAGTTGAGGGTATTGTATGGACTTAGAGGGCTGGCCATGATCAGGGGAACGGGGAATGGATCTGGGCGTGGTGGCCATGGATACTGCGGATTAGGAGTTATGGGGTTGCGACGGGTCATAGACGATGACAAACATACCGGCGGGTGGCTCTTTGGCTTGGCAATTGGTGGCAACAGTGAATAGATGCAATCCGCAAACTCGTCATGACGTGGCAATGGTCTCTTTCCCTGCAAATATCAACGGTGATATGTATGTTTTTAGTCAGGACTTTATTCGTGATGGAGGCTCTGAATTATCAGGAATAAGTGGCAACGCGCTGCAGCATATTATCACTTCAACATCTAGGTAAATGTATTCACTGTCCCCATGTCCAGAGCAGCACATTAAAGCAACCTGAGTCCCGTTTATGCCTCAAATTTCGACCACACACACACTGGACACATCACCACTCCGCACTCAAGACGACCACACTCAAACCAAAAACATCATGGCTCCAAAGTCTTGTTGCTGGCTTGCTGAAACTAGCAAAACATATCAAGGAACATCCCACACACAAAAATATCTGCCCCCAATCCCCTCCTCCTCCCCCACCCGCTCGAGATCCAATGAAGAAAACATGCCCCTTGAACAACGCCGCCAACTAGTCTTTTTGTGTGCTCAGAGAAAATAAGAAGAGACAACATCACCACCACCAGACATCTGGTTTGATATGATATAAAAGGTAGATAAACTGGCAAAAAAAGAGGTGGTATCAATTCATATTTACAAGGGCTTGCCGCCAATGAACTCGGACCACCTGCGCACCTCGGAGGGAATGCCCTCCGGGCGAGGCAGCTTCTCGCTCATGCACTGAGCGAAGAGCATGGCAGTCTGTTTGTGCGAGGTGTTGGTTAGCAGGTTTCTTCAGTAACCATCATTTTCAAAAGAAGTAGAAAAAACGAACCTGAGGCTCCATAAACAGCGGCACGCCAAAGTCGACGGCGTTGCGGCGCATGACGTAGTCGACGTCCATAACCGTCTTGCCGCGGGCCTGGGCCAGGTTGAAGACGCCGCGGACGTCGTACTTTTTGAACACCTCGCGCAAGGCGCGCTTGTCCTCCTTGGGGAACTCGATGACCTCGACGCTGACCTTGTGCTGGCTCGTTGACTCGAGGTGCTGCTTGACCTCGGCGTCGGCCGCGTACAGCTTGTAGCCGAGCGGGGCGAGGTAGTCGACCACGGTGGTGAGCCAGCCCTTGCTCAGCTCGCCGCCAAACAGGAGGCCCTCGCCGGGCTCGGGCATGCGGAAGTTCATGGCCGACTGCAGCGACGTCCAGTAGGCCTCGACCAGGTTTTTACCGAAGCACGCCATTTCGCCCGTCGACGCCATCTCGACGCCCAGGAAGGGATCGGCACCCGCCAGACGGGTCCACGAGAACTGCGGCACCTTGGTGGCGAGGTAGTCGCGCTTGACGGCCATCAGGTCGGTCGGGTCCGGGACGTGCTTGCCGACGAGCGCCTTGGTGGCCACGTCGATGAAGTTGGTGCCGAGAACCTTGCTGACGAAGGGGAAAGACCGGGAAGCACGCAGGTTGCACTCGATGACCTTGAGCGCCGGCTGGCCGCCCTCGGGGTCGTCGGCCTTGATGATCTGCATGTTGAAGGGGCCCGTGATCTTTAGCGCCTCGGCGATCTTCTGAGCAATCTCCTTGACACGCTTCATGGTGGTCTCGTCCAGGCTAACGGGCGGGAGAACCAGGGTAGCGTCGCCGGAGTGGACACCAGCCTGCTCGACGTGCTCGCTGACGGCGTGGAGGATCAGCTTGCCCTCGGAGGCGACACCATCCAGGTCGATTTCCATGGCGCCCTCAATGAACTTGCTGATAACGACGGGGTGGTCGGGCGAGACATTGGCAGCAGCCTCCAGCTTGTCCTTCAGGTCCTCCTTGCTGCGGATGACTGTCATGGCAGCGCCAGACAAGACGTAGCTGGGTCGGACAAGAACAGGGTAGCCGACTTGGTCGGCAAACTGCTCAGCAGCCTCCACCGACGTAAGCTCCTTCCATGCCGGCTGGTCAACACCGATGCTGTCCAGGATTTCCGAGAACTTTTGCCTGTCCTCGGCCTTGTCAATGTCGCGAGGATCTGTTCCGAGAACCTTGGCGCCGCCAGTCTCTTGGAGACGGAGGGCAATGTTCTGGGGCAGCTGGCCGCCAACAGAGACCACAACACCGCCAGCGTTCTCAAGCTCGTAGATATCCATGACACGCTCGTAACTCAGCTCCTCGAAGTAGAGCCTGTCGGCCGTGTCAAAATCTGTGCTGTATGTCTCCGGGTTGTACGGTAGGGATGTTAGCATGCTTGCCATGGAATAAGAGGGAGACAAAGGGAAGCCTTTTCTGGGACTTTTCTTTCGGTTTGTTTTCTTTCCTTTTCTTCCTCTTTTTCCAATCTTGCTTCTTTTCCATCCTCTTCGTTCCTTTCTCTCTTTCCAATCCCCTCTCTTCTCTTTTCTTTCTCCTTTCTTTCCTTTTCTTCCTCTTTTTCCAACCTTTCTTTTTTTCCCAACCTTTTTCAATCTTCTTTTCTTTTCCATTCCCATTTCTCTCCTCCCTCCTCTTTCTTTCATCGTTGTCCCGGGGTAGAAATTTGTACTTACGTTAATCATGATGGTCTTCTCACCCATGGCCCTCAGAGCCTGGGTGGCGCTGACGGCACACCAGTCGAACTCGACGGAGCTGCCGATGCGGTAGACACCGCTGCCCAGAATGACGGTACCGTTGTCCTCGAAGGTGACATCATGGGAAGAGGCGTTGTAGGTGGTGTACAGGTAGTTGGTGTCGGCGGGGAACTCGGCCGCGAGCGTATCGATCCTCTTGACCCAGGGGCGGATGCCAAACTCCAGCCTGCGGGTGCGGACCGCATCCTCGGTGCTGCCGACAGCCAAGGCGATCTGCTTGTCAGAGAAGCCCATCTTTTTGGCCTTGAAGATGTGCTCCTTCTTGAGGCCGGCGAGGCTGCCAATCTGCTGGAGCTCCCTGGTGCAGTCCACGATGTTCTGCAGCTTGTGCAGGAACCACTTGTCGATCTTGGTCAGGTCGTGGACACGGTCGACAGAGTAGTTCTCGTGGAGCATGGCCTGGCCGACGGCCAGCCAGCGGCGGTCGGTGGGGTTCTGGAGCTCGTAGTCGAGGTTCTCGAACTTGTCGCCCTGGAAGCCCACGAACCTGGGGTCGACCTGCCGGATGGCCTTCTGGAACGACTCCTCAAAGGTGCGGCCGATAGCCATGACCTCGCCCACAGACTTCATGGCGCTGCCAATGTCCCGCTTGACGTGCTGGAACTTGGAGAGATCCCACCTGGGAATCTTGGTGACGATGTAATCGAGCGAGGGCTCGAAGTTGGCCGTCGTCGTCTTAGTGACGGCGTTGGGCAACTCGGGCAGGCTGTGCCCCAGTCCGATCTTGGCCGCCGTGTAGGCCAAGGGGTAGCCGGTAGCCTTGGAGGCGAGGGCAGACGAGCGGGAAAGACGGGCGTTGACCTCAATGACCCTGTAGTCGAGACCGTCGGGCTGGAGCGCATACTGGACGTTGCACTCGCCCACGACGCCCAGATGCCTGACAATCTTGATAGCGGCGGACCGCAACATGTGATACTCCTCGTCGCTCAGAGTCTGGCTCGGCGCAACGACGATGGAGTCACCCGTGTGGATACCCAGGGGGTCGAAGTTCTCCATGTTGCATACCGTGATGCAGTTGTTGTTCGCATCGCGGACAACCTCGTACTCGACCTCCTTCCAGCCCTTGAGCGACTTCTCGACCAAGATCTGGGGCGAGAGGGTGAGCGAGCGGGCGGCCATGTTGCGCAGCTCCTCCTCGTTGTTGGCGAAGCCGGAACCCAGACCGCCCAGGGCATAAGCGGCACGGACGATGATGGGGTAGCCGATCTGCTTAGCAGCATCCAGAGCCTCGTCGACCGTGTTGACGGCGATGGACTTGGCAATTGGGATGTTGATCTCCTCGAGGGCCTTGGCGAACAGGTCTCTGTCCTCGCTGAGCTCGAGTGTCCTCACGCTGGTGCCGAGGACCCGGACGCCGTATTTCTCAAACAGACCCAGCTTCTGCATCTGGACGCCGAGGTTGAGGGCCGTCTGGCCACCGAAGGAGAGGAAGATGCCATCGGGCTTTTCCTTCTGGATGACATACTCGACGTACTCGGGGGTGACGGGAAGATAGTAGACCTCGTCGGCCAGGGAGTGGTTCGTCTGGATGGTAGCGATGTTGGGGTTGATAAGCACAGAGGCCACGCCGGCCTCCTTGAGGGCCTTGAGGGCTTGTGATCCTGTGCGGTTCGGCTGCGGTCAGCCTCCTCCTGTGACTCACTCTGCATGACTCCGGGGGGAGGTGTGGTGCTTGCGGAGTGCTCGCGTGACAACATACCGGAGTAGTCGAACTCTCCCGCCTGGCCAATGGCAAGACCGCCGCTGCCAATGACGAGGACCTTCTTGACGTCGATGTTCTCCTTGGGTTTTACCACTCCGCTCGAGAGGTAAGCCTTTGGATCGGGGGCGTTTTGTGCATTGGCGCTTGCCAGGGCCGTGGAGGCAGAGAAGAGCCGTTTTTGGTTCAACCTGGCGCTAGGGGCCTCGGTCTGTGTGCGGAAAAGGCCATTCTGCGGGGCAGAAGTGAGTGGCCTCAGCTGGGAGGGCGAGACTGGGACACGGCGACCATGACGGAGGACGGCCGGAGCGCGGCCCGCCTTGTACACGGCCGACAGCATCGTGCGGAGCGAAGCGATTGCGAAAGCCGAGGACGCTGTTTCGGTCAAAGTACTCGCTTCAGTGTCTCAGGCAGCACTCCAGTCCCTCGTGGTCATCAATTGGCGGCGTCAAAAGGTCGTCCCAGGCCTCGTTGGGGATTTTGCAGCGTGGGCGAGCAGAGGATGGGATTTGTGACAAAAGTCGGGATCGCGATTCCCGGGCCCAGAAATAAGTTAAGCGGAGATCGGCCGGGGTGGGGATAAACGGTGACTCTTTCACCCCAGTGCGAGCGCAGAATTTGCATGCTGCTAACGCAAAAAACACTTCCGACGCCGGAGGACAATTGCACAATCCCATCAAGGTCGAGCATGGGAGTTTTCAAGTTTGCAAACCACCACTTCTCCCTTACCTGTCATTCCATACTCGCACCCGCTGCTCACTGTACTGCGGAATTTCCCCTGCACAATGCTAAATCCATCTTCTTGGAGATTATCCGTTCAGAGACATCATGATGGTACCTTTCAAGCCTTTGTTGGCCCTTGTTCCTCAACTCTCACTCCCTAACCTTTCCAGGCGAAGCTCTGTGAAGTGTGAATAAATATGAAGTGTGAACAGATTTGCGGTGTGCCCCGCAGCGTTCGATCCCACCTAAACTCAGATATGTTGAGCTTCTGATTGGACAATTTGCTGCTTGGCGTGTGAACTTGGAAGCTCAACGAAGACTGGCCCGCTGTTGGGGACGATGGTCTCGATCAGTGGTTCAGAACACAGACAGTAATTGATAAGAGGATAGGCTTGTTTACGTTACTGGCAAATGTACAGAAATAGAATCTGGAAAAAACTGAATGCTTTACTGTTTCAACAACATCCTCCTCATGCTCTTTTGACTGATGCAAGTTTGAAGGTGGATATCAAGGTTCCCGGTCATACATCTACCCTAACCCTCCGGCTTCCGTCATCAGTTGTACCCTAACCCTCTGTTCCCGCCAAGGCAGCCAAGCACAGCCAAGACGTCACGATGGCTTGACCCAATAAGGTTCCGTAAGGCAGCTCGCCACGCGATTCAACCGCCAACAGCAACCTCGCTAGCAGCGAGCGAATCCAGCGACAGTTCCGTTGCCTGCGCGGGCCGTGTGCCAAATCCACCACGACTCCTGCTCTAATTTTTGCGAGTGTACCGCAGCACGCTGCAGCACCAACCATGTGATGACGTCCTGACGACTTTAGCATTTCATCCGTCCCACCCAATTGCGGCGAGCTATGAACAATGATCCGGGCCCGAGTTACGCGGCCCGGCAGCTACTCCCGCCACGGGCCGACGACGCCGCCACCGACGACGACGACGACGATGAGTACATTCTTGAGGAGCGCAGCGGTGACATTGGCTCGGATGAGGAGGCGGAGGCCGCGTCACACAAAAAGGAGAAGCGGCGGGAGGGCTTGCTGAAGAAGCTGGAGCTGGTCACGCACCTCCGAAAGACGCTCGACATGATTGTCGTCGCCTACATTTGCACCCTGTACTATATGGAGTGAGTGCTCGCAAAGGGCTCCACCAATGCACCCATGAGACGCTTACCAACCCGCGCTCCCTCCAGATGCTCCCTCTTCCGATTCCTGATCCGCCTGTGTCCGCACTACAGCTTCCTGACGCCGAGAGACGAAGTGCGCCTTCCCGGCGGACAACCCCCCATCTACCTTGTCCTGGCCCCCAGCGTTCTCTGCATATTGGCGCACCTGTCGTTTGCCCTGCCGGACGCCGGCGAAGCGACGCGCGGCTACCTCCACGGCGGCGTCATCATAGACTTTATCGGGCAGAAACCGCCGAGATCGAGGCTTGCTTTTCTGCTGTTCGACCTGGTGATCTTGGCCGTGCAGTGTCTCATGCTGGCCGTGCTTCAGGAGCAGGAGAAGCTGAAGAAGGCCGTGTTGCCGAGGGCTAGGCCCGTCGGCGATCAGACTGGACAGGCGCCGGCCCCGGCCCCGGAGACGACGCAGGACCACGATGCCGAGGAGCGCGGTGTGTTGAGGGATGACGAAACGTATCTCGGGGAAGGGCGAGGACTGGACTTCCAGCCGTTATCGGGGGGTGGTAACAACCCCGAGGGTCGGAGCCCGGCCGAGGATGAGCAGACAGGGGACACATACTCGTCGGTATCTGCCGGCGCGGACATGCTGGACGTTATCAGGTCGGGCGACGCTGTACTGGCCAATTTCCATGTCATCCATGCTGTCCGGACAGTGGGGAGCGGCGCACAGAGTACGGCCGCCTACATGCTTCGGACGGCGGGCTACGGCACCACACTTGCCGCTCTGGCTGCCCAGCAGAGGACCAGGCTTGCTATTCGGAGGCAACAGAGAGGTAGTGCCTAGCACGCGGTCCTTTCGAAACATCGTCATGAGAAGAAACAGCGTGGTTCAGCAGCCGTCTCTCAGGCCAGCTTGAATGGATTATGATCATGCTACCTTCCTGCCAACGTTGCCCACTCCCGTCCCCTTTACCGAAACCATCAGATCGCCCGCCCCGTCGTCATCGCCGGCATCCCGTATGCCCCAACTGCTCGCCCCAAACTGCCTCAGATCCCTCGCCAGACCTATTATCTCTTCGCGAGCCATCACGTCCCTCCCTAGCCGTAACCTCCCCACATCTTCCGACCCCATAGCCATCAAGGTGAGCACCGTTGGCGCGGCCGCGCCTGTTACACACCCGCCCTGCGCGATGACCTCGAGCAGCTGGTACGCACACCGGGTGCCGATATCCTCGGGCACCACGCCTCCCGCGGGCGGCGCCACCTCGTCGGCCGCATAGATGACCCCCTCGGCACTCGACTCAGCCACCAAGCTCAGGCCGAACCCGATGCCCGTCTTCTTTTTCTGCGCGCTCCCCTTCTCCCCGACCAGCGGCGCCGGGTCGTACTGCGCCGCCACGTGGACGTCGGACACGAGCTGGTTCAGCACCCCGCGCGCCGCCGTGATCATGCGGTTGTTGTGGCTGGCCGACACGCCCGTGCAGTAGGCGACGCCGCGGATCCGCCGTATCCTTCCCGGGCGGCGGTTCAGGTGCAGCGTCTTGGGCAGGCGCACCTGGCTGGCGAAGCGCAGCTCGACGACGCCGCCGCCGCCGCGGCCGCCGGGCCCGGCGCACGACCGCGCCAGCACGCGCAGCTCGACGCGCGCCGGCGGGATCCCGAAGAGCCCGTACAGCGGCAGCACCGCGGTGCGGAAGGTGTCGGTCGAGAGGTCGCCCGCGGCGTGCGTCGCCGACGTGATGACGCCCGGGCCGGAGAAGCGCACGTTCATGTGGGCCTTGGAAAAGGGCGCCAGCAGGGCCAAGGGAAGCAGGAAGTAGGTGACGCCGCGCGTGCAGGCCGCCGGGAGCACGTGCTCGATGGCGTCGCTGGCCAGGGACGCGCCCACGCCCGGGACCGTGCCCGTGATCAGGCCCGGCTGGTAGATGATGGTGGTGCCGCTGTACGAGACGTCGATGACGCTACCGTTGGTGACGGACTCGAGCAGGCGCAGGAACGAGACCTCGTGCGGGGCGAGGCCCGGGTTGGTCGCCGACGACGAGCGGATCTTGGAAATGTGGATCGGTCGACCCGTGAGCGTGGCGAGCACCAGCCGGTGGGTAAAAGCCCGGTGGCCCGTGAAGCGCAGGAACTCGGGCTTCGTGCCGGACATGGTGGGTTGGGTTGATCGGGGTTGTGTTGTGTTGTCGGCGATCCGATCAACAGCCGAAGCAATCGCTGATGGAACTGTTCAGCCAAGATCGACTTGCAGCGATTGATTCCCCGAAATTTTGGAGGTCTGCCGGGCGGTCAGCAGCTGGACCCACTGAAAACTGGTTATCGCACGCGTTGATAAGACGGAGGCGAGGTGGGCGAAAGAGAGAGCCCCATAAAAAAAGCTGCGGCAGGGGTGAAGGGAAACCCCGAGCCCGGTCTTGCGTGTTGGATCGAAACATCCCATCCTCCATCACTTTGTCGCTTGTTTGTACGGGTGCATATCACAGTTTGCTCCCGCGATACCTAATGCCACCGTTTTAGACTCGAATCTCTACGATGCCGCCAAGGAAACTGGCTCTCGACTTGGGGCGATGCAGCAGCTACATCTGCAAATCGTGCCTCGACAGCCTCCGACCGGGAACTGCCCGCCCATGGCTCGCAAGACAGTCTTCCAGCGCCGCCCGGAGAGCGCATCCGCCGCCATCGAAGCCGCGACAAAAACCCGAGGGGGTGCCGGACCCTGCAGAGCTCCAGAGGATACTCGCCGAAGAACTCGCACGCGGCCCCGAACCGACCTCGTCCCCAGGTGGCCTCGATGTCAACTTCTTCAACCAGGAGGGCCCCGGGCAGCTGCGGCGGTTGCGCGACAACGACGAGTTTGCCGAAGTCAGCGGTGGACTGGACGCCGAGATCGAGACGGCCATCAACGACCTGGAAAAGAAGATGATCAACACGGCCAAGATGCTGCGGCGCATGGAGAAGCAGGGCGGGCAGGAGAAGGCGGACGAGCTGCGGAAGCAGTTCAAGAAGACGCTGCGCCTGCAGTACAAGGGCAAGACGGGCCCGGAGGCTGAGGCGTACGGACTGCTGCGCATCTCGGGCTTCAGTGGGCCGCGCCAACGGACCGTGGCCAATCTGAACACCTTCCTGGCCCGGGACAGCGTCGTGAAAGGCGGCATTCCCAGGGATAGGGACGTGGCCGAGTGCTGGAAGTACTACTCGGCAGCAAGAAAGACGCTGTCGGCGGCGTGGCAGAACGTGCCCCAGGATGTGTGGAACTTCCTTTGGATGGTTCTGTCCTGGGAAGGGGAAGGTGTCGAGAATCCCAACCGCATGCAGCACCTTTACATACTCGCCAAGGATATGCAGGCGGCCGGCGTGCCCCTGCGGGACTCGCAGCAGCTTCTCGCCATCGAGGCCATGTTCATCGAGGGCTGGGAGGACGAAGCCATTGAGGCCTGGAAGAAGGGCGTAGTCACGCTCGGGTCGAAGCGCGAAACCTTTACCGATTACTGGGAGCTCGGTGTTCGAATGTGCGCTCTGCACGGAGACACGGAGCGGGCACAAAGAGCGGCCGAGACACTCCTCAAGTCCTCGCAGCCACCCAATGCGCGAATCCTTCTTCCCGTGATCCGCGCGCTGGCGGCTAAGAAGGCGGCGGTCGACCAGGCCTGGGAATCATACCAGCACATGCGAACACTCCTCGGAGAGAGCATCACGATCGAGGACTATGACGAGGTCGTCGCCGTGTTCCTCACGTCCGACTCGGTCGAGTACGCCCTGCAGGCTTTTGTGGATATGATGTTCTCCCGCGCCATCGACGTCCGAGGCAAGACGAGATTGCCGCTCACGGTGGGCAACCATTTCTTCATTGGCAAGTGGCTGAAAAGACTCATCGGAGTGGGCGATTTGGACGGCGCCTACAAGGTGGTGGTGTATGTCCAAAGCAAGGGGATAACGCCGTCGCCCATCCAACTCAACGGCCTCGTCGGGGCCTGGCTGAGGTCTGGAGCCGCCGAGAACATGGAAAGGGCCGAGACTTTGGCCTGGAGCATGATCCGCGCGCGCCTGGACTACGTCAAACAGCGACATGACACGGTCAAGTTCTACGATCCCTACAGCCTCTCGGTTACCGACGACAACGATGGCGAGCCCAAGTTCATCTGCCAGACGCGGGCGACAGCCGAGACGTTCTCGCTGCTCGCCGAGAACTACTGCTCCCGCAGGCTGCACGGCCGGTTACAGGAGCTGTTTGAGGTGCTCAAGCAAGCCGAGATCGGCCCAACGAGCTTCTTCATGAACCAGCTGATCCGGTCATACTCGCAAAACGGCGAGGCCGACGAGGCGGCCAAGCTGTACCACACCATGACCAGGGAGCAAAACATCCGCCCCGACGGGCATACGTTCCTCACCCTGTTCAACAGCCTTTCCGTCAACCGGCTCTTCCAGCGGGACCCCGACCTGTCGCTCAAGGACGCCGTCGCCGCCAGGCAGTTCTTCTGCGACATGGTCGAGGCCGACTGGACGTTCGACTCGCCCGAGACCTTTGCCCAGCTGCCACGGACCATCCTCTTCAGCCTGCTCAAGATCAAGGACTACCGGGCCATGATTGTCGCCGGGCGCGCCATGGGCGAGCTCTTTGCCTTCCATCCGACCGAGGCGCTGCTGATCGAGCTGGCCACGGGCGCGGGGTCTCTGCAGGCCAATACCAAGCGCAACATGGACCGGCTGGTGAGCGGGCGGAGGACCATCGAGCAGCTGATGAAGAAGCACAGGATGGAGCTCATCGAGAGCGGGCACCCCGGGGTCGAGATGACCGAGGAGGAGAAGGTCAACGAGCTCCACGACGTGCTGGAAAAGCTGGTGCTGCTCAAGGCTGGGGCGCAGAGCATGAGCAAAGACGAGGTTGAGCAGCTGCTGAAGGATGTGGCGAGGGAGATGGGCGTGTACGATATTGTGGTCGAGAAAGATGCCTGCCTGATCGCGAAGTGCAGGAAACTTGGCAAGCAGATGGTGGGACCTGTATAGGCATGCAGTACTGTACAATACTTGTAATTCTGGCCACTCAAGACTGGACGTTTCATCAGAAGTATTGCTGAGACCCATGGACATGATGTTTGTGGCCAGTCCTGGCATCCTAATCATGGTCCTCCTCGGTCAAGCCAGGACACCCCTCCATCTCCTCGTCGGGGTACGTGAACTTGCACCAGAAGCAGTAGTGGTACTCGTCGCGCAAGTGCTGCACCACCCTCCGCAGCCTCTCGTCCGGTGGCAGCGCGTTGAACTCGTCCAGCTCCGCGTCCTCCTCATCCAAGTCCTCTGCCATGACATGTGCCGCGCCAGCCCTGCCCAGCGCCTTCCTATCATCCTCGTCCTCCTCGGCATCCTCATACGTCGGCAGCCGCGCCAGCCCCTGCTCCAGATCATACCTCATCCTCCGATCCCTGTCGGCCTCCTCCCTCCCCCTGACCAGCCCCCGAAAGACGACGGGTATCCCCTTGAGCAACCGCCCCATTTCGGTTTCGGTTGTCCCCCGATCCCCAGCCATCATCTTCTCGGCGGCCACCTTCTGCCCGGCAACAACCAGCCTCTCCAGCCGCGCCTCCTCCCGCTCCCGCCGCATCCGCTCCCGGTACTCGCCCTCGTCCGCCCGCGCCCGCTTCGCCCGCTCCCCGGCCGCGACGGCCGCCTCCCGCAGCTTGCGCTTGCGCTCGCTCTCCAGCCCGATCCCCTCCCGCCCGTCCTTGATCTCGATCCGGATCGGCTCTGTTGTTCGGGGCGGCAGCCAATGATCCGTTCCGGAGGCGGAGGTGCTTGTGTCAGCGGGTCTAGGCCCCTCTTTGGAAGGTGCGGGTGCAGATGATGGTAGTGGTGATGATGATGACTCTAACCCGGATGGTGCTGGCGGTGGCGGTGGTGGTGGTGGTGGCTGTTTCTTGCCCAAGGCGCCACCCGTGAAGCCCATGCGGGCCATCATGGCCAGACCCTTGCTCTTGGGCTGGGTGGTGAACAGCGACTGGGAGAGGGCGGCCTCGCGGCGGGCCTCGGCCTCGGCGGCCAGCTCGGCTTTGGACTTTGGGCGGGCGCGGGCCTCGGCCTCGCGCTTGAGGCGCTGGTGGCGCTGGAGAGAGGTCTCGGTTCTTTTGGTGTTGTTGGTGGTGGTGGTGGTGGTGGTGGTGAGGGTGGGTGGGGGGTCGTCTGGGAAGGTCATTGTCATGTAATCTTCTTCTTCTTCTTCTTCTTCTTCTTCCTCTTCTGGTGATTGTGGTGCATGGTTTTGGGCGGGAAGGGAGTTGTGGTGCTTGTGGAAGCTCATGGTGGGTGAGCGAGTCGGTGGTTGGCTATGTGGTGGGAGGG
This sequence comes from Parathielavia hyrcaniae, assembly GCA_033575675.1. NCBI lineage: Eukaryota > Fungi > Ascomycota > Sordariomycetes > Sordariales > Chaetomiaceae > Parathielavia > Parathielavia hyrcaniae. Next base: position 194,899 of record MU863646.1, read on the forward strand.
TTGTAGAGGTAGGGTGGTGATGAATGAAAATGGATGTCGGACGAGTATTTGAACTTCAATTGTCGTATCTTGTGCGAGGTTGATGATGAAGTTGTTGTGTTTCTCTGAGTTTTGATGAGGTTGTCAAGTGGTCGACTTCCGTGAACGAGCCTGGAGTGGCGGGAGTCAAGCTGGTGTCGGGGTTAGGGTTCCACTTGAAGTTGACTTCCTCTAATTAATCATCATCTCGAGGACTCAATGTTTCCGGAAGAAGAGAAGTTTCATCGGAATGACGGAACAGTGAGGCCAGTGCAATAGTCAAACGAACGTGTGTAGGGATGTCGCTGTTGTGCCTCATCCAACCTAGTGATATGCACGCATGATAGAAAGCAGATCATGAAGAAAGTACCGAGATAAGTGCAAGTTAGCTGAACGGCCACAACAACGCTCAAAACTCGGAGAACATATCAGCCATTGACTTCAAAGTACGGGGGTGCTCATATTGGTCACGGTGGGTTGGTATTTTGTTCTTGCTAGATGGGACATGCGCGCCAATAGCTACGGTATGGCTATGCTACTCTGGCGCTGGTTACTGTTTCTCTTGGCTTCAACTCTCGTATGCATCCATGATGAATTCCCTGTTGCACTTTGTGTGTATGTCTCCAAAGTCTATCTACCGAAGTCATACGCTGAGGTTTGACCTTTAACGAGGTGTTGTTGACTGTCTTGGTGTTGGCGGTCCAGTCACATCTCTGGGGCCTGGTTTTTAAGCCGGACGGTCATGTACGCAACTAGGGTAGGTTCCCATCTCTTGTCTGGTGCCAGTGGTGTTTCCCTTCAGTTACCTATTGGAGTTCATGCATATCGTGAGTCTGGTTTGCCGCATTGGTGACGATGAACTTGTATCTGGACGTACCTTGTAGGTACTCAGTCGGCTGGCCATTCCAACTTGGCGGAGACCGCAACCACATTGTCATCCACAGTGCGTCAGCCTGTCGTGATAGTGTACTTGTACTCTTCGGGAAGAAGGAGCATCACTGCCTGCCGAGAGAACTAAATAAAATACCTATGTAGATCAACTTGGTGAGGTTAAAAGACTCGCCGCTCAGGGGGGTGTATCAACAAGGAAGCACAAATCCCCTGCCTGGTGGCTTGCCTCCTCTCCTTACCGGCGAAAGCGGTTGGGTATAAGATAGACATGAGCCCACCAAGTCAAAGCACTGACCCGTTCCCACGCTTGCCTATGCTATCAACCATTCGGTCTCCTGTCAACACCTAGTAAGCTTGAGACCGGCACAGACGCGATGAGGGGCAGCGCAGCAGGACACCGCGGTACACGCAATGGAAAAATCGAGGACTATCAAGGTCGGAAAAAGACAAAGGAAGCGGCATTGGATGAAGGATGGATGGAAGATGGATCTTGGTCGGGAGGGGGTTGTAATACACAAACAGCCCAAAGGCTGCACGGCATCACCGACGACACCGAGCCCTCTCTCTTCACCAGACACGATTTGTCACAGGTATACAACGCCACAGCCACCAAACAGCAAGGCAGGCCGCTGCTCGCATCAACCACGCCGGCCGGCTTCGACTCTCTCAACCACCAGACAGCTACGGGGATATCTCAGGCCTGCCGACACACACAGGGCCTCCCGACCAACATGGTTGGGCCCCCTTGGCCAGCGTTTTGGGCCGGCCCCGCCGCGAGGCCCGCCAACATGCGTAACTGTGTGCTGGCCCCGCCGCGAGGCCGCGTACTGGGCGTCCGATCAAGGGCATAAGTTACGGAAGCCTTGGGGTTACGCGGCGGATGGGATGCTCGGAGACATGAGAGAGCGGGGGTTTTTTGTCTCGCAAGGAGCGGGATACGGCACTTGTTGACCAGTCATAGGAGGGAGGCTTTGTTCGCCGTAGGACCTTTCCCCCGTCATACACAGAGACTGCAGGCGGCACGGCTGCGTGGGCGTGGGCGTGGGTGATGGAGTGCCTTGGGTCTGGTCTGTGGGTGTATACTGCGGCGTGGAGTGTCTGTCGTGCAACGGAGAGGCGGCCCGAGGGAGCTGGCTACATAGTGACAGAGAGAGAGATGCCAAGTCCGGTAACTCCAGATATCCGATCGGATGTTTCTGTCCAGCATTGCGTTGCCGCGGGTATAACCTGACCTGAAGTGACGCATAGACATGCCATGCCCCTTGACCGGCACTTTCTTGGTGGGCTTTTGGCTGGCAATTTGGACAGTTGGTGGCAAGTTGACCATTGATGACATGCCCGGCACTGTCTCTGATGATTCAAAGGTGACGACGTGCCGCACTCGCCCTCCAATGTTTGTTTGCGGCACAGACCGGCGGACGGAGGAGGGGATGGGTGACGGCCGAGTTTCCGGCTCAAGTCAGCATACAACTTTTGCCAAGAGACCTGATGCGTGGTCTGGTCCTCAGCCTGCGCATGGACGGCGTCGAAGTTGTTTCCAGCGGGAGTGGCGTCCCGAGTCCTTCGGGCACGGCAGCATCCGTACAAAACTTGAACTGAAACCGGGTCTTGGAAAGGCTGCCGGCCGGGACGAAGACACGGGCCAATGAACGGGGCCGCGGCTTGTCTGCCGCGGTGTGCCGCCGCATGTCTGTGGCAAGGGCCTTCGTCTCGATGCAAATTGCAAAAAGGTGCAGATTTTCATCCGAGCCCCCGAGGCCACAGGGTTGGAGTTGCAAAGTTCTGGACGGGAGAGGTTGTGTTGGGATGAAGCTGACACGGGCATTTGAGACGCGTGATGTCTTCCTGACTTCAATGTTTGCATTTCCGACTTGACCGGCTCTCGACGCAGCTATCTCTTGAGTCACAGATAGCGCCGGTCAATTCCTGTTCTCAACGTCAGCCTCGACCAGCCCTACAGAGAGTTGTAGGTATACACGCGTGGCGCGGTATCGCGCTGCAAGCTGAGAAGATTGCTTCCCGGAGAATGGCGACCCACGAAATGCGGGGTGTACCGTCCAAAGCTGCCCGCTGGGTTGGCCCCACGGTCCCTGAGCTGCTGGAGGGCATTGATCGTTACACGACGATAACAGGCATTCTCAAAAACCGCGATGGCCGCCATACACAACAAGGTACCTAGTTATCGACAATCTGGATCGTAGCGAGGCAATCACGATGACCGTCCTGTCCGTGGAGTTGTCAATTCCGAAGTGGTTTTTTTTTTTACTGCAGAACCTTATCGCCGCACGCCGACCCCAACCCCACGGAACACCTTATCCGTATCAGCACCTGAATCTTGTGTATCTGTCTTTTGCTGTCAACGAGGGCAAGAGCATTGGAAGCTCTGCGGCCCAGGCTGTGAACCCTCGCCACCCCGTCCCGTCGACAAGGTTTGTTGGCTCCCGCCCGCCACAATTCCCGTGTCGAGATCGTCCATCCAGACGGGATTCCAGAGGCGCCCGAGCTGAGGTTCCAGTGGTCCAGACAGTGCACGGTAGTTATCAAGATGCGGTCCGCCGACGACGCTAGTGATGACCGCGTCCCAAGCTTCGGGGTCTAACATGGAACTAGCGGAATCGATACCTTACGTAAATGAAGCGGCGATCTTCAAATGCAAAGACATCCGTTGCCCATCTATCCGCAGTTCCGCACACACGTTTGACTCGCGATCATGATGTTTGGGCATTTGTTGCTTGTTGCTCATCATCCAAGTCCGTCATGGATCTGCCTATTTCCGCAACCCGCCCGGCGGTATCTGTCAGAAGCAATTCTCTGATACATGGCAACTCCCGTCAGCTTGGATGGTGGTGTGTCGATTGCCCTGCGGCAACTGACGACTCTCCTCCCATCCACTTGCCTTTCCCAGCTGCCCAGCATCCCAGACTTGTTGGAGCTTGGAGGGTCGAGACCGAATGGGCAGGTCGCCCACCTTCGCTCTCCTTCGAGGTGGCATTCTCCTGCTGCAGGGATGGGCCTGAAACCTTCGAGAAGACCCATCGACATGGCACGGGTGAGAGCCCCATTGGAGTGATCAATCCTCTGTTCCTGCTTTTGTGGGTTCTTGGTGGGAGGCGAGGACCTGATGGTGGGGGGCCGTGCGGAAAATCGCTGCACGTGTGATTGGCCGGAGCATTGGTCGTCCTGCGCATCGCCGAGATGGGAAATCACACACTGATTTGCAGATGCACTATAATGTTGCAGGTCACTAACGGATACCGTCGTCCGACTGCGTACGTCCATTGCGCCATCATCTCAGCGGTCAGGAAGACGCTCCCAGTTGCTTTGTCTTCAATGCGTCGATCACCGAGCAGACAGGGTTGAGAGGCAATTCTACAACTGCCGGAGGAGAGAACACGTGTGTGGGACTGACGTTTGGATGGCCCGAGATGTGCGACTTCCATGCGCATCCCACGCATCGAGCCAGCACCACCAGAAACCCCATCCTCGTGCCAAATTTCCCAAAAACATGCGAGTGTTACCCGTGCCATGTCCCCGGTGAGCCCTTGTTCGCCCGGCGACCCGAGAAAATGAAACCCCAAGACCCCCAAAGCTGTTGACAGCGATGGTTGGAAATGGCGGTGGAAACCTCCAAAGTGCCAAGCGAGCCCACGACCAGGCCGGCTGCCCGATCCCTCCCTTCAAAATCCGGGGCCGGTCACTGAGACGGCGTAACCCTCCCTTTTGGGGATTAGAGTCCGCCCACGCTATCAGAATCCTTGGGCCTGCCACGGGTCCCCTCCGCGGCCCGTTCGTCAACGGTCCCGGACCAGGTTTCGAAGAGCGCAGCCCTTGTCGTCTGGGTGCGGGAAATCTCCCTTGGCCGAGACGGACCGCCACATTCACCAGATTGATACACCGAAGTGTGGAATAGAGGACGTCGTCGAGGGATCCACGTGCTGGAGCAGCAAAAGTTATAAGAAACAGAGTTTGTGCTGCCCGCGACACGTGCGCTGGGCATCGCGGCCTCATTGGCGCTTGGTTTTAAGTTTGAGAGGAAACCTTCTTTTTGTTTTCACCGTTGGCTCGAAGTTGGGAGAGAGCTGATGTTCGAACGCGAAGGGACTTTTACTCTGTTCTACAGGGAATCAGTCCCACAGCTGCACGGCTAACACGGAGGATCCTAGGCTGGCTGATGGACTCAGGGAGGCTGCCGATGTACAATCTGGCCAGGAGGCTGGAGCTGGAGCTGGAGCTTGCGGTCTGATGCCCCCTCCTTCGAAGGCCAGGAGGCCTTCTCTTTTTGTATTTGCAGGCTCAGTCACTGATCGTTTCCTTGATTTTTCGATATGGGTTTTTCATCCGGCCTGCAAGGGTGCGGTTTTCCTGTATAGTAAATAGTTGAAGGTCCGGCACGCCCCCAGGGCATAGCGGTGTAGGAATAATAATAATAATAATCTTTTTGTTTTCCCGCTCTGCTTTTCTTCAGCGAAAAGACTCTTCGGGCTTGGGATTAGCGCAGGCACGTGCAGACGAGTGGATGCCCTGTTTGCAGCACTCTGCTTCTGGCTACCGGAGAGAACCGCCCCAAAGCCCAATGGAAGAAGCCTGGACACGACCCAAGGCACCCGGTGGCGAAAAATTGCCAAGTCTTCAATTCGGGCCTTGCAGGGTTTCATCAGAGCAGAGGATGAGGGGACCTCACCACCGACCGGAACGATGCCGTCGTGTTCGAGACCGGGAGACCCACCAACACTTGACAAGACCCAGCTCTGGGGCCGGCTCTGCCCATCCGAGACGGGAAAAGTGCCCTGGACCCTGGGCACGCCTGCGCACTGTCCACAGTACACACTACACAGTACAATGCGCCTGGTGCCGGATTCTCCAGGTGTAAGTGCAGACGGACATGCCAGCCGTCTTCCAGTGCGTACCTGCATAGTGCAGCACGAGCCGACCGGCTGGGAGGACGTGCGTACAATCAGCACGATGGTGGACTTCCTCTCACTAACTTATCTGCCGCCCCAAGAGCTTCGAACTGCCTCATCAGGATCACCTCCGCCTGGTTTGTGGGGAGCCTGATGAGCGTCCGGCAAACCACGGTCTTCCTGGATATCAACAAACCACCTCCAGCACAGTGGATCGTCTGTCTGTGGGGGATGATGGCCCGAGTCAGCGGCATAAAAGCGCCATTGTAGGGCCAGGGACGGCCTGAATCCGCCAACAGGAAGCGGGGTCAAGTGGAAGGCAAGGTCTGAGGTACCGGTACACAGGCCTGGCAGACAGTGTCGTGTCAATGCACTTCGCACTTGCAGAAGGGCTTCACCAGAGACTCTCGCTGATCATCAGAGACGGCAGTGCTGGCTTGTTGCTGTTGAGAAGTACAATGCCGAGGTAAGACACGCTGCCAGATTCCAGGCCCCAGTGGCATTTCCAAGAGACCTGGGATGGATGGAGTCTCTCAGTCGGTCTTGGGAGTTGAGAGCATCAGACAGCTGCTACCGTATGTATCAGACTCGGACCGAACTGGGGTTGGAACTGTGGAAGATGCAACGTTTTCGCAACCGTCGTCCTGGTTCGTGATGCATCTGCAGGCTCGACAGGATCACAATTCCTTATGGCCGAGAAACTTCTTATTTTACTGCGGTATCCGTAGTGTACCATAGGTAGTACTGTTGGTGTGGTTTACCGCAGATCTCGAGCCGTTGAAAGGTGCAATACCCGGTGAGCTGGTGAGGATCGGCCGTTGAAGAAATTATCTCAAGCCCGCGCCGACCACCGCACAGTGGCTTTTGCGGTGAACAGAAAACGCCAACCAGGAAGCCATCTTCTGGGCCGGCTTGACGAAGTTTGCAAGACATTCATCAGATGGTTCTCCAATCCGTAGAACGCACAGAGCATTGAGTGGCTCAAGAAACGCGCGGACCACAAGGCGCATCGCCGGGGCTGCCTGGGCCGAGTTGTCCTGTTCGTCCCGTCACGTCACAGGTCGGGCGCACTTTTCAAGTGGTTGCATCTCGAACTGCAGTGTGATGCGTCGTTGGTTTGGAGGGGGCTTGACGCTTCCTTTCGCACCTTCCGAGTGGACGAAAACTATGCATAGGCAGACTTTTCCTACGTTCCTGCAGCCTCTGACTGGCCACTTTTCTTGATCGACGCGTTGCTCGTGAGCAACAGCCTCTCGGTTGTTTCATGTTTTCTCCCGTTTTCTCGCCATGCACAACCGCTCAGCGACCTGCGTTCTGCAACGCCCATCGGGAGGGCCGCCGCCGGGCTGAATGATGAAGCTTCTCTCGGATTTTGTTGGCTACCGACCATGCGGGATCATCTGGTCTCGTGCGTGTGCTTCGCCATTGCGCCGCTGCTAGTCAGGAGATCAACGATAGCCATTCTCATCATCGCCGCCGACGCCTTTCCGTTGCATGAACATCGACATGAAATGGCACGGTCACTCAAGTACCAGCACAAAACCCATAAAACTTGTTGTCCCGCTTCCAATCTGGCTGCTGACGGATTTGGAATACCTATCCATAGTTATACTGTGTAGCTATTACGGGGGCTCTTACGCCGACATTAGGACGCATCGATAAATAAAGAAGCCTAAAGGAGACTTCCTGGCAACAAGCATGAAACTACCTGGACACCATTTTCAATGCTATTCTCGACTCTTGGCAGCCATGACTTGCTGCGAGTTCCCGCTCTCTCCGAAGATCTATCTGGTCGAGTACTCCGTACGGTCACGGCGTTTTCGAGCGAGCAAAAAGCATCATGGCGCCGCCGCAGCGCATTCTCTTCGCATATCGGTACCCGACGATCAATGACGCCGTTTTTTCCTGTCGCTTGAGGCAACCAAGCTGGCTGTGGGCGGGCTCGAGTCGCCGCTTGTGTGTTGTTGGGTGATGGCCTCACCATTCAGGATTCGCACAACAGTAGCGCAACGCCGTCGATTTCTTGCACCTGTGATGCGGGTTGCCTCTCGGGGTGTGCGTGCCTTGCAGCGCTGCAGCTGCCGCTGTTACTGGTCGTCCAGCAGGAGCGCGAGCAGATGTGACTTGAGATGGTGCAGCGAATGGGTGTGCCCGGCATGCTCTTCAACACCGCACTCGGTCAGCTCCCTCTTGGGGCCGGTTCGTGTGGAGGCGCTCGTTGTGGAACTCCAGCCTATCAGAGCTTGGGAGGCCATCACGGTTGGCGTTATGCATCTTGCCCCCCCATCCCGTTGGCCAGCACAGCGGGCAGGAACCGCGCCCACCGATGAACGGCAAAAGCCCAGTTGGGCGCGCGAGTCCAGATCGTCGCTCTCATCAACTCGATTGGACCTCTCCAGTGCATCTTGTCGCGGTTACGAACAGTCAGAGCGTGCAGCCGACGTTCATTCATCAGCCTCCGGGTTAGTGCGTGCTAGTTTTAGTCGCAGCCCGAGAACAGCCGCAACACGACGGATGAGATGATACCAGGCTTCTCCGTCACTTGTTGCTCTCGTCGAAACCGACATGAGCGTGGAAGGACAGTGGGGGTGGCCTTCTTCAACCGCCATCCTTTGAACGGCGGGACGAGATCCCAAGATCTCAACCCGTCTTGACCGGACTGTGCAGGGTGGCTTTGGCCTGGTGGTGGGTCAAAGTACAATCAGCTCTCAGTGGTACACAGTACTTCCGAGGGCATGACCGGACCATTCCCGATTTAGAATCTCTGGCAATCGCTGCGCCATCCCAGAGACCCACCCACTTGAAGTTGCCTCTCCACCTTGCCCCAGACATGCAGGCAAGGGTCGCAACGACCAGTCAGGTCCGGCGTGGGTCTTCTGGCTTCTTGGGACCTTGTCAGTCCACCAGAGAGAAGCGAGACGGCGTGGGCAGGGGACTCTCGGCAGGCCAGTCAAGCACCACCACCGACCGGCTGCCACCTCTCCCGCCGTTGATAGATACATAGGGACCTTCTTGAACAAGTCCGCCGCCGGGGGCTTCCCTTCTCTGACCTCCCCTCCTCTCCACATGGGCAGATCTGTCGACCTCGGCGCGTGATCCCCTCTTTCTTCTTCATTTACCTGTCGGTTCTTGTTTCTTTCCGGTCTCAGGCCTTTTGGAATACACTTCCTGCCCTTCTTTTACAGCAAACTCGGTCCAGCAAGCCAGGCTCATCCTCCCTCCCCACCCTCCCCATCCTGTGTCTCGACTTCCATGCAACGATAGCGAAGACACAAGCGATACAGCGGACGTAGGAGCCCGTGTCTGAGAGAAACAGACAAAACCGTTCTCGGACGAGTCCATGTACAACAGCCACCCTCGAGACTCATAAACCGGCCGGTTGTTTGATCCCAAGATCACAACCGCCATCCATTCCTTTCAGCTACAGAACCGAACCGCACCATCATTAGGCCACTGCCGACTCACGACGCTCGCGACGACATATCTGTATAACTACGCCCGATATATCACACACACTTAATACTTAAACCCAAGACAGTTGAGGGACACCCAGCTGACGAAACTGGTTGGTGGAATTGCATCCCAGAAGCACGGTCACCCGGCTGACGAGCAATGAGCAGCGTCGTCTAAATGGACACCATGGTGACACAGCAGCTGAACGGCCCGGCCTTCTTCTTCTACGGCCCCGAGGGCCAACAACACGGCCATTACATGGCGCAGCGGCACCCGGCGCTGCAGCAGCAGATGGCCGTGCTCCCCGTCGTTGCCCCCCTGCCCTCGACACCCGTCTACTCGCGGCCCAGCTCCTCGTGCTCGCAGCCGCCGCTCCTCCCCAAGGGCTTCACCGGCGTCCCGATCCTGCCGTCGACGCTGACGCCCGTGGCATCGCCGATGCCCATCGCCCCCAGGCCCACTATCGTGCTGGACACGGAGCTGAGCGAGGTCGAGGGCCCGTGCTCGCCCTCGACCCCGCCGCTCTCGTCGTCGAGCAGTGCCATCAGCAGCCCCGGCAGCTGCGACATGCTCCAGACGCCGCTGAACCCCATGTTCTCGGGGCTCGACGGAAAGGAGCTTCCGGACATGGACGGCGACCTCGAGGCCTTCCCCGCCCTCGACTGGTCCGCATGCGCATCTCCCCCGCTTACGCCTGGTATGTTTTTGTTCGCTCCCTTCCTGTCTCGCTTGTCAAATTTCTAGCTTTGAAAAATTGTGGTTGGTTTTGTGTATGCAACTGAAGTTGTGTGTTTTGGTCATGCATGTTGATCAATGAACTGTCGAGTTTTTCTTCGGGTTGCGGGATGGCTTAGTGCCAGGGAAACCGAATCTGGGGGGGTTGGTTGCTGCATCATTGGCGGGCACTCACGAAACTTGATCGCTGACCAGGGACCTTTCAACAGTGTACCTGCCGTCGCTGCAAGCACAGGCGCCCAAAGTTGCTCCACTCAACACACAGCCTTGCGACCTCCTTTCTCCTGCATCCTCTTGCCCCTCGCTGTCACCTTCACCCTCTCCGTACGCGCGGTCCATTTCTTCGGACGAATTTTGTTTCGACCCGAGGAATCTGACGGTTGGCACTGTCAATTCGACTCTTGCGCCCGAGTTTTCGGCGCTGCCCACTCTTTGCGCGGGCGAGGACGAAGACCAAAAGTTTGTTCTCAGGGGCGCGACTCGGTCGATTTCACCCGATTCCAACTTTGAGTTTCAGTCGCAGCTCTGCGACACTCTGCCTTCCTTTGACGCCCTCTCAGATCTGGACTCGGAAGACGACTTCGTCAACGGCCTTGTGCACCTTGGTAACTGCGCGGCCACTCAAATCAGCCGGTCGCGAGCCAGCTCCGACGCGCTCTCGCTCAGCCCGTCAACGTACCTCTGCGGTGATGACTCAGAGGATTTTGACGCCTCCCACTCATTTGGCGCCGACAGTCTCAGCCCACCCGACTCGTCCGCAGAGGCCGACTCTCACCGGGACAAGCGCCAGAAGAAGTCCAAGAACAGCAGCAAGCCCATCATGAGCACCGCCGCCGACTCTCAATCGGGCAGCAACCAAAGCCAGTCCCCGCCTAGCAACCAGGAGACGTCGAGCGAAAATGCCACCGAGACCAAGAACGGTTCCGAGTCCAACTCGGGCTCCGAGAATGCCGGGTCGACTCCGGCCCAGGCCCCCACCAGCCGTCGTGGACGCAAGCAGTCTCTGACCGAGGACCCCTCCAAGACGTTTGTGTGCGAGCTGTGCAACCGCCGCTTCCGGCGCCAGGAGCACCTCAAGCGCCACTACCGGTCGCTGCACACGCAGGAGAAGCCCTTCGAGTGCGGCGACTGCGGCAAGAAGTTTTCCCGCTCCGACAATCTCGCCCAGCACGCCCGCACCCACGGCGCTGGCGCCATCGTCATGAACCTGATTGACGACCCGGAGGCCATGGCCGCCGCCGCAGGCATGCCTGGTGGCTATGCCCACGCGGCCATGATGGGCGCTGCCGGCTTGGTTGGCGCTGACGAGTACCACTCCCTCGGCAAGGTCCTCTTCCAGGTAGCAGCCGAGATCCCCGGCAGCGGCAGCGAGCTGTCTTCGGACGAGGGCGGCAGCGATCATGGCAAGAAGAAGCGCAAGAGGTCAGAGTGAGAGGCCCGCTCCAGGGCCTTTGGGTTCCCAAGGGACCCAGGAAACAAACCCACCTTCGCTTCTCCGCACACTCTTCACAATGCCGATGGTTCACGCACTTGGAACGTGCCATCGCTATTGATTCCCGATTTTACGACCATGATGACTTCGGCCTTGGCATGGGGAAAGCACACATTCACAACCGGAAAGGGGTCATCAGCATACTAGTACAGAAAAAGGAGGGGATCACTCCATTTGAGACGCCGACATGACCAGGGGGGGAAATCGGTTTTTTATTCACACGGCGCTTGACTACTGGCCAGGGCTTGGAGGGGTTTCCGCGCAAGGGCAAGGAGAAAGGGTGGATGGACCCAACCAAGGTGTTATTTTTGCGTCTGGCATTCGCGTACGCCGCCTAGCCCGAATGTGTACCACCACCGTTCCCAAGCTCTCATCATGCTTTGGTGTTGTCCCCCACGATGCTTTTTTTTCCCCTCTCCGGGCGGCGTTCTGACTGGGGAAAAGGTTTCTGGAAGACATTGGGAGGCCGGGAGGATGTTGACATGGGGTGGTTGGTAGCGGCGGCTGGGGGTGAGAGAGGACGGCTGGTTTTTTGATCTTTTCTTTCTTTCTCGCAATCTTTCTACCTCGTTGTAATTGTGTAGTACAGGCGGTGCGGCAGGCTTGAACCGTCTTGGGCTCTGGAACGAGAGTTCCACTTCTTGACACATTTAAGTTTTCCAAGGGGAAGGTTGTGCTTGTTGTACCTATATTTATTCTTGTTTCTTCTGCGGAGGATTTGCCCTTTCTTCACATTGATTGCTGGTTCTCCAACCCTCAGCCCATGTAACGGAAGAATTTCTTGGAAGGGTCAGCTATCAGGGTGTCTGTATCGACGAGTCCGTTGATGTGCGGGTCACATATGAGTGGGAGAGTGCTTCTACGGACAGCTAGTTGCTGAAACATGGACTGGATTGATCGCCCTCATTCTGCATGTTTCTAGACCGAAAATGCCGCTAGTCGCTGCTGGTGAAATGTGATGGACCTGCGCGAGAACATGTCTTGATGAGCGAGGATCCTTCCAAGCCTTCTCTCCGGTGTTTCTGCGCTATCAGTTGTGATCATCAACAGATTGAAACTAAGGATACCAAGTAACCGTGTACTGTGTACGCTGTAACGGGCGCATGGGCCGTGATCAACCTGAGACATGAGGAACGGTCTGCAGAAACTCAGCCCATTCAGCAACGTCGGGTGCTGCTTCTTCTGCCTCGGGTACACAGTAACGTTAGCACGCTGCCAGTCGACATCGAGAGAGGCTCCACATTTCCAATTGTTTTGATGCATTGCGAGAATCAACAGAAGAGCAAACATTCCGGCTCTGGTCCGTTTCATTTCCCGCCAATCCCGTCGTCAACATCCACCAAGCTCTTTGTCGTGCGCGGCTTCTTCATCGGAGGATGGAAATTGGGGTTTGATTTTGCCAAGCAGATCCAAGTCCAGAACCCACCGGGCGGCCGGGGCCGGCCCCACCCGCCATCGAATGCGGGCGGCATGCCAAGTCCCCATGGATCCGATTCTGGGTTTGCACTTGCTCACCGAGAAATCGATGGTGCGCGCTCGGTCGGCTGCTAAACTCCAACAAGTTACGACGGAGGCAACAGATCTGATTTATCCGATGACGGTGCAAGATCGACGCCATACTACTCCGTACCCACAGCCGCTTGATTTTGCCGCTTGTCGGCAGTTGTTGGAAGGCCCGTCGAGCCCAGTTCGAAAGCCGGTGAAGATTTGCCGAGGGAGCTCATACGAAGAAACCCTACCACAGTACGAAGGACGGAAGACTGGCTGATATTATTTCGTGAGAATATCTGCCTCGGGTCCTTGCCGAGACGAACCCCTCGTCGGGTAACGTTACTCGTATCCATGCGCGGGACGATCCGGTGGCCTGGCCCCAGCCCCCAACTCCAGCTCCTGGCAGCAAGCCAGTGATCACGGTCCACTGACGGACGGACGGACGGACTGTGCACTGCCCACCGCGCAGCAGGCAAACATGTCGACCACCACACAGCCCGGTGGCCTCAACGTGATTGCCCTGGTCTCCGGGGGCAAGGACAGCTTCTTCTCGCTTCTGCATTGCCGAGCCAACGGCCACCGCATCGTCGCCCTCGCCAATTTGCATCCTCCCCCTGTCGCCGCCACCACTGTTCCTGCCGCCGCGGCTAGTGCCGCCGTCTCGGCCCCGGCCCCGGCCCCGGCCCTGGAGGAGTCGACCCCTGGCAGTGGAAGACCCGACCAGGATAGCGTTACCATCGTTAGTCCCCCTGCCGCCATTCGGCCGGCTCGTGACGGTGGAACGCCGGGAAATGAGGCCGCGTCCGGCCAAGATGAGGATGAGCATGACCTCAACAGCTTCATGTACCAGACGGTGGGCCACCAGGTCATACCGCTCTACGCCGAGGCAACCGGCATCCCGCTGTACCGCCGCGCCATCACGGGCGGTGCTGCCCAGAGCGGCAAGGAGTACTCTCATTTCCACCACCGGCCCTCCTCCACCGCTCCAAGGCTCCAATCCGGGTCTGGCAGAGAAGGTGGGGCCCGTCCGCCGCCCGGCTCGGACAAGGAGGACCACCACGGCCAGGCTGGATCCGGGGATCATATTATCACGGCGAGCGCCCGTGTTGCAAGTGCCGGGCAGGAGGCGGACACTGGCGTAGCTTCTGATGACAGTAATATTAACAATGACGATGGCATCATCGCCGACGAGACCGAGTCCATGGTCCCGCTCCTACGCGCCGTCATGGCCGCCCACCCGGAAGCCAACGCCCTCTGCGCGGGCGCCATCCTCAGCACCTACCAGCGCACCCGCGTCGAGTCGGTCGCGACCCGCCTCGGCCTGACGCCGCTCGCCTACCTGTGGAAGTTTACCGTGCTGCCCGCGCCGCCAGCCCCCTCGTCCCCCTCCTCCTCCTCAGATGCCGCCGCCCAGCAGCTGCTGCACGACCTAGCCGCCGCGGGCGTGGAAGCACGCATCGTGAAAGTCGCCAGCGGCGGGCTAGACGAGTCGTTCCTGTGGGCCGACGTCGCGGCGCCGGGGACCGGGGCCAGGCTGGCCCGGGCTATGGGGCGGTTTGGGGCCGCCGGGACGGGCGCCGTCGTCGGCGAGGGCGGCGAGTTTGAGACGCTGGTGCTGGACGGGCCGCGATCGCTGTTTAGGAAGCGGATCGTGGTGGGCGAGGCGGACCGGAGGGTTGTGAAAGAGGGCGGCGGGTGCGCGTGGCTGAGGCTGGGGGGCGCGAGGTTGGAGGAGAAGGGGCGGGAGGAAGAGGCTGGGGAGGGAGGGGGTGGTGGTGAAGAAGGAGGTGTCAGGGTACCGGATTTGCTGGATCCCGTGTTTGTTGGTGTCTTGAAGCAGCTGTCTGCCTCCGATGTGTCTGGGGTGTCTGCTGTCCAGCCGGGGCTGGGCGAGGGGCCTCAGCTCGGGAAAATGCGAGTCTCTACCAGTGAGAAGGTGCAGCAATGGTGCTTTCTGGGAAGCAAGTCAGGTTCCATTGAGGCGGATACCCGCGCCGTCGTTGAGCGAATCTGCCAGCGACTCCGCCAGCACGCCCTCCCGCCGTCCGCCATCATCACCGCCACGGTCGTCCTCCGCCGCATGGCCGACTTCCCCGCGGTGAACAGTGTCTACGGCACGCTGTTCGACGCGCCGAACCCGCCGTCCAGGGTCACCATCTCGTGCGGCGACGCGCTGTCTGCCGTTCTGCCGGACGCCGCGCACCTGGCCGTCTACCTGACCGTCCACGCGGCCCTCCAGCCCGGGCAGCGCCACGGCCTGCACGTGCAGTCCCGTTCATACTGGGCCCCGGCCAACATTGGCCCGTACAGCCAGGCCATGTCCATCCCGGTGTCGAGCCTCGGACCACCGACGGACAGCTTGGAGAATACTACTACAATCTCCTCCTCCTCCGCTGCACCAAGACTGGTCAGCATCGCCGGCCAGATCCCACTGGTCCCGGCTACGATGGCCCTGCCGTCGCCGCTGCCGCCCTGTAGCAGCAACAGTAGCAGTACTCGGGAGGACACCACCTTGGCACTGGAGCTCGTCCTCTCGCTCCAGCACCTATGGAGAATAGGCATCGAGATGGACGTGCAGTGGTGGACTAGCGCCGTGGCCTTCTTTCCGCCGGCGGCGGGGTGCGACAAAAACGGTGGTCAGCAGCAGGTGGCGATGGCGGTGAAGGCTAGGATGGCGGCCAGAGCGTGGAGGGCTGCGCACGGGTCTGGATCCATCGCCTCTGCCACAGCTGGTGATGACGATGAGGAAGAGGAAGAGGAAAACGGTCCGGACCTCTGGGATAGGAGGTATAACCTGGAGTACATGACCTATTCTTCTGCTGCCAGTGGTGGCGGCGCTGGGGAGCACAAGAATAGGGCTGGCTCGGCTCTGCCGGATCGATCTGTTTTGTCCGTCATCTCTTCTTCTACTTCCTCTCTGTTGTCTCGGCCGGCGGCGGGGGTTTCAGCAAAGTCGGTGGTGCCACCGCTGTTCGTGGCCGAGGTGGAGGAACTGCCGCGCGGCGCGGGCGTGGAGTGGCATGCTCACTGGGGCGTTGCGCGGGCGTGCGAGGGGAGTGTGGTGCTGCGGGAGGTGTACTTGCCTCCTCGGGAGGGTCATGGGGAAAGCGAGGAGACGGTGGTGTCGCTTATTGTGGTTCGGTCTGGGGGAGAAAGGGGGGTGGGGTTGGTGCAGACTGTTGTGGCCGAGGGGTTTGGCAATGGCGGGTGGAAGGGGGTTGATGGAAGTAGTGAGGCGGCGAAAGCAGCTTTGGTGCGGTTGAGTGATGGCGAGTCTGTGGGGGAGCCAGTTGTAGCTGTGAGATATGTGGATGCCGAGGTGTTGAGAGCTGGTGGAGCGGTAGACGCCGAAGCATTGGGGCCGGTGGTGCCATGCCGGTCGCTCTGGGACGGTCAGGGGGAGAGGCTTGTTGCTGTGACAGTGTATCAGAGCATAATCGAGGAGCGAAGTTGATGATGGGTAATAGATGGATCCTCAGTGGGCGATGAGTGCTCGTCTCGTGTGAGAGGTTTGAAGATCAAAACACGCACAACGCACCTCGGGGGTTCCTACCGAGTCCGCTATGTCTCTGACCTCCGCCATCCATCAAGTCCATTTGTTCTCCAGACCCTCAAGAGCGCGGTGATGAAAACAGCAACACGCCAAACCCCCAAAGCCCCTTGGTAGTCCCCATTCTCAAACCCACACACACCCAGGCGGTCACCAGCGTACAAAACAGCAGGTCACCTCAAGCTCCAAACACGGAAACAAAAAAAAAAGCTGTTTAAAAAAGAACAGTCGTAAAAAAGATACAAGCAAGCGAGCCCTCACTTCAAAATCCTCAACTCCTCCTTCCGCCCGGGCGCAAACACATCGCGATACACTTCCCACATCCTCTCGAGCTCGCCCACATACTCGGCATGCAACCTGTCCACCTCGCGCGGATCCAAGCCCTCCTTCTCCTCCCTGACCTGCCGCACGGCGATGGGCCTGCCGACAACCACGTTGAGCGGCTTACGATACGGCATCAGGCCGACATCATAATTGAAAATCCCCCGGCCGTGCAGGAAGGGCAGCGTAAACTTGAGAGTGCGCAGCAGCCAGCGCTGTAGGGCGTGCAGCAGCGGGTGGCGGCGGGGGCTGACCTGGTCGTACAGGTCGCTCTCGCCCAGGGCCAGGACGGGCACCAGGTCGGCGCCCGTGCGCTGCGCCATCTTGACGAAGCCCTTGCGCTGCGCCAGCACGAGCCGCAGCGTGCCCGGGTACGCCTCGAGCGACTCGCGCGCCCCGCCCACCACGATGGTCACGGCCCGGCCCATCCCCTCCCCGTTGACCCCGCCCGTCGTCAGGATCGCCTCGATCGACTCCTTGGACACGGACTGGATCCCCAGCGCCAGGATGTAGTCGCGGTACAGCGGGATGCGGAAGTTGGACTCGAGCGTCAGCAGGCTGTTGGTGATGCCGGGGAACTTGTCGGCGAAGCCGAGCGCCTCGGTGCCGAAGGCCGCGAAGGCGCCGTGCGAGATGATGCCGTGCGGGTGGTAGCCAAAGATGTACTTGCGCGTCGGCGGCAGCGGGTGCGTCTTGTGCAGCCGCGCGGGGAAGTAGTCGGCGAAGAAGCGCCAGACGGGCAGGCGGCGGAAGCGCTCCGAGCGGGCGCGCAGCCGGCCGTCGCTGGCCGACTTGGACAGGAGCATGTGCAGCAGGTAGGGGATGAGGAGCGGCCAGGTGAGCGGGATGGCGCAGAGGAAGAAGAAGAAGGACACCGTCATGACGATGCTCATGCAATGCACCACCACCGCCATGGTCTGCAGCCGCCGCCGGTAAGGGATGTTCCAGGGCGCGAACCGGATGCCGCCTGCTCTATGGGCCTTCGCCCGGTCCCGCTCCCGCGCCGCCGCCTCCATGCCTGCCTCGTCCGTGAGGGGCGGGTACTCGGTGGCGCTGGTCCTGCGCTTGCCGCCGGGAGACGGCCGCGCCGAGCTCCGCGGGCTTCCCTTTTGTAGCGGCGTCTCGTATCCGCCCAACGTGACGTCGTCGGCGTCCTTCTCGGCAATGTCCCCCGTCGAGTCCGCAACGTCAGCCCGCTGGAAAAGAGCGCCTCGTTGGTCGTGAACAGAGTTCGGTGCCAGGCTGCCGTCGAGTCCCTAGGCGATGATGTTAGCTCTCCCGTTCCGTGAAAGGGTTTCATTACGCCACCACTCACCGTCTCGGTCTTGTTTCGGCTCGGCGTCATGCCGCCGTCTGCCACGGGAGCAACAGGGCCGGTATGTTGTTGGTAGGCTGTCATGGCGTCAACCAACTGGACCGTATCCCCTTGCCGAGGCCCCTTCGGCCCGGTCTTTCTCTTTGCGCCCTTGCTTCTGTGGCTTATGACAGCAGGCTTTGCGTGGCCGCGCTATGGCGCATCTAAGGGTCTTGGGCTGTAGCATCTGGTGGCTGCTCTCACCTGCAACGATATCCGGGCCGGCCATGGTTCAAGAGGGGGCGCGATAGAGGAGCAGGATCGACCGTGAGCTGCCAAATAATGGGGAGCAGGACGGAAGGAGGAGCTAGGTAGCTGGTGCTGGCGTGGAAAGGCGAGCGGAAGCAACGGCGGGTTGGCGCCAGGGGTAAACCTGCTGCGAATCGATGTCGAGACGTGAGGCACGACGGCTGAGGTTAGGCCGGGAAAGAGCAACTAAAGCTGTGAGCTCAGCTCGATTGATTGCGATTTCTATGGCAAGGGAGGGGCTTGCTTAATTGTTGTCGCCAGAAGATGTCAAAGATTCAAGTGGTCCAGCAAAAGATCGGATGGCAGTCCATTGTTGTTGCCCCTGCCACGCCGTTGATTCCGAGTCACTGCGCCGCAGAGAAAGGAGGTTTTTTTTACGGAGTCGCGCAATCGATGACCCATTCCAGCGGCGACGTGCCTGATGACGTTTCGAGGTGGGGCGGTCCCGCCGTCTCAGCTGCCGGCAGCATCGTCTGGTCATGCGGGAACTGAACGCCAAGCAGATGCCTCGGGCTAGGGGGACTGTGGTCACTGGTACAGTACGAAGTACGGTGGTACGGAGTGATCATGAAGTGCTCGGTGTAGCACTCAACTGGTGGGATCTCCGCTTTGGAAGAAGCTATCTTGTTTACACCTCGTACACGGCAACAGACCTAAGGGCGACTTCAGTGTATACAGTTCCAAGCCCATACCGTAAATCTGTAGTCAGATTGCCCCAGCCACTCAGTGAGCTCGGCAAGCTTGATCCCTAACCCCCAAGTTACCTAACAAGACCGAACTGCCAAATACCGCCTGATGAAGTGCCTGAATTTATCCTAAGCCGACTTCAAGCTGAGCTAGCTGGCTTCTGAACCCGAAATTTCTCGAAACACCGCCACAAGTAACGCTAAATCCATTCCTTTTGGCCCTGATACCTTTCCTGCGCCGTACCAACACCGGATAACAATCCCGAGCCATAACCCCAAAAAATCTCTAAATGATACAAGCACCAAAGGTGCTGGGTATGCTATGCGTCATCACAGGCTCGCTGCCTTCCCCCTACACCTCCAGCTTAACCACACGCTCCCAATTTTACTGCGGAACGGCGGCGGCGGCAGCGGGAGACTCGGCCGGAGAAGCCTGCTCTTCCTGCGTCGGCGGCGGAGGCTGGGCATGCTGCTGCCGCAACGTCGCGATCTCGGCCGTCAGCGCCGCAATATGCTGATCGTGCGCGTTGAGCTTCTCCAGCAGCTGGGCCTTGCTACTCGCCTCCGCCTCCACCTGGTTGGTGAGCCGCTGCACCATTCCCTCCAGGTGCTGGAAGTACGTGTACGCGCCCCAATCCGGCGCGACTACCCCATTGCTGCTGCTGGCGGTGCCCGGGGGAGGAGCGGCGCCGCTCGCCGCCGCCGCCGCCGCACGGCCACGCCCACGTTGGCCGGGTGTTGCTGCGTTGCCTTGTGTTGTTGCGTCTCGGTCAGCGGGGGGGTACTGAGAGAGCCAGGCTTGCTTGGCCGCTGGTGACATACCATGCGTGGGCAGGGACAGCTGCTGTGCCCCGTTGCCCGCCCGTGGCTGGCCGGCCGCGTTCCCTTGCACTCCTGGGCTCAGCGGTTTGGGACTCTCGGTCATGCCCGTCTGCGAGTACATGCCAGAGCTGCCCGCGCTCAGCGGTATCGACGACGATATGCTGGTTTGTGGCGTGTGGTTGTTGGCAGTGTTTGAGCTGGACGAGCCTCGGTCAACGTTGGGTGGATACAACCCGGAGGCAGCTGCAGGTCGCTGTCCGGCCGGGGGGTATGTGTTCGAATGCCCTCCGCTGTAGTTCTCCGCACCAGCAACATGCTGCGTCTTGATGCTAGGCATGCTTAGACGGCGCCGCTCGTCATCCGAAAACTCTCCTCCGCTACCCTCATACAGTTCCCCACTGTCAGATGGCGCCAGGTCCTTGAGCCCGAACGAGCCCATCGTCTGTCGTCTGCCCGCACACCCACCCGCCCCTTTGCTGTGTCGAGCCAGCGCGTCGCCGCGCGCAAATTTCCGATCACAGCTCGGGCAGATGTGCGGCTTCTCGCCCGTGTGCAGCTTGCTGTGACGCTTCAGGTCGTGTAGCCGGCGGAACCGCATATTGCAAGACTGGCACGGGTACGGCTTCTCCTGGCTATGCGTGAGGAGGTGGCTCTTCAGATTATGATGGCGAGTAAACTCTGTCTCGCAGTACGGGCACTTGTGCTTCTTGCTGGAGTTTGGCGAGCGGGGAGTCTGGTCGAGAGAGGCCGTTTGCGTCACGCCCAACGGCATGCTCATTCCTCTTTGAAGGTCGCCGGGTGCCGGCATGGCCCCCGGGTACGAATGGGACGCTCCCGTCTTGTCTTCCAACTGCGCATCGGGTTGCGGGGCGTACATACTCTCGTCGTTTTGAGAGTCGACGTCCATCGCGCCCGGGCTGTCGACGACGTGCCCGTCTCCGTCCTCTAAACTCGCCCCGCTTGTGCCGCTCTGCGGACTGACATCGTGGAGGTCTTGGCCAGAGACATGGCCCGTGGGGATATTAACAGAGCTGAGTGCCCTCGCGGCTGCCGCAGCGGCAGCAGCCTCAATCTCGGATCGCGCCGAGTCTGCCGGCGCGCCATGGTGTCCATCCAGGTCCGACGCAACGCCCGACATGACGTCGCCAGCCGGGGATTGGTGCTCGCTGCTCTCTAGCTGGGCAAGCTGTAGGCGCTCCTCTTCTTCCTCTTGCCTACGGTCCTCATCTTCGGCCGCCTCCCCGTCGGCAGCCTCGCCCGACTGCCTTGCAAACCCCACCAGACGGGCAATCTTGGATGGCGAGATGTCGCCGCCAGTCACCAACGACTCGTCCGAGGCTGGTGTTGTCTCACGCAGCCGCTTGAGCGACTTTGACCGGCCCAAGTCGGCGGCGGGCCCGAGGGCGGCTGTGGTCTGCGGCACGGCCGAGTTCGACGGCGCACGCAGGACCTCCGTTGCGGTGGAGCCCCGTTCCGAGGCCATGGCGACGGGACAGCGAAGACGGGAGCGAGACCCGGGCTGATTGGGAATGCGAAAAGCCAGGAGAGTCTAGGGTAATCCCGGAGCTGGCGAGTACAATGCTGCGCGATGCGACTGCGTCACGGGCGGCCCAAGACCATCGCCGGATCGATAAGCGTGGTCCGCGGCTTTGATGGTGTGGCTGGAGATCGTGGCGAGAGCTCCAAGAGTGCGTCGCCGGTAGAATGGCAGCTCAACTCGACGCATAAATTGTCGAATCGGCCACGGGAGGACTAATCGAAAAACCACTATGAATTTTACTTCTTGAGAAGCTGGGGGTTCCCTCTAATTGCCGACACTCTGGCTTGCAGTCAGCATTCGGCGAGATGTGTTGAGGTGAGGGCGCGCGGATGCAAGCCTCAAAGTGGAGGGAAGAAGGCTGGAGCGAGGCGATGCGGGCGGCACAAGAAAAATGGGCGCAGCAACTGGCAAGCCTCCATGGCCCCACATGATCGCCGACGGCGGACGCTAAGGCACTCCGATAAACCTGCTTCAGCCTGCTAAGCGGCGGGTGCGACCGATGTGCCGAGTTTGTCTGGCTGTCAAGCCACCGCTTCGCTTTCCCTTCGTGGTTACTGCTTATTAGTCAGGCTCGCTCAGCTCCCTCAGAATGCAGCATCGTTTGCGGAAAACCCGAGGCGCGTGGCTGGCCCGCGTTGACGAGACAGAGGCAGCTGGCGGCCTCTTGGCACACTGTGCAAGGGAGCTGAGTGAGCCGGTGGCCTGTGAGGTGGGGCAAGAGGTCCTCACCTTTTTAACACGAAGGCAAGTGGCGCAATCCACACGAGCCACCTCACACACAACCGCACTCAATGCCCTCCGGCGGCTTGCCCGCTTGTGGCACATAGGTCATTTTCGTCTGACGCTCGATGAGCAAGATTTGTGTTGCCATTCCAGCGCGCCATGGTCCTTGAGAATCCGATACCCGGCTTTCGATGTTACAAACAACACAACTGAGTCAAGTTATCCATGTAGCAGTGGCCTCGTTTCTTCGTACTTGCATCAGGGACCCTCGAAGTCTGGAACATGAAGAATTCTAGCTGGATTCGTATTCCAACAAGTGGCCTTCAACTGCCGTTCTGACCACAGGCCTACCTGTCGACAACTGGGACCCGGGGTAGGTAGGTATGCATGCATGGACGCCACCCATGTTGGGAAACCAGGAGCTCAGCAGTCTGTCTACGATTGCGATTGTCAAACGGCCTCACCCCAATTGTCTGCTTCCAGTTGTTGACAGGCAAACAGACAACCTGTGGGCTCTTTCTCCTGACGTCACTGCAGACAACTGGAACCTGAAGCGAGGCGGGCTTACCATAGCAGGTACTCCGGACATGACCCTGTCTTTGCTGCAATGCGAGGGAGGGCTCCAAGCTTTTTCTAGTTTCTACCCCTGAAACTTATCGCTCAACGAATACCCATCTTGGCTGAGGCACTTCAGTTTGGGGGACGAATACAAGGTCTTGCCACCATTCATTGCCTGCTGGCCTTCTCAGAGAGAGTGCTTGAGACGGGATACGGGAAACAGTGCACGTGTGCCCGCAGGGTCTCCTGCAACCACAGTGCTACACCTTTAAACACGCCCCTTTGCAGAGTCTTGTGCGAGTGAGTATTGTGCCACTCCACACTCTTTATAGGCTGCAGGTTGTTGGGACTCGAGGGAGCTCCGCCGGTGCAGGAGAGGAACGGAAGGACCTGTGGCACTGTTCGGGGACGGACTGAGATGGAGAGCACTGGGACCTCGGTCCACAGTGGCCAATGCTACGGAGTACCGAGCCCGCAGTAAGGGTCTCGGACGTGGTCATCAAGGGCTCAAATAAACGGAGGATACATACAGCAAGGGTATGTTCTCGGTAGGAAAGCTGGACGAGAGGCAAGACAGAGAGTCATGACATGCTCCCTTAGCTTGAGGCTTTGAACCTTAGCCAAACCACCTACGAAGTATAGCACTTCGCCGGCACGGGAGAACAGCAGGTATGAAGCGAAGGACTTTTCGCTAATCTTTCCAGATCTCCGGGGGCCATCATGATTGCCACATGATCGAACCGTACAGTCAATTCGTCAAGGCGGCATCCACGCAGCCACTGGGCTATAACGTCTTACAACGGCATGTTATACGCTCTGATATTGTACTTGTACCTGTGTTGGAGGTGTTCGCCTAGTTGACCCGGCGCCGTCCGCTCCCGTCTAACCTATTAATTCATGTTGACAATGTACTTCGGAGAAGTATTCATGAACCAGTGCTAGACGTTGTGTTTCTACAATATGACACTGAGCCTTGGTTTAAGTTCTGGGCGATGGAGAAGGTGCCTGGTTGAGCAACGAGACGGATCGAGTTCGAATCGCCTTCATCCCAGCCTGTTTCGCACATCCTGCCTCCCTCCTGAGTCCTGATCGGGTCCAGCCACAAGATATGAGGTTTCTACACTGCCTGTCTCGATTCTCGAAGCCGTTTGACAATCATAAACCCTGATAAGGTGATATTGTGGATATCATCTCATCTCGCGAGGACGTCACTGCTTGCGAAGCCCTCCCCACCAGAGCGGCCATGGCAGCGGACACCTGAGGTACATGATTGATTGAGGGCCGGTGTGGCTATGCATCGTATGACTAACTACTGTCGACGACCTGGGAGACCTTTGCAAAGGACTTGACATGCTCCCAAGTGTTGTAAACACTCGACCGTCTGCAGTTTTGAGGGCAGTTCATCTGCACCCCAGGCAGAATGCTCTGTTCAACTTCCCGTCGTGCGGAACAGGAGCAAAATGGGGCCACAGAAGCAGCTTGGCAGCACAGAGCAGATCAACGGCTTGGACCGGTCACCGGCGTTCCTGTTCTGAAGATCGTCCGGCAATCAACCGGTGACACCATGACACAGGCGGGGCAGGTGGCACACAAAGACAAGGAAAGTCGGTATCCATATCTTGGGGCACGACAAAATTAAATCAGGTCCTGTCGGACCCGCAAGGGCCCAATAAACAGGCCGTCGTTGCGTCACCATCCCGCAAAAACTAAATGCATATTAGGACCTTGTTCAAATTGAAGGTTGATGAGTGACTACTTCGTGATTGTGTCGAGAATCATCAGCAAGAAGGCGTGGTTTCTGCAGTTCATCGCAGCATTCCAGCCGCCAAGCGGGTCTTGTTGTGGTACCCTACACGTGCTAGCCCAAAGGGGTCTAGTCAGGAACCAGGCGGAATGTGTGCAGGCAGGAACATCCATCCCGCTGGACATCGGATGCTGCAAATTCGATTCCCGACCCCTCGTAATCTGTACTTGTAAGGTATTTCATCATTCGAATGATCCAATGATGGGTTTCATGGAAGTTTTCAATAGCGTAATAAACGCCGATTGGGACTGTCATGATGATCAGCAGCCGACTTGATCGATGAACTCGAAAAGGGGAAGACAGGCCGTGGCTCTCGCGCTTCGCGGTCGGCTTGGCGTTGGTTTGGCGCTCTTGGCTTGGAGGACATCCCGGGTCAAGGCTTGCAGCGCCGCGAGACTCAGAGAATGGCAAATCTGGAAGGCGACAAAATCGTACAGCTTGTTGGATTGCTTCCCAAAGCCGTCATGTCTTGCCGACCCGTGGATCGATTGCGTGGACTGTCGACGAGTCTTTCCATCCGAAACACACTCTGCGATCGCAATCCCTGTCGTCTCATGACTGGCCACGGTACCTGCAGCAGCCGCCTTCCCCAATTTGCAGGTTCTGGCCCGGGGCTCTTTTTGAGCGACGCAATCTCGCCAAGCAGCGGTCGCCCTGGCCACTGCCCTGATCTTGGCATGCTCTGGGCTAAACATCCTGGTCGGAGCTCATTTCGCTCCTTTTCCATTTCCACTCGACCCCCATCGCCCGCCCTGCCGCTCATTCATACCCAACTCTTCTCCTTCGGTTCATCCCTCTCTTTGAACTGTTGGTCTCGTCATTCGTTTCCCGCCTTTCGAAGCCGCACACTCCTTTGCGACGGCGATTCCATCCAACAGAGAGTCTTTCGCTCTCTACCACATTCCTTTGGAAACAAAACCCACGAATTCAAGAGAAAAATGAAGGGAATCATCAAGACCGCGGTTGCGGCAGCCGTCGTCGCCGGCGTTGCTGCCCAGCCTCACATCCACGGCCACGGCCACAGCCACCATCATCTCCATGCCAAACACCACGAGAACGCTCCAGCGAAGCGGGACACGGTGGTCATCACCGAGGTCGTCGAGGGGCCTACCGTTGTCAAGTATGTGAACCAGGACGGGGAGGATATCGATGCCGCCGAGGCCGAGGAGGGCATTGACAAGGGCCTCTTCATCGTCATGGGCGCCTCGGAGCCGAGCTTCAGCGCCCCTCCTCCCGCGGCTTCGACCTCTCTGTCTGGCCCCGAGTACGGAGCCCAGTTTTACGAAAAGTCCAGCTCGGCCGCGCCAACCACCACTTCGTCGCCGCCGCCGGAAACATCCACGGTCGAGGCTCCGAAGGAGACGCAGCTCCCGACCGGGCTGAATGCTGATTTCCCCAGCGGCAAGGTCTCGTGCGACAAGGTGCCGACCGAGTACGGCGCGATTGAGATTCCCTGGATTGGCACCAACGGCTGGACGACGCTTGTCAAGCTCGGCCAGTGGATCAAGGGTCTCTCGGTTGACAACATCGTGACCCCTATCTCGGGGGGTTGCATGCCCGGCATGATGTGCTCGTACGCCTGCCCCGAGGGCTACCAGAAGACGCAGTGGCCCGAAGAGCAGGGCGCTACGGGCCAGTCGGTCGGCGGTCTCTGGTGCAACGACGACAACATGCTCGAGCTCACGCGGCCGTCGCACCCCAAGATCTGCGAGCCGGGCGTGGGCGGTGTCTTTATCCGGAACGAGCTCTCGACCAACGCGGCCGTCTGCCGTACCGACTACCCCGGCAACGAGGCCATGACCATCCCGCTCGACACGTATCCCGGCAAGGAGTACACGCTGACGAACCCGGACTCGGCGGACTACTACGTCTGGCAGGGCATGGCCACGACCGCCCAGTACTATGTCAACAACGCCGGCGTTGCGGTCGACCAGGCCTGCGTGTGGGACAGTTCTGAGTTCCCCGACTCTGCCGGCAACTGGGCGCCCACCAACATCGGCGTTGGTAGGAGCACGGATGGCATCACTTACCTTTCCATCTTCCCCAACCTGCCCACGAGCACTGCCACCCTCAATTTTGATATTGAGATTACCGGCGAGATTTCGGGCACATGCTGGCTGAAGAAGGGCGTCTACTCTGGCAACAACGGCTGCACGGTATGTCTTGACCCGAGTGATGATTCGTTTTGTACGTCTGATGCTGACGGCGCAACAGGTTGGCTTGAAGGACGGCGCCAAGGCCACCATCGTCTTCAGGCACAGCTCTTGAGCATGACGAGCGATGGCTTTCGTGTTGTTTTGTTTATTTCTTCATCCCTCCGACATCGCCGCAGGCTCATGGCGACGGCTTGTGCAGAGTCCAAGGCCTCAGATCTCTCTCAAGTGGGACAATATAGCGGCCAGGGAGAGCGCGGTGGATTTAGGGTCGCATTTAATGTTTGAATGTCTATAATCGCGAATTTGACACGGAGAGCTTGGTTGGCGGCTTGTTGAGGGAGATATACCACCTTCCGTCTGGCTGGGACGAGATCAGTCTCGACCAGGCTGCTTCGTTCTAGTACTGTGTAGTGGCCACTTTGCAAGGCCCCGGATGCTTTCCTTGTATGTTTCTGGGTTTCTTACATTCCTTCTCATCCGGCGTACTCGGAGTTTAGAAATTGTACCATTTGCTTCTGACATGTGATTCGCACGCCTGCTTGCACGGTGACACGATGTGTATCGTCTTTGATTCCGGGATATTCATGACATGTTGTGGTCGGTCGAAGACGTTGAAACAGTGAACATGACATTTTGATGTCGATTTGGGCCGCACAGCTTCACCTTCAAAAAGCAGCCCAACGGACCTCAGTTCCTCAGCGTTCGGCTGAGGCCAACTGTGGCGCATGCTGCTTACCTACCTCAGTTGTCAGTGGGACCCATCCATGCGCTATCAAACGGCTGCCTGCCTGCCTGCGATTGGCGAGCTGCCGTCTCAGCTTGCGACGCAAGGCCGCCCAACTGAACAGGACAGCTTGGAAATATTCCTGGCCAGCCTTGCCTTTTCAACGCATTCACCGCATTCACAATTGCATCTCGGTCGACGGCTAATCGACATTGCTAACAAGGCCAGCGTCTGAGTTCGCTACCTCTGGTACAAATCAACGAGGGCTTGGCAGCGGCCAACCATTCAACGAATAATCGATTCTAGGTTCGTTGACGTCAGCTTCGTCGAGCCTGAGACTGGACAGTACAGTTGCACAAGAGCTCCTTTCCCAGCACCTCGACTGCTACACAGTACGAGCCTGCGCCAACCCGGGCCTATTCCGAGGAACCTGCTTCACCTTCGATCGATTCGCGTTTCGTCATTGATGAGTGCCCGTGCTGTTATTGACGCACCATGAGGGTCAGGGGAGCTCTGCAGGCGGCGGCCTTGCTGGCGACAGCCCTCTGGGCGACACCCCTCGCCGCGAAGAACGACCACCCGACTTTCCACGTCAAGGCCTTCGACAACAAACCCTTGAACCTCCAATACTTCCCCGACTCGGACGTTGTACTCTTCCAAGACGGAGAGGACAACAATGTCTACCGCTCCACCGATCACGGCGCCGAGTGGGAGCGCGTCGACGCCGTGCCCGAGGGCAAGGCTTGGCTGCTTTCCATGCATCAGTTTGACCCGAGCCGCGCATACATCTTCACCGAGGGCACCACCCACTACCGGACCGGCGACCGGGGCAAGACATGGGAAAAGTTCGATTCCGGCGCCGAGATGAGCATGTTCCGTGGCAACATTCTGCAGTTCCACGCCGCCGACCCCGACCGCATTCTCTTCAACGGCATGATTTGCAAGGGCATACTCTGCCAGGAAGTGGCCATGTACACCACCGACGGCTTCAAGACGACCGGCAAGGAGCTGCGCCGGAACACGGATGGCTGTTGGTGGGCCAAATCTTCGGACCTGTTCACGACGGGATCCGAGGATCTGGACAAGAACCGCGTCCTGTGCATCGTTAGGGACAGCTACTCGCCCTTCAAGCAGGATCAGCGCCTCTTGGTTTCGGACAACTTTTTCAAGCCTACCGAGGGCGGCACCGATGTTCAGGAGTTTGAGCCGGATCTCGACTCGAACAAGGCTGTGCAGGGCGTCGTCAACGTGGCCGTGGTCAAGAAGTATCTGCTTGTGGCGTCGAGCTCCGTCAACACGGACGAGATGGCCCTCTTCGTCACCGACGACACCAAGAAGTGGCACCGCGCCGTCTTCCCGGCCCCTCACGATAGCCACGACCACCGCGTGCTGCAGGAAGCCTACACGGTGCTGGAGAGCACCAACTACAGCATTCAGATAGACGTCATGACCACCCGGCCGTCGAACCCCTTGGGCATCATGTTCTCGAGCAACTCGAACGGCACCTACTTCACCGAGAACATCGAGCACACCAACCGCAACGAGCACGGCTACGTTGACTTTGAGAAGATCACCGGCATCCAGGGCATCTTCCTGGTGAACAAGGTTGACAACTGGGAAGACGTGGAGAAGAAGCCGAGCACCAAGAAGAAGGTGGTGTCCGAGATCACGTTTGACGATGGCCGTACCTTCGAGTCCGTAACGGCTGACGACAAGCGGATCCACCTCCACTCAGTCACGCATCTGAAAAACGTCGGCCGTGTTTTCTCCAGTCCCGCGCCCGGTCTGGTCATGGCGGTCGGCAACACGGGCGACTACCTCAAGGACTACAAGGACGGCAATCTCTACGTCTCAGATGACGCGGGCAAAACATGGCGAAAGGCGCTGGACGGGCCGCACAAGTACGAATTTGGAGACCAAGGGTCCATCCTTGTCGCGGTGCCCGACTCGGAGGACGCCGACATCAGCGAGATCAACTACTCGCTTGACCACGGACTGACGTGGAACAAAGAGTCCCTGCCTGACGGCCTCAAGATCACGCCCTACATCCTCACGACGACCCAGGAGTCGGCCAGCCTCAAGTTCCTCCTCATCGGTGCAGCGCAGAAATCGTCTCGCTGGCAAGTCATCTCGATCAACTTCGACGGCCTCCACGAGGCCACCTGCACGGATGATGACATGGAGGAATGGTTTGCCCGTGTCGACGACGACGGGAAGCCGACGTGCCTGATGGGCCACACACAGAGCTTCTCCCGCCGCAAGAAGAAGTCCGAGTGCTTCCTCAAGCAAGAGTTCAAACACGCCGTGGCGAAGACGGAGGATTGCCCCTGCACTGACAAGGACTACGAATGCGACTTTAATTTCGAGAGGGACGACGACGGCAAGTGCGTCCGCAGGGGGCCCATCATCCCTCCAGACGACGTCTGCCGCGATGCCAAGCCGGACGACACCTTCATGGGCACGTCAGGATACCGCAAGATTGCCGGAAACACCTGCGAGGCGACCGAGGAGATGGATAAGAAGTACGGGGACGTTGAGAGGAAGTGCTCCGAGATCGGCGGCAAGCCTTCGGCCCCGGCCACGGACAAGATCGAGCAGACGCAGAACTCGTTCAAGGACGATTGGGACGCGTGGGAGAAGCATTACCTCGAGCGGGGTGAATCGAGCTCTAGCGATGCCGAGACCATCATCATGCGTGGAAAGGGGGGACAGCACAAAATCGGACCCATCCAAATTACCGACGATCACGGCAAGAAGTGGCGCGTTCCGAAGGAGCTCGAGGACGAGAAGATTGTGTACATCATCCCGCACTCCCACTTCAAGGACATGGTCTATTTTGTCACTACCGGGAAAAAAGTTATCTACACGACCGACCGTGGGCGCTCCTTCCACCACTTCAAGGCGCCCGACGAGCCGTCTGGGGACGCATGGCCCCTAGCTTTCCATCCGGACAAGAAGCATTGGCTGCTCTGGATGGGCAGGAGGTGTGATAGCAAAACCGACTGCTACGGGGTCGTCTCGTGGTCCAAGGATGGTGGTGACCACTGGAGCACGGGCAGCCGATATGCGCTGCGCTGCGAGTTTACCGGATCGACCGCCTACAAGTACCCGGACCGCAAGGAGAGCCAGGTGCTCTGCCTCAAGCACGAGAGGGAGGACAATGGCGAGGACAATCCGATGGTCTTGATCTCGACCAACGACTGGTTTGTGACTGAGGAGATACATGGGAGGGACGTCAAGGACTTTGCGACCATGGATGAGTTCATTGTGGTCGCGACGGAAAACACGGCCGAGAAGACGCTGCAAGCCCACGCGAGTCTGGACGGGACCATCTTCGCCGACGCCCAGTTCCCACACGGCTTCGTGGTTCCGCACCAGCATGGCTACACGGTTCTGGACAGTTCGACGCATGCTGTGAACCTGTTCGTTGCCACCGACGTGGCCGACGGCTGCTCGCACGGCGCCATTCTCAAGAGCAACTCCAACGGCACGTCGTACGTCATGAGCGTGCAGAATGTCAACTGTAACAAAGCCTTTTTCGTCGACTTTGAGAAGATGCTTGGGCTGCAAGGCGTCGCGCTGGTGAACGTGATTGCCAATCCCGATGCCGAGGGCAGCGCCCCCAAGACGCTGCGGACCAAGATTTCCCACAACGACGGCGCTCAGTGGGCTTATCTAGCCCCCCCTTCCAACGACGAGTTTGACAAGTTCTCTTGCCATTCGGCGCGCGGCGATGAGAAATGTGCGCTGCACATCCACGGCTACACGGAGCGCAGGGACCCCAGCCACACGTACTCGTCTCGAAGCGCTGTCGGTATCATGTTTGGGTGGGGTAATGTCGGCCACGCGCTGGGCCCGCTGAAAGACGCGGACACGTTCATGACCACCGACGCTGGCATCACCTGGAAGCGGGTCAAGCAAGGGCAGTGGACCTGGGCGATTGGCGACCAGGGCGGCATAATCGTACTCGTCCAGACCAGCGATGCGGCGGCGCGCATGAAAACCAAGTCTCTGTCCTACTCGCTCGACCAGGGCAAGACGTGGCAGGATCATGAGTTCTCGTCCGAGGAGGTCGAAGTCTGGGACGTGACGACGCTGCGATCCGGCGGCTCGCGGAATTTCCTGCTCTGGGGTAAAGACGGCAAGGGCACCTTCACGCTGAACCTGGATTTTTCCGGCTTCAGCGAGCGCGTCTGCAAGCATGACGACGACGCCGACAAGTCGGACTACTACCTCTGGTCGCCCAGCCACCCCCTGCAGGACAACGGCTGCCTCTTCGGCCACGTCTCGCAGTACCTGCGCAAGAAGGCGGACCGCAAGTGCTACAATGACTTTACGCTGCAGGCCCTCTACGGCGAGCGAAACTGCACCTGCACCCGCGCCGACTTTGAATGGTGAGCAGCCCGCTACTATTTTACCCCCACCAGCTCCCTCATTTGATACTAACACACACCGCGCCTCACAGCGACTACAACTACCAACTCGACGACTTCGGCCAGTGCACGCTTGTCCCGGGCCTCGCGCGGCCCGACCCGGTGGCGTGGTGCCGCGAGCACCCGGACGCGGTCGAGTACCACGAGGTGACGGGCTACCGGCGGATCCCGCTGACGACGTGCGCCGACGACGGGCACGCGCTCGACAAGGAGTCACCGGCGCACGCGTGCCCGGGCCACGAGGACGAGTACGGCCGCCGGCACGCGCCCTCGGGCGCCGCGCTCTTCTTCGCCGTCGTCGTGCCGTTCGCCCTGGCCGGTGCCGCCGGCTGGTACGTGTGGCGCAACTGGAGCGGCAAGTTTGGCCAGATCCGGCTCGGCGACCAGGGCGGGTCGGTGTTCGAGGCCGACCGGCCGTGGGTCAAGTACCCCGTCATTGTCGTCAGTGCTGTGGTGGCGGTGCTGGCGGTGTTGCCGGTCGTGGCCTCGGCTGTGGGGAGGGCTGTGATGGGGGTTGTTGGGGGTGGTGGTGGGGAGGGGGGTAGAGGGAGGTGGAGTCGGCTTGGAGGTGGAGGAGGGGGTGGTGGCCTGGGGGCAGGAGGAGCTGGAGCGACGAGGAGGTTTACTACGAGGGATAGCTTTGCTCGGGGCAGTGGGGACTATGCGAGTGTGGATGATGATGAGGGGGAGTTGCTTGGGGAGGATAGTGATGAGGAGGTTTAATCCAGATGGGGGACTATTTTGGATCAGAGTTCGGTCCTGGTGTGTCTGTTTTGTATAGGGTTTTTGTCTTTAATTTTTTTTTTTTTTTTTTTTTTGGAATATACATGGATGGAACATAGGGAACGGTTGTGGTTTGCATTCTACGAGGGGCGCGCGGTATGAAAATGGTATCGTGTAGATTGATTTGGATGTTTGTCTGGGTTGCTGTCTCTCATTGTTTTGTCTCTTATTACACACAGTGTAAGGAGACCAAGAAGTGACTAAGATGGGATGTGTGTATGGCTGTAAGTCAACATAGTATCTGGGGCAGACTTGTCCAGGTCTCGATTTTCCAAAAGGTCCAACGATCCAATTCCTTGGTAGGAGAAGTCCAGACACAGCTAGTGCCCTGCAGGTTTGGGTTTGGTGGCAACCCACCCTGTCGGCTCCGTCTCCAGTCCTCACTCGCAGTCTCGTCACGAACAACCACACCTTGACGCAGAATGATGGACACCCGTCACACAGCTCAGCACGCACATCGACTGGATCGTCGGGGGGAGAGTAAACCATCCAGTCAAGTTGCAGAGAACTACCTAACTAGCAGAACTGCTTTCGTATCGCGTTGTTGTCACACTGCAAGCGTCGCCTGGGCTCTCTCTCACGGGATTGGAGAGGCTGGACGCGCCGGGGGGCTTGCTGAATGTTATCCGACTCGTCCAACCACAGGGGGCATGTCTGTGATTTGTGACCGCTGCGCACCATTCATCAGCAGCAGCAGCGGAGAGAGGGGACCTGCAGGCTGCATTGCAAATCCTTTCTTGGATTTCTCTAGGAATAATCTGCAATAGGTAGACGCAGGACTCATCACAGTCACGGTCTCATCACGTCAACTCAGACACCGCACCTGGCTGGCTGGCAGCTTTTTTGTTTTCGTGCGGGGAAATTCTGATGCAGTGGCTCCTCTTTATCCGCCCCAAAAGGAAGCAAGCTACGGATATCATCAATGTGCTGTGTATGGTTCCCAGTCCTCCGTACTTGGACGATCGTCTCGCTTTCCTTTGGAGGAGGATCTTGCCGTTGCAGGGGTTGTGATGCAAAAGTTTGCTAAACAGGTAACGCCCCGGGCTCAGTCGACTTCTTCTTCACCGCAAGATTGATGATGACGAGTGGAATGGAAGAAAATAAGGATCCATCATGTCCCCTGGTGTGTTTGATTTCGTACACAGTTGAGCGGTAACGTGGATTCTCCACATCTATGCGAAGCTTTTCTTCGAAGCTCGAACCGAGAATCGTGACCCCCACGATATCCGCTCCGGGCCCCCCTCCCACTGACTCATCATCAACCACTGTGGTTCCCCTTGCTGCCAGCCGCCAGCCGTTTGGCATGTTGCAGGGAATGGCCGAGCCGTCCCCTGCCTCTGTGGGGTACTGGGCCTGGGGGCGGGGGTGCCACGCAGCGAGTCGGCGTCGCAGCCGGGGCGGGGAGGAGGATGACCGACCTTGATGGTGGACGGGAACGGCGGATAACGTTAACAAGGGGGATTCGCGTCGTGCTTGTTCTCTTCCCCTCGCTCGCCGGCCGTCAGGCCTCGAACGGCCGACAGGAGCGGTGTATGCGAGTCTCCATGTAGGGCTTCGCTTACGAAAGTACGTACATGAAAGTGCTGTCGGATCTGATAACCAGGGCAAACATGTCAGCACTGCGCATGTATTGTGCGATATGTACGGATACTGGACGTCTTCCCCCAACGTTCCCGAGAGGAAACGAGCCCGATGTGGGCGTCGAGCTGAGAAGGTGGCCTGGCCCATCACATCACGTACATCAACCCTGTCGGGTTTCCGAAAATCGGTACAATATGGATACGGATACCGCGGCTGGATGAACGAGCGGCTCAAGGTGTGTGTCGCGAAAGGGACGTGCACCAAAAACGGTGGGGGAGGAGAAACAGAGAGCCAACGCCAAAATCTGCATGCTTTTTGCTCTGCTACGCTTAAAAATGAGCAAAAAACGTAAATACCAGAAACTCCATCCTGAGATGCTTCGCCTGAATGCCATGTACCGCCAGAAAAGAACAACTTAGAAGCAGAAGGAACCCGCCAGCGCCTTGCCAAAGCTGCGAAATACAAGTAATAAAAAATCGAGAGACACGTGCTGAAAACTCAGTTTCTACCCTGGTGTCATGAAGCCATATAGAAACGTCGGTGGTAATCGAGTCGCGGGATTCGAGCGAGCGGAAGGTATGGGAAAGTGCCTTGCGGGTGATCTCTCAGCCCCTCCGCACGCGGTTCCAAATTCGCCTCATGACGCCCCTCTCCGCCGTCGGCCCATTCCAGTGCTCCATATCGGGAAACTTCTCCATGCTGCTCTTGTGAGACCAGTTCCCGAGCGAGGGGCCCCTGCTGCTCTCTGGGGGCGGTACCGGTGGCCCCAGGGACGACGACACCATGGCCGTCGGCCGCCGGCTGTGTTGCTGGTGGTGGGGGACGACGGCAGGCCTTTGCCGCCAGCCGTAGATCTCGTCCTCGTGAGCGCGCAGGTCCGGCCGGGTGAGCGTCATGCGGAGCGTCATCTCGCGCGACGACGCGCCCGCTCCTCCCTCGGACGTCCTGCTCCCGCCGGCGTCTCTCCCCCCGTTGACGGCGGCGGCGCCTGCCGAGGCCAGCCGCGCGTGGCGTGGCCGTGGCCCGCGAGGGCCCCCCCTGTGCTGCTGCTGCTGCTCGATCGGCTCGGGCGTCTTGGGGGAGTCTAGGTCGGGCGACGAGGGCTGGTCGCTGCTGAGGGAGAGGATGTCGAGGCCCCGGTAGTCGTCGTCGTCGTCGGCCCAGAAGGTGCGCATGTCGGCGGGGCCGTCGGCCGGTTTGTGCCGGGGCTGGTGGGTGCGGCCCGAAGCCTCGGAGTCGGCAGACGGGAATCCGAACTCGACGGCCTCGTCAAACTTCTGCGGCGACGCCAGGTATACCCGTAGCTTTTGACGGGCCTCGGGGTCTTGGTAGTGGGCCGCGGCGGGGTCGAAGGCCGTGACGGACGGATGGGGCGCTTGCCGTGAGTTTGGCGAGATCAGAGAGAGGGCGCGCGACTTGCGTCTAGCGTGGGTGAAGCCGTTGGAGATGCTGCCTGCTGAGCTGCGGATGGACGGCGCCCAGGTCGTCGTGGCTTCCCTGGTTCCCGGCTGTCCCGACGAGACCGAGCTTCGTCGGCCAAAAGGCATCTTGGTTATCGACATCCGCCGACGAAACGAGGGCCGCTGTTTCGTCGGCGGCGCGCCTTCGCGCAGGTGGGCATGGTAGTCGTCGAGGAAGAGGCGCAGGTCCAGGTTCTCTTCCTCTTCTAGCCAGCGGAAGCTGTCGAAGAACGACTGGTCTAGATGGGTTCCGAAGCCATTGGTATGCTGCGAGTCGATATCCATGCTCCCTGTGCAGTTCGGGTCGGCTGGCGACAGAGTCGAGAATAAAGTCGAGGTACGGAGGATAAGGGAATGGATGGATGGATGCAAGGGAGAGCGTAGAGCCAGACCTGGCGATTGACCCTATTTGCAGCTTGGTCTGCGGCCATGCAAGACGCGTGGAGACTCTGGAGAGGCTCGAGGAGAAAGCAGCGGTACCGAGTAAAAGTGCTGCATTTCAGCCCCGTGTTGACGCTAATAAAATAACGAGAACCAAGGGAGGACCCCCCGAAGGGCATCCTTCGAGGATCGGCATATCTTGGCGGCGCCAAGCTAGGGTAGCAGGGACCTGGAGCTCACCTCTTGGACAACGCAGGTGTATCTGATTGGAGCACTGTCACCGTACCTGAAGTGGAGCTTCCTCCATCCTGCACACCCGCCCGAGCCGACCTTGTACGAATGCCACAGTAACACATCAGAGGAACACTTCTCTGCTGTACGGGTACTCCGTAGTGAGGTAGTCAACCTCTAGACCTGGCTGTAAATTCAAATGCACTCTGATAAAAAGACCCAAATCCCTCCAATACCATATGCCTTGACGCCGTGCCGATCCCAGATGCCTCGCCCCAAACACAGTTAGCAAACCTCCCAAACGGAGAGTCAAATCCGTACGCCGAGCCCAGCCGTGTGCAGTACTCCGCACCTCCTCACTTCCGCTTCGTCTTCTTCTTCATCATATCCGCCTGTATAGCCTGGAACTGCTCCTCCGAGATGTCCGGCTCCAGCTCCTTCGCGTTCCTCTTCTTCCCCTTGCCGCCCTTGGCCGCCGGGGCAGCCCCATACTTCTCAGCCAGCGCATCCAGCGCGCCGGCCCTCGACGCCTGGTTCCGCTGAATGAGCGCCGCGAGGTCCGCCTCGGCGTCCTTGGCGCCCTTCTTCTTCTTCCCCCCGGCGGAGCCGCGCAGCTTCTCGTAGACCCCGAGCTCCCTCGCCAGCTCGTCCGCCTCGTGCGCCTCGCTCTTGGCCGCCTTGACGCGCGCCTGTCTCGACTTCTTACTCTCCTTGGCATAGGCGTCAAACCGCGGCACCTCGCCGACCTCGACGGCGGCGTCAATCACCGCGCGAAACCGCGCGTCGTCCTCGAGCACGCTGCTCAGCAGGACGCGCTCGTAAACGGCGTCCATGTCGCCCCGGGCCTCGGCGTACGCGGCCAGCACGTCGGCGCGCTCCTCGCCGGAGCCCTTGTACCGCGCCGCGAACTGCGCGATGGCGTCCTCGGAGACGGCGTCGCGGAACTGCTCGCGGTAGAAGTCGCACCAGGAGAACCCGTCGCTGTCGTCGACGAAGACCGCCGCCGAGGTCGAGCCCGTCTCGTCGTACCGCCGCCGCCGCGCCGGGTCCGAGAGCACGGCGTAGGCGAGTGCCACCTGCTGGAAGCGCTGTGTGGCTTGGTCCTTTTGGTCGTGCGGTGCCTTGTCCGGGTGGGTTCGGAGCGCGGCTTTGCGGAAGGCGGACTTGACTTGGTCGGCCGAGGCTGTCTGCTCCAGCCCGAGGACCTCGTACGGGTCGATGGCGGGCGGCTCGCCTTCGGTCAGGTCGTCGGGGGAGGACATTGTGGGGTTGGTGTTTTTGTTGTCTGGTGGTGGTGGTAAGTTTAGTCGTGGGCAACCTGCTCGAGGCTGGTAAGTAAATCGATTGTTTTAATTGAATTGGCTGCGCGTCGCGTCGTCAATGAGCGTGTTGGACTTAAAAGTGGGGCACACCGGCCTCCATTATCGGTTGCACCGTCTCGGCAGAGAAACTGGGTCCGTTTCCACAACAACGTTACGGATAGTTTACATCGATTGAGATTGAGCTTGGGTTAATCACCTGAGCAGAGAACAGAGCCAAATTCCTACTCCAGCCCATTTCACACCCCACAATGCCCGCCATCCCACCAGGCGACCACCGCGGCTACATGCGGCTCGCGCTCGAGCAGGCGCGCCAGTCGCCGCCCAAGCCGACCAATTACCGCGTCGGCGCCGTGCTGGTCGACACGGCCACCAACGCGGTCCTCGCCACGGGCTACACCCTCGAGCTCCCCGGGAACACGCACGCGGAGCAGTGCTGCCTCCTCAAGCTGGCCGAGCAGCACGGCGGCGTGCCCGAGGACCGCCTGGGGGACGTGCTTCCCCCTGACCTAGCCCTCTACACCACGGTCGAGCCCTGCTCCCAGAGGCTGAGCGGGAACTTGCCCTGCGTCGAGAGGGTGCTCCGCCTGGCGGGGCTCGTGAGGGTTGTCTATGTGGGCGTGCTGGAGCCCGAGACGTTTGTGGCTGAGAACACGGGCAGGCGGAGACTGGAGGAGGCGGGGATTGCCGTGGTGCGGGTCGAGGGGCTCGAGGAGGAGATCCTTGAGGTTGCTACGGCTGGGCATGTGAAAGGCTGAGAGTCTTGTGGTTCTGCCCGGGTCTGTTGTCTTCTCGTGTGTCTTGAATTGTGTGACTTGAATGAGGTACGTAAACAGGTCCAAATCCGGAGTGATGCAGGATGGTGGCTCGGGCAAGTTTGTTTCACCTCCTTTCCCCTGTTTGTTTACCTAAGTTTCAATACCCCCTTTCCCATCCTCCCTTACCGTCTTTCTTCCTTCTTCACCCGACCCACTATGTGGTGGTGCACTGACACTCAAAGCAGGCTCGGATCGTATATCAAGGTCAATAAAGTCACACTTCCCTTGCTCTCTCTCTCTCGGCACATCAACTCGATATGACCATGAGGTTTGGGCCATTTTCTGTCGAGCAGAACTCTCCTCCAGGCAGCTCAGTAAATTTGTAGGAGAGACGGCCATGGCGACGGGAGATCGAGCTCTTGAGCTCGCCAATCATTCTTGTCCGCTCAGCCCGTGCACACGGTTCAAGATCCTACCGCGACGGCGAACGAACGGAGGCCGGGGACTACCAAGTTTATGAATGGGCCGGGCAGTGGCCTGGAATTGTTGCAGACGTGATGCCACCGCCTTGAGCTGGAAAGTGAATCGGGGCGAAAGATGCAAGAGGAGTCACGGTATCAGAGCCTGTAGAAGAATTGTTGCAAAGGTGGAAGAGGCCTAGGGGTGAGTCACTGTTCTCCCTGACGCCATCGGCAGACAGTACGAGGAACGTGCTTGATAAGTTTGTGTGGCTCGGACATAACTACAACCAAAGCTCAGTAGCTAAGGGGAATAGCGCCGGGCTCATAACCCGGAGGTCACTGGATCGAAACCAGTCTGAGCTACTTAGAGGTGATTGTTTTGCTGTTGAGAACTTTTGAAGTATCCTTCTGCTTGTCCTCCGACTTTAGAAGGAGGAAGAGAGCCCAGTTCACAGCCCTCAGGGCCATTGATCGAATCGATCATCTGGTTGACTATGCCTTTTGGAGCACTCGGTCCATTTTCTCTTGCAGTGGACTGGAATCGGAGCAAGGGAGAACACAAAGGACCTTCACAAGCCTTTTCTGACCACCACAAAGCACGGAAGCTGACCAAGCCAATGTGAACTCTAAGACATTGTGATTACCTAACTACAGTGTTGCAACAGAAAGTCATAAACGCACCCTCCACGCTATATCTTGACGCCCTCCAATATCGGCCTCGCCTCCTCGCTCCTCCACCAGCTGCCCTCGGCGCCGGGGAACTCGTAGCGGTCCATGCTCTCGGCTCTCATCTCGACGCTGTAGCCGGGCTCGGTCGGGGTCTGGTAGAAGCCGTCCCGGATGACGGCCGGGTGCAAAAAGTGCTCATGCAGGTGGTCGACGTACTCGAGGACCGACAGCCGGCCGCTGACGACGACGTAGTCGATGGTGCTGAGGTGCTGGGTGTACTCGGGCAGGCCGACGCCGCCCGAGTGGGGCACGATGGGGACGCCGTACTTGGCCGCCATGAGCAGCACGGCCAGCACCTCGTTGACGCCGCCCATGCGGCAGGCGTCGATCTGGCACACGTCGATGGCGCCCGCCATGAGCAGCTGCTTGAAGACGACGCGGTTCTGGCACATCTCGCCCGTGGCCACGCCGATCTTGTGAATCTGCAGCGCGTCCCGCACCGCCTTGTGGCCCAGGATGTCGTCGGGCGACGTCGGCTCCTCGATGAACCACGGCCGGAAGGGGGCGAGCTCCTGCATGTAGGCGATGGCCTCGGGCACCGACCACACCTGGTTGGCGTCGACCATGAGGATGTTGCCCCTGTCGTAGCCGATGACCTCGCGGGCGATGGTGAGGCGGCGCTTGTCCTGGTCGACGTTGCCGCCGACCTTGAGCTTGAAGTGGCGGTACCCCTTGGCGAGGGTGTCCTGCAGGAGGGCGCGCATCTTGTCCTCGCCGTAGCCGAGCCAGCCGGCCGAGGTGGTGTAGGCGGGCACGGCGCGGCTGTTCTCGGCGTCGCGGAGGCGGTCGGCCTTGCCGGCCTCGGCCGCCTTGAGCAGGGCGACGGCCTCGTCGGGGGTCACGGCGTCGGTGATGTAGCGGAAGTCGATGCACTCGACAAACTGCTCCGGGGTCATGTCCGCCACGACGCGCCACACGGGCTTGTTGAGCGTCTTAGCCCAGAGATCCCAGATGGCGTTGACGACGGCGCCGAGGGCGAGGTGGATGACGCCCTTTTCCGGGCCGATCCAGCGGAGCTGGCTGTCGCTGACGAGGTGGCGCCATGTCTGGCCCCAGTGGGCGACGAGGCTGGAGAGGGTCCGGCCTTTGATGCGCTCGGCGACGTGGTTGATGGCGGCGCACACAATGTCGTTGCCTCGGCCGATGGTGAATGTCTGTGTGCGTGTTAGTGCTGTGCTGGGCTTGAGGACAAACTCCGTACCATGCCGTGGCCCGTGTAGGATGAGTCGGTCTCGAGGATGCAGTATGCCGACGAGTAGTCGCCGGCCGCGTTCATGGCGTCGGAGCCGGTCTTGTCCAGCGAGGTGGGAAAGCGGACATCGCGCGTGGTCCAGCCGGTGATGGTGATCTCGGCCATGGCTGCTGTCGTCTGCTGTGTTGCCGTCTTGGGATGCGAGGAAGAGCTGGAGGGTGAGAAATGAGGCGAGCGAGGGAAGGTCGGTGACGGGGTTCCTGCTGCTCAAGTAGTTCTCTCACCAGTGAGTCCAGGCCAGTCGGAGCACCATCATGGCAGGTCGAGGGCATGGCCTGAGCCATAACACTGCCAACTGCCTTCCATGCCGAAGCGTGGGCCCCGAGACCGGGATGAGGGGCATGGTGGGGTTCAAGTCGATGGCGGCTCACAGGGCACAGGCACGCTCTGCGTCCTGTGATTGATGGATAAATCAAGGAGCTATGGGGACGCGCTGGGTATCGGTAGGTCCCGCCATCTGGCGGCCGCATGCATCTTTCCGTGGAGGCTTCCGCGGCTCGCCTCGCTCTCGGGTCAAAGACTCAAAGTCGCACTCAGACGTCACGTCACATCTATCCAGAAAGCCAAGAGACGAGCTGCCGTGCTGGAGTGCCAACCCGCGAGACCGTGACGCCGACGGGCTGGAGACGAGTCTTGGCCAACAAGCCGCGGGAGTGAGTACGAAGTACCAGTCTCAGCAAACAGCAGAAGATGGAAGTGTTTGCATTTAAGGGGTAGGGCCAGTTATCACTGGTTTCCGTTCGGCCTCAGAGTCGACTCGGACCGAGATTCACCGTCGGAAAGCGAGTGGGCCACCAGCGCGGAACTAGGTCGCTATGATCTTCCGCCGTTTCGGTTTTCCAGTACTGTCGGCTACCTGATCTCAGTTGGTTAATGATAAATGGGCGGGACTTCCTCAAGTACGGATGGACGAAGCCCAGGCATCCTCAGGGAAATCGAAGAATCGAGTTGTCGACGCTTTGGCTGTCGACAGTTGTCAACGGGTTTCAGTTGCCAAAAGACCGGGTTTTGTTGGCAAGTACATCCGTATGGCCCCGCCAACGGCAACATCTCAAGGGTTGGGGTTGTGTCAGTCGTCGGCAGCGCCAAGGAGTTTCCCCCACTTCCTGTCTTCATTGGCCCGGCAGTTGCCTCGCCTCCCAATCATCAACAACGTACCTACTGCGCAGTAGGGAGGCCAAAGGTACTGCCTCACCTCAGATCCGCTACATCGCCCCGTGATGGCAGCCTCGTTCATCATCAAGGTATAACTGTGCAATTGATTCCAGGTTCCTTCCTTTTTCCTGCGCCTCCCGTCCCAGCAATCCCCTCGAGTCTTCTTTCATCATTTCAGTCCTTTGATGAGGTAACGTTAACACGAGTCAAGTACCCGTCCCGCGTGGCCACCATGTGCCCATGCATCCCCCTCAACGTGGACTCAGGACTGAACCGAAACCCTCCTCGCGGAACCTTCCATCATAGGGGGTACTCATGGTTGTTCCCGGCGAAGCCAACGTCTTCGACGGTCAACTTCAGCAGAGGCGAGCTTTCTAGAAGGTTGATCCGACGGCACAGGTCTCGTGGAAGGCGAACTGGCGCTCTCCTTTGGCGAACTCGATGCCCGCGTTGGCGGCATATTCCTTGCTCTACTCACCCCGCTTCCTCTGCTGTGGGTGATTCACGTCAAGGGTAAGCTCGGCGAGCATCGTCTGCTTCGATTGCTTGCCACCAGCTATGACCAGTGCTAGCAAAGGCAAACGGAAATAACCAGGGACTTTGATGGTTGCCATGGCCTCGACTTCGGGGCGTCGGAGGGGCTGCCAAGCATGTGTCAACATGGCACTCCATCCCACTTGGAAGTCAGCTACTCCTCGGTTTATAAGCGATGGCTCATATCTGCTTTATTTCATCGGCTCAGCTGAATGGCCATACACCCAGTCGCGCCTATTGTTCCCAGGCTTCGGTGCTATTCTCGTCGTTGCCTGAATAGGTAATTTTCAATACCTACACAATGCAGCAAACAAAACAGTGTCTGTTCGGTACCGCGGATGGCAGCCCACGGAGGAAGTTGCAAAAACAAAAGAGCTTCAGGAAGCAGCAGATCAACACGGCGTGCCGCTTCGACTCCATCGTATCGAGTCTGCCAGGAGCATCTACCGACTTCAGCACACCAACAGCTTGGACCCAGCCTCGCCCACCCCCAGTACCACCCAAGAAGGAAGACGGCGTGCCCCCGCCAAGCGAACGGCGACAACACGAACAGCATCCGTCTCAAGAGCGGCTAGAGCGGTATTCGCGCCGCATCATCCCCGGGGTTTCACACCTCAGCCGGGCCAAGCAACACCTACGATCGCTATCCAGCTCAGATTCTGCCAAGTCCTCAACCTCCAAGATGGGCCGCCGCGCAAAGAAGCCCTTCTGCCCGATCAGGCAGCTCGATAGCTTCCCCCGACCACCCACGCACGTCCTGGGCAGGACATCTAGCGTCGACCGCATTGCCGAGCAGTACAAGGCGGTGCTCGAGTCTCGCCGGCCCGGCTCGCTGTACTACTGGGATGACGACGATAACGACGAAGACTGTTTCGAGCTCAAGCCGTCGCCTGCAGCGAGCGACGACGTTGAGCGCCCAACAACGCTCAGACGGTACCGCAGCTCCTGCTACCCGGGAGGAGGAGGAGAAGGAGAAGACAATTCCAGTCATCTCAGCCATCTCAGCCACTACCCGCCGCCGCCGCCGCCGCCGCCGACGGCCGAGCTGCCCAAACCGTCGCCCATGTCGTCCGACGACGGCACGCTGGTCTCGTTCCAGGAAGAAACCGTCTACTTCAAGCCCGTCTCCTTTGCCACTCCCGAGCCCACCAAGCTCGAACCAGAGCCACATCCAGAGCCAGAGCCACATCCAGAGCCAGAGCTCGAGTTAAAGCAACCTAGCTCCGCCAGGCCGGAATCGCCCACCGTGCCGCCGCTGATCAGGCAGTCCACGGCCTCAACAACAACAACAATGGCGTCGGACGAGA
Organism: Parathielavia hyrcaniae; assembly: GCA_033575675.1. Classification (NCBI taxonomy): domain Eukaryota; kingdom Fungi; phylum Ascomycota; class Sordariomycetes; order Sordariales; family Chaetomiaceae; genus Parathielavia; species Parathielavia hyrcaniae. The sequence goes on from MU863646.1 coordinate 238,751, forward strand.
ATAACAACGAGGACGAAACCGACAACGAAAATGTCAGCCTGCAGATATGCCTGGGCCTGCTGACGCGCGAGCTGTCGTCGGCCATGGCGTCGCGGCCGTCCCGCGCGTCGTCGTTGTCGTCGGCGGCGGCAGGCACGTCGGCGCTGCAGGTGTGGGTCATGATCGAGGCTTACGAGGGGCTGCGCGTCCAGATGGCCGAGCTCGGCCGCGGCTGCGGCCGCGAAAATCGGCGGGCGCACGACTTGGAGGGCATGTTTGACCTGTGGCTGGGCGCGCTCTACAAGATGCACGACTCGATGAGAGGGGTTGGTGGTGGCGAGGACTAGCTAAGGTAGGAGGGGGGAGAACGGAAGCTTTCCGTTGGGACTGAGGTATTGGGCTGGACTGGAGGTTCAGCTCCAAAGAGAGGGGGTGAGATCTATTATCGATACCAAGATACCATGTGCCTGGGATGGGTTTTGGGGGGAAGGGGGTGGTATCGGTGTTGGACCGTTAGATCGGCCGTTTGATCTGGTTAGGACTGGGAAAGTGGTGGAGGTACAGATTACTTCAGACCTCCTCCGTAAACCTGAATACCAATTGCTTCTACAAATCGGATCGTTCCGTAATGTTACTGTGTACCGAAACATCTCTTCCGGATCGTGGATGAAACGGGCACGACCGAGGTCAGCCGGGAACTGCCGTTCTCCCCCGTGGTTGAGGCCCTACATTTATGGGGAGGGCTTGATGATCGGCAGGTGCCAAGCATGCTACCTTGATCGCTTGCAGGGTTTCCGTAACGGGCAGCCACCCCACTTGGCCTCCAACTCATTGAACTCGTGCAGGCAGCCAGGTTCCTCAAAAGCTGCGAGCGGTTTGTTCCGGGCAGTCAGGCAAAAAAGAACCTTCATCGACAAAGAAGCGCAAAGAATGGACGACGACGAATACGGCGGCGCCGATGACATTCTCATAGCTCTCGCAGCTGCGCCGCCACGCACCGCGCCAAAGATGCAGCAGCCGACGCCACAGCGCCTCGATCGAGCTCCGCCGTCGAACCCGTCGAACCCGTCGGGCGCAGGACCGCCCAAGGTCGTGCAGCCCACTCCCCAGACCCTCCCGGCCCGCGGCTCGGGGTCCGCCATCCTCGTCTCCCCCAGGCAGAAAGGCAATCCCGTGCTGGCCTGCCTCAAGTCCGTCCCCTGGGAGTACAGCGACATCCCCGCCGACTACGGCCTGGGACTGACCACCTGCGCCTTGTTCCTGAGGTTCGTTCCCTCCCGTCCTTCCTTCCCTCTGACCATCCCGCTGTCCACTACTATATCCCTAACACTCTTCAATTTCCGCACCTACAAGCCTCAAATACCACCGCCTCCACCCGGAATACATCTACACGCGCATCCGCAACCTGCAGGGCAAGTACAACCTGCGCGTCCTGCTGACCCTCGTCGACATACCCAACCACGAGGACGCGCTGCGCGAGCTGTCCAAGACGTCGCTCGTCAACAGCGTGACGGTCGTGCTCGCCTGGTCGGCCGCCGAGGCCGCCCGCTACCTGGAGCTGTACAAGTCGTACGAGCACGCCGGCCACGCCGGCTTCGCGGCCATCCGCGGCCAGCAGCCCACGGGCTACGCCGAGCGCCTGGTCGAGTTCGTCACGGTGCCGCGCACTGTCAACAAGGCCGACGCCGTCGCGCTCGTCAGCTCGTTTGGGAGTTTGAGGAATGCCGTGAATGCGTCGCCCGAGCAGGTGAGCGTCGTCGGCGGGTGGGGGGAGAAGAAGGTTAGGGCGTGGTGTAGGGCTGTGGAGGAGCCGTTTCGAGTTTGGAAGGCTCGGGCGAAAGGGGTGAGTAGTAGCGCGGGGATAAGGAAGGTGGTTGAAGGGGGAAAGGTGGAGGACGGGGGGGAGGATGATGTCGAAGCATTGGTTGCCGCGGCTGAAGCGGCGGAGGCGGGTCGACCAGATCAGCAACCCGTTCCGGCTGCCGCCCGGACGAGTTCGGGTACGTCCGCGGCTGCGGCTGCGGGGCGCAAGGATGATCAGCTGAGCGAGGGTATCGCTGCCGCGCTGGCAAGGCTACGAGACAAGGGGTAACATGGCTAGGGACGGTGCCGGTTGGGAAGCCCGGCCACGTTCTCAGTCGTCGCCGAACGACATACACACCGCATGCCGCTAGTGCGGGCAAGGTTGCCCAACATAGGCAGGAACGAAGAGCGTGGCCGGCTCGCTCACCTGCAGGACGCCCTCGTGTCGGTGGCTGGCCGGAGCAACGGCTCGCAGCATTTGCAGAGGCAAATACCTATTGAGCGGCTCCAACAGCGCAAGGAATATGGGGCGTGTCCACCGTCCCACGGGTTCTGCAGCCCATCTGGACGGGTGCAGATGCGGAAGGCGGAGGCAAGGAACATCCGACATCCCAGTCGTGCTTCAGGCATCCTCTTCCCTGTCGTCGGCTCCAAGATGCCGGACACCATTGCCGGTACAGGGGGCGCTGGTAATGTGCATCTGCCAGTCATGGTATGGACGGGAGAGGCGCACGGGAGTGGCTTGCGGTCGGTGCACCTGGCCGAGCCCTTTGATCCGCCGTCATGCAGTAGCAGCAAGCACCACAGTCAGTATACAGTCTCAGTGATGACTGAGGAGGATGGTGAGGGTTGCACAAATGTCCAACTTTTATTACCCCGCCTGTCCGTCATCCGACCGAGTCGACCTCGAGGTGGCACACTCTGGAAGGAACGCCAAAACTAGGCTGGTTATCTGCCTGGTACATTATCCACTTCGGGCTCTGGTGTGTTCTGCATTTGAAAGAGTCCATACCTCAAACACCCTAGGCAACCGGAACCTGGAAAGATGGCATGGAAACACTGGGACTACTAGCCCGCCTTGTCCCGTCAAACCTCCAACGATCATACCACAGCGCCTGCCCACTACCACTTTAGGCAAGTATCCAAGCAGTAAGCCAATCACGTCATGTCTCTCTGTGCAGATTGGGCAGATCATCAGCTCAGCAGGTCCCCCCCTCGCACGTTCAGTTGTTGTTGGGGAAAGGTCTGTCTCGGGTCTGTGTCCCCTTCCTCCTGCTGCACCTTCTCACCTGTCTGTTGTGGCCGTCTTATGTTAGCACAGCTGCCAGGTTAGGTTCGTGGCCTCGGTGAAGGAGGAGCCATGCTCCGGGCTTACTTGGCTTGGTATGGTATGCCAGCATTCCTACGGTACCTTGCCTTGGTGTCATGGGACGTTCGTGTCTGCCGTGTCTGGCAATGGCAGATGTGCTTGCCTCTTTGTTTGTTTTATATGCGACTGTTCCCTTTTGCGTGTCTTTGCAGAACGCTATCCATAGCTTGCCCTTTGGCATTGGCATTGGCATTGCGGCGGGTTGTTTATTTTCCCTTGTTTCCCCTATCTCTTTCTGGTTGGGGCCCAGGCCGTCTGCCGCTATGCGATCTCTCTCTGCTACAAGGAGCGTTGCTCTCCTACTACTGAACCTAGCAGCTGCCTTGCCTCACCGCAACCGGGCTACCCAGTACGCGGTCAACCAGGACCGGGCCGACGCCGTCAAGGAGGCGTTCCAGGTGTCGTGGGATGGGTATTACCGATATGCCTTTCCGCACGACTCCCTGCGGCCCGTGACCAACGGGTTCGCGGACGACAGGTATATCTCCACTGGCTTTCTCACGGGCGTCAGGTACAAGTATGGCTGACGGCTGGTGGTATACAGAAACGGCTGGGGGGCAAGCGCCGTCGACGCCCTCAGCACGGCTTTGATCATGGGGAAGTGGGATATCGCCCATCAGATCCTCGCCTACATTCCCGAGATCGACTTTGACACGACGACGACCGAGGTGTCGCTCTTCGAGACCACCATTCGCTATCTCGGGGGCCTCATGTCTGGTAGGGGTCATGAAGCAATTCATGCTCGGCACGGCAGTCGGAGCTGACACGTGTGAACCCAGCCTACGACCTCCTCGCGGGCCCGCTGAACGACCACGTCGAGGACATCTCGGACGTGGAAGCCATCCTGAGCCAGGCAAAACGACTGGCCGATAACCTCAAGGTCGCCTTCGGCACCCCCAGCGGCGTACCCGACAACAACCTCTTCTTCAACCCCCCGCGGAGAGGCGGCTCGACCACAAACGGCATTGCCACCATCGGCACGCTGGTGCTCGAGTGGACGCGCCTCAGTGATCTCTCCAACGACACCGAGTACGCAGACCTGGCGCAGAGGGGCGAATCCTACCTCCTCCACCCGCAGCCACCGTCAGGGGAGCCGTTTCCGGGCCTGCTGGGGACCAACGTACTGCTCTCCAACGGGCGATTTGTTGACAGCAACGGCGGCTGGGGCGGCGGCACCGACAGCTTCTACGAGTATCTCATCAAGATGTATCTGTACGACCCGGAGCGTTTCGCCGAGTACCGGGACCGCTGGATCTTGGCTGCCGACTCATCCATCGAGCACCTCGTCTCGCACCCGACGACGCGGCCGGAGCTGACGTTCCTCGCCATGTGGCGCGACAAGGAGTTGCGTTTCTTTTCTGAGCACCGTATGTTTCTAGGCCTCACCCTCTTCTTCCATTCTCCAACCCCTTCTACTCAGTACTAGTACTTACACAAGCACATCTGACCCAGTGGCCTGCTTCCACGGCGGCAACTTCATACTCGGCGGCCTGACGCTCAGCGAGCCGGCCTACACCAACTTCGGCCTCGCACTCGTCGATAGCTGCCACGCGACGTACGCCTCGACGGCGACGGGGATCGGGCCCGAGATCTTTGCGTGGCAGGACTCGGCACACCCGGCCAACGCGACCAACAACCCGCCGGCGCCGGCGGGGCAGGCGGCGTTCTACGACCGCGCCGGGTTCTGGATTGCCAACGGCAACTACGTGCTCCGGCCCGAGGTGGTGGAGAGCTACTACCACGCCTTCCGCGCCACGGGCGACGCCAAGTACCAGGACTGGGCGTGGGAGGCGTTTGAGCGCGTGCGCGAGACGTGCCGCGCCGGGAGCGGCTTCTCGAGCATCCGCGACGTCAACCAGCCCGGCGGGGGCGGGTTCCATGATTTTCAGGAGAGTTTCTGGTTTGCTGAGGTGCTCAAGTATAGCTACTTGATTCATGCTGAGGTGAGTGCTTGTTTCTCTGGTTGGTGGGGGGGGCAAGTTAGTTGCTGACGTATTGTGTGATGCACAGGATGCCCCGTGGCAGCTCAAGGCGGATCATACCAATGAGTTTGTGTATAATACCGAGGCGCATCCGATACGGGTGGCGGCGGGCAGGGAGATGCTGAGGAGGTAGTTGGTTTGAGTAGTTGAGGGGTGTACGTGTGCTACCTTACTTGGATAGTGCTAATAACGGTCAAGTGGTAATCCAATGGACATGTTGCTTTACTTCCGCACTTGATCTCCTTATCGTCCACAAGCCTGCCAGTCAAACATGTCCACACAGACGTGAGTTGAGATTTATTACAGTCCTCTCCCCTGACTCCGCATTGGCAACCGCCATTGAGAGACCCAGGCCATCCACCTTATGCGCCGCCGTCCCGCTTGGCATACTCGTCCTCTATGGCCTCCTCGTAACGCTTGTCGGCCTCCATCTCGGCCTCTGTCTTGGGCCGTGTCGTGCCGGCACCCGTGTTGACTCCGGCGCCGGTTGGGCGTGAGGCGGTGGTGCCTGGTGTCTCGGGATGCGGTTCAGGCTGCGTGCTGGCCGGGACGGTTGGTGTTTGGTCGGGCATTGTGAGGGAGTTGAGAAGACTGCTGCTGGGTTTAATGATTGATCTTTAAATATTGTTGTTGGCAGTTGTTGAAGGTCGTGGTGTGAGCGCTCCGTTCTTATACTCGTGTCGATCCTTGGCGGTGGCGGGAGCAGTGGCAAGGCCGCGTATGTAGCTGACCCTGTGACTCCTCGCAGCTTGTTATTTCTTTCTCCGCAACGACCTGGCGTGGAGGGAGGCATGGGTTCGCCGTGCCGGTGTTGTTGACCGGCTTCAGGGGCATCAAACACCGTCGTCGCCAAAACATCTGTGCCCCAACTTATTATCTCTGAGTGACTTTTTTCAAGTTCTACTTACGATGAAAATACTAGGTTCTAAATCTGAGGTTGGTACATATAACATCTAAGAAGCAACAAGCTGAGAAGCAACGAGCAAGCCGACAGGGCATTCAGGGTACTGATCACACCCTCAGCATCGCCGTCTTCTTGAGGCGTGTGTGTGTTGTCTTGACGAATTTTGTGACCTTCGAGGATCTCGTACGTCTCGTCCTCTTCCGGAACTGGCGACGGTGGTGCAGGAGACGGAAGTCCGTCGTTGTTCGGCGTCGAATCATTCGAATCATCCGAGGGCTGAGAGGGCCCGGGAGTTGGCTCAGCTTCCGGGTCTGAATCCAATTCGGCTGGCGAGTCCATGGCTTGATCGGGAGACTCATGAGCCGGCGGGTCAGCTGGTTGCTCGTCTGGTTGCCGCTCCTCTGATTGCTCTTCTGAGATAAGGCTTCCAGGCTCGATCTCCGGGATTTCCTCACAGTCCGGACCGTCCTGCCGCCGACGAGCGCGGTCCATGTTCTCCATGTTCTCGATGACCCGCAGCGTGAAGTCCAACGACCGCACACACTCATTTCGGTCCAGCCCGTCCAGCGCATTCCGCACCAGCCACACCAGCTCGTCATCCATCAACGCCCCGTCCCTCTCCTCCACGCCGGCGGTAGTCACCACCGCCCTCCCATCCACCACCCCCTCCTCCCAGTCCCGCACCAACATGCCCAAAACCCTAGCATCCTCCTCCTCCTCCTCAATAACCCTCAACTCCCCATCAGCCCCGACCCTCCCCCTCACCAACCCAAAAGCTCGATCCCAAAACTCCCTCAGCTCCTCCTCCGCCTCTTCCTTATCCCTTAACCTCTCCTCCGCACTCTTCTCCTCCGTACTCTTCTTCCCCTCACACTCTTCTTCCCCTCCCTCCTCCTCCTCTAGCTCAGATTCAGACACACCCCGACGACGACGACGACGACGACGACGACGACGACGACGACGACAGGCAAAAAGACAACCAAGCGCCTCCGCCCCGCCCCGCCTCGCCCTCTCCCCCAGCAAGACCAGCCCGCGCTGCAGCGCGGCGCGCACGCCGTGCTCTGTCAGGCCCCGCGCGGCGAGGTCGAGTTGTAGTGCCTCGTCGGAGCGCTTCGGGCGGGGTTTGGGCTCGGTGGGGTGCTGCTGCTGCGGAGGGTCTGGGACGACGGGGACGGTGTCGGTGTCGGGGTCGGGGGGAGGAGGCGATGAGGGGCGGGTCCAGTCGCTTATGCTGATGATGGTGGGATTGGTGGGCCGCGGGTGGCCGAGGAGTTGGGCACTTCTTGAGGGCTTTCGGCATGGGAACAGCATCATGGTGGTGGTGGTCGTTGTTGTTGTTGTTGTTGTTGTTGTTGTTGTTGTTGTTGTTGTTGTTGTTGTTGTTGTTGTTGTTGTGGTGGTGGTGGTGGTGGTGGTGGTGGATGATGATGATGGTGGTGGATTGGGAGAGAGCGGAAGGGTAGAGAGGATGGGCTGGTGGTGTGGCTAGTTATACTACTTGGGAGAGATAGGCGATGAGTGTGGTTGTGTATGTTCGCAGCCATTGCGGTCCTTCCGGTGTCATGGCGTATGTTTCTGATATTGGATGTTGTGCTTATCACCCGAGACGGGTTTACGGGCCTGAGAGAGCGATCAGAGTGGCTGTTGGAACGAGACCGCTGTGGCCGAGCACGGGTCCGAGGACGGGACCGGGACGACCGTGGCCAGATAGCGTTCTAGGAAGAGGCTGCCCGAGCTGTTCATGAGCGAGACGCGGTGCTCGTGGCTGAGACGGCTTGCATATCTTTGTTGCCATTGCGAATTCTCTGACAGCTTGATGCTCGAGACTCGAGATAAGCATACACACCTCATGCTACAACCGACAATTGCAGAAGCCAACATCATGAGAGATCCATCGAAAAATGATGGCCCAAGATAACCATCCGAAGGCGCACAGGGTATGAATTGATGCACTTTGGTCAACGCTAGAGCAAAGAGAACCACACACCTCTGGCCAGGCCCTGCTCACTTGGCCTTCCGTCGGACCTTGAACGTCTTGAGCGGGTCTTTTCTCCCGCCCACCTTGAACGACCGCCCCTTTGGCTTGCCTTTCCTGTGTTTCCTGTCCTTGCCGTCCTGCTTCTTGAACGGCACGAAGCCGACCTGCTGCGACGCCAACGCCTTCTTCCCGTCCTTGGGGAGCAGGTAGTCGGGCACGTGCTTGAGATGGGGTTGCTGTCTCGTCACCCGACCCAGCTCCCCGTCGTGTCGGAGATGGGAGAGTTCGGTGGGGTTCTCTTCGAAGTAGCTGCAGGGCAAAATGTCAGATGCGAGGCCCCGCAAGCTTGTCCAAGCGCATGCAAGAACACTCACCGTTTGAGGGTCTCGCTCCTCAGCAGCTCCTGCCGTAGTTCTCTCGTCCTGGCCTCCCGGATGGCCACCTTGGTGACGGCGCGCAGTGCTTCAAGCAGTTAGCCAACTAGTCTCATGTGTGATCCTCTGCAGAGTCATACCATCATTCATGCGGTATCGGAAGGCCTCCATCTGCGACTTGTTGAAGTTGTATGGCTCCAACGTCCTGCTCAGTTTCGCCTGTTGTCTCATGACCTTTGCCAGCACCTTTTCGTCCCTCTCGGTGCTCTTGACGGTGGTCGCCTTGTGCTTCCCGTAGTGCTCCTTAGGGATGACAAAGGAAAGCGCAATGCCGGCACGGCCAGCCCGGGCAGTCCGCCCTATCCTGTGGGTATACGACGAAGCTGATGTCGGCATGTCGAAGTTGATCACTGCGGCAACGTTCTTGAAGTCGATACCTAGATTCGGTCAGTAAGCAATTCGGGACGGTTGATTAGTTTCGCATACCTCGTGATACCCCGTATTCCTCGTCCTTCTTGTGTCTCCGCTTCTTCTTTGGTTGCTCTGTTCCCTCCTCCTTGCCCTTGGGCTTCTTGGGTTCCTTCTTCTGACCTTCAGCTTCCGCAGGTTCATCTCCAAAAAGCTCGGGTTTCTCGTCCGACGCAATGATGATGTCGTAGATGCCCTGCCAGCGCGTTAGCTTCTGCTGGCCCCTGGGCTGGCTCAACCCCACGTACGCGGTTGAATTCCTCGATGATCTTGATCCGGGTGTTGATGGGCAGCTCCGAGTTCAGAACGCAACTCCTGATGCTGAACTGTTCAAGAAAGAGCTGCAGTCTGTCAGCAATTGTACTGCCAACCAACGAAACCATTGATGCCCACCTTCAACCGGTATGACCGATCAATGTCGGCGACAAAGACCAGACACGCCCCCTTGATTAGTTGTAGTTTGAAGATGAGGTACGAGATCAGCCACTTGTCGTCCTCGGCGCACTTGACGTAGAACTGGGTAAGCTTCTCGTCCTCGGCCCCGAACTCCTCCTGCAGATCCAGCACCGTCGGGTTCCGGCAGAAGATGCCCTTCAGCGTATCTAGCTCGGCCGACAGCGTTGCGCTCATCATGATGGTCTGCACGCCCTTGGGCAGCGACCCCGCGATATTCTCCATGTCCTCGTCGTAGCCGTACGACAGCACCAGGTCGGCCTCGTCCAGTACCAGGTACTGCAGCTTGGCCAGCGAGAGGGCCGCCGAGTTGACGCTGTGCCAGGCGCGGGCGGGGGTCGAGACGACAATGTCCGGAACGTTGGCGAGCAGGGAGCGCTGGACGGCGTCGGACACGTTCTCGGTCAGCTTGGCGGCGTGGATGTCCTTGGCGCAAAAGGCCGAGAACTCCTCGATGGCTTTGTAGACTTGGTCGGCGAGCTCGCGGGTCGGTACGAGAATGAGGCCGGCGGTGAAGGGTGTTGGGTCGGTCTACAGCGGGTTAGCATTCAGAGGGTCAAGGGACCAAGAAGACAGGGAGGTGGCCGTCCATACGATCTTGCGCTTCAAGATGCTGGACAGCACAGGGAGGACGTAGGCTGCCGTCTTGCCAGACCCCGTCTTGGCTTTACAGAGCACCTCTTGACCCTGTAAAGCCAGTGGAATGGCCTTGCGCTGGACTAGTGTTGGTTTCTCGAAGCCCTGTTTTGCGACGGCCTGCACCAGGCGCGGGTCGAGGCCCAGCTCGGCGAAGGTAGGCTCGGGGTCCGATTTGGCGGCAGCTGGTGCCTTTTCGTCTTGGCTGGACTTGGTTTCGGGTTCCGTCTGGGCCACGGAAGGCTCATCGCGCTTGTCCAGTTTGCGTTTCATGGCGGTGTTGTGTGGGGGCAAAGAAGCTGTTTGCTCACTTGTAGTTGTTGACTGGTGCCGAACTCTTTCCAGCCAGAGGCTCTTGGACCAAAAAAATGCGGTTGCTCGCAGATAAGATAACTAACGAAATGGCCTGCATTAAGTGGGGCACAAGCTTTCGAGTTCCGCCTTTCCCCACGAGCTTATTTACGATCCGCTCTGCCGCTTCAGCGCTTCACTTTCACCTCAACTTCTCATTTTGAAGTCAGTCGGCCATGGAGTCCAGTCAAACAATCTCCAAAATATCGGGAAACTACTACTATTCACCGTCAAGTTCTTGAAAGCGTATTCAGAAGCCTTCAGTGGTCTAACTCAATCCGTTGAGAGCTCAGCGACCATTCATCACGTACCCCCTACCCCTCACTCACTCAACAGCCGATCGCGACAACCAAGCCACTACGGCGAAGCATACTTGTACCCGTACTGCTCCTTGGCCTGATCCACCAGTTTCCTCCCCTCCTCAATCGTCTTCCGCCCCTCCTCGGTCTCCATGATCGCCTGGTTCGAAACGGCGCTCGGCTTGCCGCTCGGGACGGCCAACCCCCTCTGCACCGCGGGCCGCGCCAGCAGCCTGTCGAGCCAGGCCTTGACGTTGGGGAACAGCGCCGGCACGTCGACGCCCGAGTACTGCGCCATGTCGGCCCACCCCACTAGGCTGATATCCGCCACGCTGTACTTGCCCCGCCCGGGCCCGGCGACGTAGTCGCGGCCGGCGAGGCGGGCGTCGAGGACGCCGTACAGGCGCTCCGACTCGCCCACGTAGCGCTGGATGGCGTAGGGGATCTTGTCCTTTGCGAACCGCAGGAAGTGGTTGGCCTGGCCCTGCCTTGATTTCGAGGTTTTCAGTCACCGATCAGCCGGTCATGACTTTCCAAATCACCCAAGGGGGAACTCACATAGGCCCTAAACCGCCGTGCTGCCAGGCAGTCCACTGCTCGGCCACGGAATAGTCGTCCGAGTCGACGGGGAAGCTGAACTTGTGCTCCGGGTCGTAGTGCCTCGCGAGGTAGTTAAGGATGGCGATGCCCTCGAAGACGGCGAAGCCGTTGCGGTCGTGGTCGACAATGGTTGGGATGCGGCCGTTGGGGTTGAGGGCCGTGTACCAGGGCTGCTTCTGCGTGTTCTTGCCGATGTGGACGGCCTGCACCGTGTAGGGCTTGCCGTAGGCTTCTTTGAGCTCCTCGAGGAAAACGGAGACCTTGACACCGTTGGGTGTGCCTGGGTTGGAGGGTGAGTACTAGTCTGGACAAGGTAAAGCTAGCCGGGGTGTTACGTACCAAATGTCAGGAGTTCAATGCCGGATTTGGTGATGAGACCGGTGGGCTCGGCCATGGTGTCTGGTGTTGCTTGGAGGCCTGGGAGGGTGGTCGAAAAGGCAAGAGAGGAGGACGACGTGATTCTTCGCGACTGGGGTGGTTTGACAAGTTGACCATGTGATGGACCCAAATCCCAAGTACTGACGTCACGGCGAGTCCTCTGCGATGAACTCTGAGGGCAACGGGATCGGATGTCGATGAAAGCAGATCGCAGGAAGGGGCTGCTTCTTTTAAAACCGAACCCCGCAACCGGACGAGGTCGCACCATTACCAACATGTCCGTCCCTACAGTGGGCTGATTGGCCTTGACTTCCCGACTTTTAAAGCTCCTTGATGCAGTATTGCTAAGCAGCTGTCTCGGAAAGTGAGTAATCACACGCGGGTTCGATGCCATTTCAGTGCGGTTTCGGGGATCCTAAGCCCCGCAGGGGAGCGAGTGATTGGAAATGCAGATAGCCTTGACATCTCAACACGACCTTCGGAATCGGCATCCGCTACAAATTATGCAATGGCAAGCGGTATCATTCGACTAACACAACCCTCCTTCATTGAGCTATACTGTGTACTCGCCCATCTCTTGACGGCAAGCAAGGAATCCCGTCAAACCGCCCCAGCTTCCGTGGACCGTGGCTTCCTGACACTCGAAATGGCTTCATCCGTAGCCACGGACTCGATACTCTCTCTCGACCTAGGGCCCAATGACTGTCTCTACAGGATCCGACGACGCGTTTCCGGGACTCGCAACCGCGTCGTGTACGTCACCATCACCAACTTAGCCGTGATCCCCGAAGAAAAACGCACATACGGCCCTTCAGTCGTCGAAGAACTCAGCAAGCTTAGAGAATGGAACCAAGACTGGTCGACACTCCGGGTTCACATGGAGGATGGTCATGTCTGGTGCGAAGCAGACGCATTCCAACCCCACGCCGTACCAAAAGACCGCCTCCACGATGAAAGATACCCTTCATACAACATATCCGACCTCGAGGTCCGCCGCTCAGTCAACTACAGTATCCGAGGTACTCTACAAGGGCCAACCATACTACCTCAAACTCGCCCGCTTCCCCCACGAACTCCCCTTCCTATTCCGCGAGATGGACGCCTACCACTCTCTCGCCCAGGAGGCCTCAGTTTTCCGCCTGGCCCCCAAACTCGTAGCCTACGTCTTCGAAGAGACCCCCGACCGCGTCACAGGCTTCCTGGTCGAGCCCGTGCAAGGCCGTGTCGCAGACACAGGAGACCTGCTCCAGGTTGCCGCGGCCGTCGCCGAGCTGCACCGCGTCCTGGTCCACGGCGATCTGTGCAAGTACAACATATTCATGACCTCGGACGGGCCCAGGTTTATCGACTTTGAGGTCTCGACCACGGTGTCGGAGGCTACGGGGCGGCGATTGGCGGAGGAGGAGCTTGAGGGACTGGCTGGCAAACTGGCTGATGAGTCTGGGGCTGGACGCCCTTGGGGCTGGCATTGAAGTACGCTCTGGGCTACCTTAAAATTTTCTCGGGTTTGCGTTCTTGAGTGGCGGCTAGCTACGTTACTGCTTGGTCTGCAGCACATCATGAACCGCCGACTAATCTATCCTTATTATAATTGCTAGATCCACAACGAGCTGCCTGTCAGACAACCTTCAAAGAGTCCCTACTTGCTGTGGACTCCTTGTTCTCCGTATGTTCCACACAACATCTCCGTAGTTTCCCCCTCCTTGTTTCCGTGGGTGGCACAGTTGACGATTCGGCATCGAGCGATTGCCGGCAGGTGTATCGAATCCAACCTGCGTGCAGACATGGCGTTGCTTCAATGCCAGTGCCAGTGCCAGACGCAGACGCGAGTGATGCCTCAATCTACCGGCAGTGAACTGCTTAGCACGAAGGATTATTGACTGGACTAACCTCCGCGACACCTACATCCTCGTGTCACAAAACCGGAGACACGCGGCATACCGAGCAAGGCAGAAACAGTCACACAACCCATCGGGATCAGGCTAAGATACTCAAATGAATTTGTCGTACACAACCTGAAAACACTCTGTCCCCTTGTCCTTCTCATTGCTGCATCATACATCGACTTCCCAACTCCAACTTTGCCCGGGACCCGGCGCCGACAAGCTTAAGTGCAAACTTGCCATCTCAGCGAGGAAACTTGAAAGGCGAATGAAGCGGGAAAATTGGAAACAGACACAACCAGTGTCGCAAGACTTGACATTTTCCAGCAGGAAACCACCCAGAGACCGGAGCTCCTGCCATTTTCCGAGACAACAGCCATAAAACGAAGCGATAGAGGATGCACAGACAATTCCTCGTAGCTTTCAAGCAGGTCATCACAGCCCGGAAGCTGATCCGGTCGTAAAGCCTAGTAGCGCCGCTCGTAGTCCCGAGCAGGGTAGGGCTCCCTCACATACGGGTCTCGAGGCGGGAAGTCGGGCGGCGGGGGACGCCGATCGTAGGTGCGGCCGTTCATGTAGGGATCCGGGGGCGGGTAGTCCCGAGGGCCGCCGCGGTAGGGATCATCGTAGCGGCGCGGGGGCGGGTAGTCGTCGATGGGCGGCGGTCCGCGGCGCGGAGGCGAACGGTAGCCTCCCCTCCTGTCATCATAATAGTCCCGACGAGGGGGCGGGGTGCGCTCACGGTACCCATCCCGATAGCCATCCCTGCGCGGGCTGTATCCACGCGGCGGGCCGCGCCGGTCGTACTCATCAACCGGGGGCGGATAAGAACGGCGCGGGGAACGCGAACGAACTCGGTCACCCCTCGGGATGTCGGGCTGGGTCTATCAGTGGATTAGCTGACAGACAGACGTGACCAAACGGGCCGGGTGTCTTACGTTTGCGACGCAAGTCACGCGGACGTTCTTGAAGTCGCGGCCGTCGAGTTTCTCCACGGCAACTCTGAGGTCGGCAGCACTCTCAAACTCAACAAAGCTGAACCGGCGGTCAGTACCTGCGGTTGAAAAGGCATTGGCTGGATCAAGGTCCGACGCACCCCTCGTTGCTGCCGTTGCGGTTGGTCTCGGAATAGACAACATCGAGTCCGGATTGGCGGGCGAAGTCTTTCAGATCCTAGAGCCAGATTCCATGTAAGTTGAGATGCCGGAGCCGAGGTTGGCGGTGTCCCTCGAGAAGAGCCAGTCAAGTCCAGTTGAAGCCAAGAATGCCAAAGGATTGGGAGAGAGGGCGGGAAGAGGCTTCGGCTTGAAAGCCCTCCGCAAGCCCACTGACCCGCCAACAGAGAGCCCTAGGGAGTGATGGGGCACATGGAGAGTGGCGGCAGCCGAACAACAACGGAAACAGCTCAGGCCTGGGCGAAGGATGCCGATCAGGATGACCATTGTGGGAAGAGAAATCTCGAGTCCGGACCAAAAACCAGGAAGGGAGGGCAGGGTTAGTCCATGCGGGCCAAGGGCATGGCCGGTTCCAAAAATTCAAGAGCGCGAGCGTGTGTATCCATGCTGTGTCCGTGGAAAACGAAGCGGGAGGAGAGCTTAACAGACCTGCCAGCTGGTATCATTGGGGAGTCCAGTGATTTGCATGCGATGCGGTGTGCGGCGCGGGCGAGGAGCACTATTGCGCTCGTGGCTGTATCCGCCGCCTCCGCCGCCGCCGCCGCCGCCTTGTTCACGGTGACGGGAGCCCCGGGCAAATTGGACGGTGAGGCGTTCGCCCATGAAGTCGGATCCATCTTGAGCACGTCGTTAGCCAGCGAAACCGGAGTCAGGGTATCGACATGTCCAGGAATGTCGTCCAGTAATGGTGGGGCCTTGACATACGGAAAGCTGGAGGAAGAAAAGGCTGGTTAGCGAACCGTGATGGTTGACGCGAGAGATGGGTGAAGGTCAAGACCTACCTGGCACTACATCCCGGGCGTCCATGGCATCCTTGTACTCGATGAAGCCGAAACCATTCATGAGCTTGATCTCGGTAATCTCACCGGTGCCATGGGTCGCGAAGTGGGCCTCAACATCGGCCTTGGTTGCTGGAGGCGGGCGTCAGTGTCAACGACCCAGTGCGTTGTCGGATTGCGGCCGTAGCCTTGTCGCTGGCGGCGCGTGCGGGTCGCAACATACCATTTCGGGGCAAATTGCCCAGGTAGAGGCGGGTAGACGACACCTCAGTCATCTTGTCCTGGATCAGCGGGCGATGGGGATGGACTGATGGATGGTATCGATGTTCAAGAAGACGTGGGGACGCGAGTCGGTTTGTGTTGGGTGGGGTTGAAGCGGGAGAGCTTGGGCCAGTCTCTGAAATCCAGGTGCTGCAAGGCTCGTGAGCGACGGAAGGGCCGTGCCAATTGATCCGGATACCCGCGCGGGTCAATGCAGGTCTGCCAGAGAGACAGCCAGCAAGTGTGCGGAAATGGCTGGTCAACTGAGTTGATGCAGACGACAAACGACAGCGCTCTGCGATCGATGCCGGCTGGGTTTGGTGATGATGGGAAGATGGGAAACGTGGAGGCGAGGAAAATTGGCGCGCGGCGGCAGAGCAGGACCCCAAGCGCCAAGCCTCGCTTGCATGTGGGACGATGCAGCCAGGGAGAAGCAACGCGGGGAGTCGCAGAACTTGCATGTTCCTGCTTCACGGTCCATCTCCACTACCTACCTACTCTGGGATGATCATGAGGATTTCCATTCTCGCTGCGTTTGCGTCAAGTTGACTCTTTGGCCATTGCAACCGTCGTTGTTTCCATATTGAAACTAGGTATACAAAGTAAAATGGGAGTCCGGAAACTGGAATCGGCCTCGCTATGCGCCAAGACCGGGTCTGCCAACCGGTGTGGGGGGCAACTCGAGCAGCCTGTTTGTACGGGACTGCCACCTCGGTGTGTAGTCGATCGCCGAACTGCGATCAGAGGGACGGGAGCGCTTCTGCAAGAGTCTCAGAAAGCGCCGAAAGTCGGTTTTCTTTCTGTGCTGAGGAAAGAAGAGTCGCACTCTGCTGGCAAGCTTTGAAGAAGGGAGCCAGGGACTGGCTTGAACGGATTTGTCATTTCAGGGAATGTGGCATGCTACCTAGGTACTCTTCTTCCGCGTAATCGGTCTTTGTCAAGCGACTTAGACGGCGACGATGTCATCGATGGTAGTGTCCCGGACTCTGAAAGGCTCATTCGGAATGTCGGTCATGTTTACTGGCTCAGGGGTACCAGATGGAGATCTGGCGAAGAGGACATGCTGAGAACCTTGGAATTAACTACTCCGTACCATGCAAATATTTGTCTTCCCATTCCTTAGAGTGCATTTGTGCCCGGCCAATCAAGCAAAGCCCGACAGTCTGATTGGTGTCGCCACACCGGAGGTGCGATCCATTAGTGTTGAGCGAGTTCGTCTGATCGTGGAGAGCCTGCTATTTCCTGATCCAGCTCACTTGCAAGTCATTGCCTAAAACGGCTGTGATTTTGGCGCTAAGCATCCCGGCTTGTGAGCCTTCCGGCGGTAACTGACGTCCCCGGTGGGCCGGTATCTTGAGTGCCCGATCCGGATTTAGAGTTAAGGTTAACGTCATGCCATCTTGACAACCAACTCATCAGTGGCAGTGCTTGTCGAATGAGAATTCACTGTTTCTGTTTGTTCCTGGCACTGACCTACAATCTGTCCATATGTGCAGAAGGAGAAGAAGCGCGCGCACACAAGTAACACGATTCACTCGATTGTTTCCACCTTGGAATTTCCCGAGGTTCGATGTGGTCTAAACTGGGGCATCGTGCAATCGGAGGTAAAGAAAACATGCATCAGACGACACCAGCAGATGCCAATGTTCGGTTTTCTTTCTGTCAGAATGGAATACCAATGTCGGACGACAGCAATGGCACGCAGTTGGAGTAAGATCGTTCGAAGATTGAACTGAAACTCTTGGGACAAAAAAGGAAAGCCAGCAGCCAGGTGGGATGCAAAACCGTTGAATACAACGGCCAAAGAAGCTAATTAAATTCACAGATGTTCTATCCTGTCTCAGTAAGAACCTGAAAGGTGTCCATCTAATTGTCGACAATTCCTGACATGCCCGTTGCCATCTCGGTTCCTCCAGACAAGGTGCCTACACACTGCAACCGTCCCTACAGAACGTACGCAGCGGCCAGAGCAAGAGCAGCCGCAGCACCAACGACGCTGCCAGCCATCTTGTTCCCCGCGGCGGTGACCACGGACTCGGATGGGGCGGGAGCACTTGAGTTCGAGGGGCCCATGCTCGTGATGGTGGGCATGCCCCCGTGGCTGGAGGTCAAGTGGGAGATGACGGAGAGAGGGGGCGCGGTGCAGTTGACGGTGGGAACGGGCTCGCGCGTCACCACGTCGGCGACTGAGGAGGAAGGCGGGCAGCCGCTGGCGCAGACATGCATGCTGTCGGTGGTGCCGGTGGCCCAGACGCCGCAAAGAGCTGTGCCGAAAAATGAAGGGATCAATAAACTTTCCTCTGAAGGTTGGAGAGAATCGGGCTTGAACTTACCGGTGAGGGTGGTGACGACGAAGTAGAAGGTCTTCATGATGGAAGAGGGGGTGAGAGTGGGAGTGGTCTAACAGGACGTCTGAGCAAGAGATGCGGCTTGACAGAAAAAGGACAAAGCTCGTAGCAGCGACGAGATTGGGATCACGTTCAAGTGGGAACGAAGGAGAGAGGCTGATGAGGAACAAGGTATTTATATGACGAAAAGAGTTGGCACCCAGGCTACTGGGCCGGGAACCACCTTTAAAACCTAGGACCGTTCATCATGACTATACCTTGGCAGGTGCTGTCTCTGGACTGGATTTGGCCATGTTCTCTTCTAACACAACATCCAAGGCACATGCAGACTGTAGAACAGACCGCTGAGCTGGGGGCGTGCCAGGGAAGGATGATGCCGCCACACCAGCATCCCGTGAGCTGGATTAGTGGTCCGAGGTGTTGTAGAGTCGTACTGTACTGTACAGGTCTCGAGTGCAGATCCACAGTCCATGCCCAAAGCGCGGCCGGCAAGCCAAATCCCGTTCATCGGCACCATCCGATCCCGGGGCTAGCCCAGGGGCTGAGCCGGATCGGCACTGGGTGAAAGCCAGGAACTGCCGGAAATATGTCATTCCCTCCACGTGCAGACCGAGATCGCCAGCCGTCACCAATGTTCATCGGCTCGGATCTCGGTGCTTCCGGGAGAAAATCCACATCGCCGGGCTGGGAATGCCGAAGGTACCTCCTACCGAGGGCGCCACCAGTTAATAGTATCACTCGTGAGAATGTAGCACTGGATCATACCTACAAGGGCGCTGCCCAAAACTTGGATGTTGTGCGCTCATGCATGGATACTAGTACACAGGGTACATGTACATGGTAGCTTGGAAGAAAGAAAGAAGATGGGCATGCTTCGTATGACCTCACTACGGAAACCAACCTACCCGTTCTTGCGATATCATGTTTGCCATATATATAGCTTATAGTGTCCGATCCAACTAACTCTCATCCCTCCTCTCCTCAGTCAGTGTATGGTCTTCCCTTACATTGCTCAACACCTCTTGACACCTTCGCCTTGATACATCATCCGTGGCTTCTTAAAACACTTTCATAATGCGCTTCTCCCAGGCTACCCTTGGTCTTGCGGCCGCTGGCCTTGCGGCCGCCGTCCCTGTTGTCAACAAGCGTGCACATGAAGCCACCGACGCCAACATCCTCAACTACGCTCTGACCCTCGAACACCTCGAAGACACCTTCTACCGCCAGGGACTGGCCAGGTTCTCCGAGCAGCGGTTTGCCGATGCCGGTTACGATGCCACCTTCTACCAGAACCTCGTCAAGGTCGGCCAGGACGAGAGCGACCACGTCAACTTCCTCACCGCCGCTCTGACACGTGCGAGCCCCCCATTCAGAGTAATACAAGTAGCTTACGCTGACACACACCTTCAGAGGCCGGTGCCACCCCCGTCGGGGCCTGCGAGTACGCCTTCGGCTACGACGACGTCGCCACCTTCCTAGCCACCGCCTCAGTCCTCGAGGGCGTCGGCGTCTCGGCCTACCTCGGCGCGGCGGCCGACATTATGAGCAAGACCTACCTCACCGCCGCCGGCTCGATCCTAACCGTCGAGGCTCGCCACTCGGCCTACCTCCGTGCCAAGCTCGAGCACGCCCCCTTCCCGCAGGCCTTCGACACGCCCCTGACCCTGAACGAGGTCTACTCCCTCGCCTCGGCCTTCATCGTCTCCTGCCCCGAGACCAACCCCCCCTTACCCGTCAAGGCCTTCCCCGCCCTCGCCCTCGACAGCGGAAACATGACCGTGACGACGGGCAGCACCGTCACCCTGCTCACTCCCAACTACGTCCTCCAGGGCGCAGAGGGTGCCCCCGTTTACGCGGCCTTCATTGCCGTCACGGGCCCCATCTTCGTCGAGGCCCGCCCCGTCGACGGCGGCTTCTCCGTCGAGGTCCCCGAGGGCTTCGCGGGCCAGACCTACGTCGTCCTCACGGGCTGCAACGAAGGTGTCTCCGACGAGACTGTCGCCGCTGGCCCTGCCATTATCGAGATCTCGAGCTAGACAGGTAAATACCTGTGTTTGCTCTTTTTGTACATTTAGTCTCGAGTAGTTTAATTGGGTTGAGGAAGTGGGAGTCAGCAACATTGTTTTTAATGGATACAACATACATAAGACTGTATCTTGGACCACAAAAGGTTTCGGGTATTCATCTTGTCATGCAGCTTCCCGTCCTCAACTGCTGTGGCAGAGTCTTGAGACACACCTCCATGTCTGTTAAACCATTTGACTACCTAGTGTCGATATAGTCCAAATCTCAGAAGGGAAAGAAATGTTGGGCCAATCCATACCTTAACTGAACACTAACAGAACAACTCGACTTAGATATTAGTATGTGAGGAAGAAACCACCAAGCAGCCCCACTTGCACGCCCGCCATGCAAGCCCAGAGCACACAACACCTCGCAACAAGTCATACATACCAACTTGAATGAGCCCCAAGGTGTCGCACCTACCTATAATCCGACAGAACGCCATTGCAATGCAGCTCCATATCAATACCGTATCCCCCTTAGACCACCCCAAAGTAACCTTACTCCTCCCCCCGATCAGACTCGGATTAATCCTCAAACAAGATATCAATAACCTCATCCAACAGCGTAAACGCCAGGTGCGCACTAAATCAGCCAACACGTCAGCAACCACAGCCCCAACAAGCAACCTAATAAACCAAAACAACAAGCAAGTCTGCAAGGCGCGTGAGAGCGAGAAGAGAGAAAAAGGTAAAACCAACTTACTTCAACCTGGCATTATTAAACGCCGCAAACACCCGCCTGCTCGCCGCCTGCGCGTTCACCCGTCCCACCACGCTACCCACCAAATCCGGCACCAGCGTAGCCATCATCAGCCCGGCCTCGGTCCTCGTCGCAGCCTTCTCCGCCGGCGTCCTCGGAACCCTGCTCCTGCCACCACCATTCTTCAATGTTTGCCCGTCGCCGCCGTCGGGCCCCCACAGCGCCAGCCTCAGCAAGCCCACATACCTCAGCAGCGCCTCCTCCTGCACCAGCGCCCTCACATTCTCCCTCAGCTTGCGCTCCACGGCCCCGCCCAGAAGCTGGTGCAGCACCACCACGACCGCCCGCCCGCGCAGCCAGTTATTGCCCCGGTTGAGCTCAAACACCTCGAGGAATATGTCGCAGATGGGCTTGACAAACGGCTCCTCGACCTCGGCCTCCTCCCCCGCCTTGCCATTACTACTAGTAGTACTATTCTCGAACGCGTTCAGCTCCGCCTCGGCATCCTCGGCCGCGCTCATCAGGCCCGCCGCCGATGACGCAGCAGCAGCAGCGTCCTCGAGCGAAGAAGGACCACCGCCGGCCGGGCCGAGCTGGTTCGCCGCGGCGGCGATCAGGTTCTGCCCCGCCAGCGAGAGCTGGTCCAGCACGGGGATGCTGCCCAGAATGTCCTCCATGCCGTCGGCGACCGAGTCGTACAGGCGCGTGATCATGTCCTTTTTGTACCCGTTGCTGCCGCCGGCCTCGTCGCCGCCGGCGCCGCGGTCCAACAG
Source organism: Parathielavia hyrcaniae (assembly GCA_033575675.1). Taxonomy (NCBI): domain Eukaryota; kingdom Fungi; phylum Ascomycota; class Sordariomycetes; order Sordariales; family Chaetomiaceae; genus Parathielavia; species Parathielavia hyrcaniae. Next base: position 260,310 of record MU863646.1, read on the forward strand.
ACTGGTATTGGCGCCGCCGTTGGGGACCGCGCTGCCCGCCGCAGGGTCGATGACGCGTTGCGAGAGGAAGGCGCGCAGGTCGCGGCTGCGGCAGACGTCGGGCAGGAGCAGGAGCTCACTCAGGTACTTTTCGAGCGCGACGCGCCGTTTCTGGAGGAAGTCGGTCTGGAGCTTCATGACGACGCGCCGGCGCGGGAAGTCGAGGTTGCGCACCGACGGGTAGCGCGACCGGAGGTTCTGGTGCAGCCCGAGGAACTCGCTGTAGCGCCGCGTGACGACCCACGTGGTGGCCGGCATCCTCTCGCCGCCGTTCCGCGACACCTCGATGGCGTACAGGGCGAACTCCTTGCCGTCCTCCTCGCGGCCGACCTGGATCGACTTGATCTTGATGGTCGAGCGGCCGTAGAGGCTGTTGTCGCTCTCCTGGATGACGTACTGCTGCCGCTGCAGTTCCTTGCGCCGTATCTCCCGCTGCAGGCTCGCCTTGGACTTGCGCAGGATCCTCAGCTCGGCCGTGTTGTTGGTGAGCTCGGCCTTCCTCAGTAGCGAGTCCACAACTGCCTCCTGCGCGACCAGCTTGTCAATGTCGTTGGTCAGGGCCGTGATCGCTTCGGCGAGACCCAGGTCGCCGGGAGCGGCCTGGTGCACAGCATCTGCGTCGTCCTCGTCTCTGTCGTCATCCAGATCAGAGGGTTCGTCCGACAGGAACCTGCCCTCGTCGCCAAAGAGATCGTCGTCCACAAACACGCCGATGCGCGATGCGGCGCTCACCAGCCCCAAGGATGCCAGACTGGGCTTGTCCTGCCCTTTTGCTGACCGGTCAGCATCCAGCGAACCTCTGTTCGAGCGAGGGAGGTCGCCAGCCCGGCTGTCATCGAATAAATCCCTGCTTGGCCTAGGCTGATCCGCAGGCTTCGGCGGCTCAAGAGAGTTCCCGCTAGGCCTTCTTGTCAGATCCACCGAGCCCCTCCCCGACCTGGACGTCGCCGCTGGCGACCCTCCTCTCTTCGGATTGCCGTCGGGCGGAGGAAAGATGGCACTTCGGACTTCATCGTCACCAAAAAGCGATGCTCTCAGATCCTCCGCGGTCGGCGGGTGGCTTTCTTCGAGAATATTATTCAATGCCTTTTCCATCGCCTGGACGACGGTTTTGTCGGGCACGGGCGGCGCAGCGCTCGCGTCCTGGTCGAGACTGGCCACAGAATCGCCCAGCATCTCGTCTCCTGCTTCTTCGTCATCGAATAGAGGAGGCGGCGAGTGAGGCTCGTCGATCGATCGTCGGAGGTCAGGCCCATTATTGGCGTTGGGGTTAAGGGCTCTAAGATCCGATGCCGATCCGGCGCGGCGATGGCCAGGGCCTGCCTGCAGTCTCGTGCCGAGGCGTGCCACGGGGGTCGGCTTGGAGGCGGTGTAGGAGGCGGCTCGAGGAAGCGGTGACCCGGCTCTGGGGCCAGCTGTAGACAAGGCGGTGGTCCGTTTGGACGCCTCCTCGGCGGCTAGCGCCTTGAAGTACAAGTCCGACTTTTTGAAGTTGGGCAGATGCTTGACGCGCATTTCTTCCAGGACGGCGCTCTGCGCTCGTAGGATCTCCCTCCGCGCCCTGTAATACTGCTCGGGCGTCGCTCGTCTGCCCGCCTTGAGGAACTCTTGGATGATGCGCTTCGGAGAGTCGGGAACCTTCAGCTCGGGTCTGCTGAGATACGCGGCATTGATCTGGGCAAGATCCAGTCTGTCGGACTCGGTCCACGGCGGTAGCTGCAGCGGCAGTTGTTCCCCCTCCGGCCCGTCGTCCTCGAGGGGGTTGCGGAAGCCGTCGACGACAAGCCAGAACTGAACCATGGGCATGAGCCGCTGCCGGTCCATGTACTCCATGAAGTAGGAGAGTGTCGACGGGTCCCGAAGCAGCTCGGCGAGCGAGGCATTCTCCAGGCGAGACTCGCTCGGCAGAGTGACTTCGGTGCTCTGCGGGGGAGCATGCCGACTGCCCCCAGCAGCCAAGTGCTGGACTCTCTGGTCGAGCAGCCGTTTGCCCATCTCCAGCCGGCGTAGGTAGACCTGGTCCACGTTGTCTTGCTGCGAGTCCTTCATGAGCTGGCTGGCGACTTCGCTGCGGAAGCGTCTGGCATCGGAGAGGTTGTTGACCTTCCTGATGGCCCTAACGAACTTTTCGAATCGTCTCTCGCTGTCCGCAGGCGTCAGCCGGGGAAATGCTACTGGTTTCCTGGCCTTTGGGGTGGGCGAAGCGTGCTGATCCAGTGCGGCACGGAGTCTTCTGACGGTGGAGCGGTCCTGGAGCATGGTTCGCCCGTAGTTCTCCATCAGCTGGTTCCAGGTATCCGGGTCGGACAGCATCTGCATCACAGGGAACATGACCGCGCACGCCGTGATCTCCCGGACCAGTATCGACACTGCCCGGGAAGCAAGCAGCTTGTCGGGCAAGACGGTGGGGAGGACTCTGGACATAGTTTTGCGCAGGTAGTCCTGCTGGGCCGTCTTGGTGTCTGAGAAGGAAAGACTTGCTGCCGGATGCAGCTTGCCGTCCTTGTACTTTGAGGCAATCGCCAAGTCCAACTCTTCCGTTTCAGTGACGGAGCGGTTCAGCTTGCGTCCCCTGACAGCGCGCTCAGCCTCGTAGAAGTCGCGGAAGTGGGCCGTCAGGATGGGAACGAGGCGGGTGGTGAGGACCTCGGCGAGGTCCAGCCGCTGCAGCCGGTCGCGGACTCGGAGCAGCGCACATCGTATCGCCTTGTCCACCTCGTCCGTGAACACGGGGTTCCTGCTGATGTGGGAGTACCATGACCGTATGAAATCGCGGATGATATATTCGAGGATCTCGTCGAGGGCGGCCGACACCTTCGGGGACTCGGGGCAGAGCGATGCCTTGGTGTAGGTCTGGCGCTGGCGCAGTGCGGCGAGCTCGGTCTTCCACGCACTCGGGGCGAGAAAGGCGGCGGCATTCGGACGGGGCGGCTTCCGGAGTTGGCGGTATCGGGGGCCGCGCGAGGTGAGGAGCACGAGAGCGAGCACGGCAGCTGCCGTCAGGAACACACCGCCGACGAATGCATACCCGGCCCAGCGCAGCGCGGGAATCCAATTGACAGCGTACCCCCAGGCAATAAAGCACGCAACGCCCGCAAGTGCTACGTCTCTTCCCTGAAGGGCCATAGTCGGGGGCTCGCAGCGGGCGGCCGTCGTGGCCGCATGTTTCGATGCCCGCTGTTGTTGTGGAGTGCTTGGGCAGGTCGGTTATCTGAGGGCGACGTGAAGTTGGACCCACGCAGGATAGTGGGCATTGGGCAGTCTCAGGCAGTTTATATGTTCCGTCTCTTCTTGACCACTTCGCTAGCCACTAGTAGGGGTCAACCCATGACTGATTGGCTTGCTCTCCTACCTTCCGCTCACCGGACGATTGTCAGCCAATTGTACCCTGCTAAAGGCTGATGATGTGATTGAGGAGATAAGACGGTGGGGCCTGTAGCATACCACAGTACAATACCTGGGCAGCAGGGCAGGTAACACCTCAGCTCTGTGTTAAGGCCTTGGTCCAGTGAGCCAGAGTACACTTGTGTCGAGCTGCCGCCGCGATGCATAGCAGTATCTGATTTTTGTAAAGAGATCACTCCCGGGTGAATGAATTGCCCTCCCCGCTGTTCTGGTCGTTGCCGGTGGTCGTTTCCGGGACAACTCCAAGTCGGGTCCATTCCACATAGCGCTCCATCCCGCTGCAGCTTGAGCCCAACACTACCCCAAACTCTTCCTGCGCTCTCTCCTGGCCTAGTTGGCGCTTCAACCTCAGCGGCCACTTCTCTACAATTGTGTTGTTTTCCTTCTCCGCGGCTCCCGAGTGGGGCGCAATGGCTTCAAAAAAATTTTGGGCGCGGTACATGGAAATAGAAACATCACAGTTAGAGTCGACGTGTGGTGGGTGGGTGAGTCTGATTTGGGAAACCCGCGTGTTGGCAGTTGCCTGCGACTCACTCTTCAAAATACTTATCAACGTCCAGAAAGGAGGTGCGAGCATCCCAAATGCGTAGCATATCTGCCCCGGACGGATTCATGAAGCTGGCTAGGTCCGTGACGGGGAGGTATTCTAGAATCTCGGCAGTAACCTGTGACATGACATGTTTCTCTACGCCAGGTCTCTTGACCATATCCATGACGGCGTTGAGAAACAGGCTGATGAGGGTTGCATGAGGGTTGCGCTGCGGTGGTTGAAGCAGAGGCATCAGGCTCGTGAGTGTGTTGCGGAGGCCGAGGTTGCAGCCGTCTGTGACGTTGGAGACCTGGCAGAGGGTTGAGACTTGTTAGAGTGTTCGTTTTGCTTTTTCGTCCTTTCTTTTCACTTCAGATTGATATGATGAGTGGGGTGGAGACACTAAGGTAAGGTTCCGTAGGACTTACCTCGATCCTGGTGTATCGGTCGCAGTCGAGGTGTTCCTTTAAGTCTCTTGCATCAAGGCAGTGCATCTCGAAGCTCACGTTGACGGTTTTCAGGGACTGGACGAATTTTCCGAAAACCTCGCGAAGATAGGCATGTAGCTTGCCGTAGCAGTCCTGCTTTGCCGGCCACGGACGGTAGTAGATCTCCCAGATGGCCAGCCACTCAAGGGGTCGGCCTTGTCGTCCATCAGCCAGCTATCGGAGTTCTGGAAGAGGGTCCTTGGTCATGTTAGGATCAATGCTGTGCTTAAAAGTGACGGGACGTAAGGAACCCTAGACCTTACATGTTGGGCGTCTTGTAAAGGCCACGGGGGTGTCGAAACGGCAGGAGCAAGCCGTCTTCGCGGAAATGACGCTTCGCAATGCGGATGGAAGCCGTGGGTTCTTTGAAGTCCCATCGATCTCGGTAATCGGCCCTTTCGGGCGCGAGGGTAACGCCATGGCGGACCTTGCTAGCCTTGTCGAATGTGAAGCCCTGTGGCACGTCAAGCATCTTGCTGAGGGCAAACCATTGGTCTCTCTTCAACACGAGACGCAGGCGTCTGCCAGAGGGAAACTGCCACGTTTTACCCAGATAAGTGGCAGAGTGTTTGTCTTTGATTTTGGCGCAGACCTCCACAATCAATGGCTTGACGGCTTTCTGCACCGTCGACAGCACCACTTCGGGCATGAACGTAGAGTACCAGAGATGTATCAGCATCTCTGCGGTGTCAAGCGGGCCGTTTCCGTCTGCGGTCGGCTCGCTTGGAGTGCTGCTGAGAGCAAAGAGCAGCCATATGGCGTTTCTGGCGACAACTGCCATCTCTCGGCCATTGATCGTGGCGTGTACAATCTGGGTAACGGTTGCCGGGAGGTCTACAATGGTCTTGACGACGTTGCGCAAGTCTCCTGAAGCTGTTTCTCGTGTCAGACTTCGTATGTATAGTAGTCCCTGGGCTGGTCGCGATGGCTTTGACGAACCGGCAAACAACAGCTCAATATCATCGCTGTACCCGGCTCCTTCATTATCTGACAGCCGCAGGACGTCGATGGCCGGAACATTGCCCCACAAGAACAGGTCTCCTCCGTACGGGTTGTGCGCGTTGTTCCGGGCTTCGTCCATTGCCCATGCAGGCTCCCGCCCTTCGATGTCCCAGGCTGGACGCCAGTTTGACCTGTTGGCCGGATCTTTGTGAAGTGTCTGATGGACCGGCCAGTGCGCCGTTTGGCACTGCTTTCCGCAATACTGGCATCGTCAGCAAGCCAGCCATGACACTGCTGTCAGGTTCTTAAGGAGGATGATTTTGAGCATCATACTGAAACCAGGTTGCATTTTCCGCAAGCGAAAGCGCCCTTCTTGTTGCAGGCAGCAGAGTCCGAGTCGGGAGTCACGTTCGCACAGGCGGGCACGTTTCCTGAAGATGTTGTCATCGCGATCTGCTGGTCAAAGAGATCACCTTGGTTGACATTAGAAGCAGCTGAACCAGATGCTTCTACAGCCTCCTAGCAAATACGAGCATTATGGCCAGGCTTGCCGCACACACTATAGTACCGAACCTTCTCACGACCCCCCCCTATACTACTACTATCCACCTACGTTTCTTACGCTCCCTCCCTACCCACCGCCCCTAGGCCTAGTAAATCCATTGCATCTTGTAGAGTAAGTGATCCTCCAAGCTGTACGCGTGTTCTTTTGGCTCTCCGGCGCTTACTTAGTGCCTCATTGGCCTTATAGAGCGAAGAGACCTCTGAGCGAAGGAGAACTACCTCGTACATTACAGCCATCGTACCCTTAGTAAGCTGGTCTATAGTAGTTAACATCGAGGTTAGGGAGCTGTTTTGATGGTTGGCAATGCGAGTCTTGATAAGCGTTGACTGCAAGTTGGCTTCTCGGGGGTTGTAGGGTATCTGGAAGTGTTGTGGAGGCTCCACATGTAGGCCAGACCGCCCTTGGCAGGGATGCACAACCACTTGGTTGCCCAGGCCACTGCAGTTGGTAGCTTCCTCTCTTTCTTGACCATCTTCGTATTCATCAGCTTTCGCATCACCACTTTC
>MU863646.1:269783-286414 GCA_033575675.1 Parathielavia hyrcaniae
ACGCACTCTCTCGACTCGACAGTTGAGACCACTAACTCTTCTCTCCTTCCTCTAACCCCCCAAGCACCCTCGTGGCTCTAACCGCAGGACTCGCTTTAGCTGCTGAAGATAGGACGCTAAACACTTGGAGAACATAGCCTTCAAGCGCGCCTGCAACATGTCAACTAACCACGAGCTGTCGACGATAAGTCACATCTGGTTTGAGGATTACTGCTTTGGGAATGACAACTTTAAAGGGCTTGTACGAGATCAGGGCAGAATCACAGGGAGGGATTATGTAACTAGCATCATGGCCCTTTAGGCTTAGCGCCTCCGGGCGGAATAAATATCCATCCATCCATCTACGTTTTCCCCATTCGGCAATACTGAAGCTCTTCGCTACGGTTTTCCCACTCTCTTTTGCGTTGTTTTACGCGTTCACTTGACGGTTTAGTCGCGGAAGGCGATTTCTTCGTTTCATCGTTCATCGGCTGGCACCAACGTATTTGGCTGCTTTCGCGATTCTTCGCTACTTTGCGATTCATCGACTTGCATCACCGACAGTATCTCGGCTGCATTCGCGATTCTCTCTCTTACCGGTATTCCGATGTCTTTTAGCGGCATCATCTTACCAGCGTTCATTTGCAGCTTCGTTTGGCTGCTCTTTCAGCTCTCGGCTTCCTTGTTTCCGGAACCGTGGGCTTCTCTTATTCGCGACGTCAACCTTCTCGATCTTCTGGAAGCTTGATTTAGCGACAACATTATAGCTGAAGAAGGCCTTCCTGACCTTCCTCCCAGCGAGCCTCCTAGCAATCCTGCGAGTGTATACGACGACGACGACGACGGCTACATCTCGGAACCTGACGACGATGAGGGCATCGATCTGTCTAAAATCAACATCCCCAACATCACCCCGCTCCGCAACGATCAAGGTCTCGAAGCGTGGAAGCGCAATGTCAACAATATGGCGCATTTGATGGGTTGGACTAAACTGCTGGAGGGTACGGCAGTCCCTCCCCCGGCTAGGGCAAGTGCCAAAAGCCGGAACAAGTACCGAGTCAAGAACGCGATAGTATACATCGCGATCACCAAGAGCCTCGAGCCTGTTATGGATATACTCCGCTTATACGGTTGGGAGGACGACGGGACGTTCAACGTCAAGAACCTCTTCGACTCCGTATGCAAGGCGGTTGGTGGACTTTCCTAAGAGGCTTGGTGTAGTCTGGCCTTCGAGCTGTTCGATACCGATGCAAGTAAACACGACCATTTGCGGGTATAGATTACCCGCTGGCACTACCTCGTTTCCAAGCTTCGCGAGGCAGGCCTTACCCTCGACGACAAGCTCCTTCAAGCCAACCTGCTGAAGGGCTTGATCAAGTACGACAAGCATTGGGTGGATCTTATGAAAATGCAGCTTGAGTGTAAGAACCTGGACTACAAGTAGCTTCTTACCCTTATCACTACTAGGGCAAATGAGTAGGTGTTACTCGGTATGGCCGCGGTTGCTTACGGCGGCAACAAGAAGTCGGGCGGCTCTGGCTCTGGCGGTGGCGGCGGTGGTGGGACATCGTCGTCTACCAATAACAATAACAACAACAACAACAACAACAGCAATTCGGATAGCTGGGCCAACGGCAAGAAGTGTGGTGACTCTAACTGTACTATTCTTTACAAGAACAAGCTACGGTACCTGGTTCATGCTCACTGCAAGCAATACTACTCTGGCGGTGATGACGCTTGTTTCCTTATCCATCCCGAACTCAAGAAGGCCTTTGATGCCTGCAAGGTGGCGCAAGGCACCGCGAATCGAGCGGTTCTCAACTTCAATTCTGGCGTTATAGACGGCGTTAACACTGGTTCGGCTAGTCTAGCGCTTGATACCGATTTTCTGGCTATGACTGTCATCGACGTTGCTTCGTTCGACAAGCTACTCCCCGACGCTTTGGTGGAACAAGGACCTGTTGACGGCGGTAACCATGATAGCGGTAGTGTCTTTACTTTCAATGAGCCACTCCCCGACGATTCGGTGGAACAAGCGTCTATTAATCCTGATAGTGGCGATATTATTATCAAGTTATCGGTTCTTGCGGCGCTGACGCCCGACACCTCTACTAAGATCACTAGGGATTGTCACAGGATTCCTGTTCCTGTATCTGGGCCACGGATCCGAGCCATGGATCTGGCCACGCAGGCCACGTATGCGTACGTCATATGTATGTGCAGGCTGACCAGTTTGGGCCTTGGTGCCGGTTCCCGTCACAGGGATACTGTCTGCGATGACTCTGGCGCTTCTAACGATGTCTTCAACAACCCGAAGTGGTTCGAAGAAGTCCGGGTTCTCTTACACCTACTGTAGATTGCGGCTGTGAATGGTGGTACGTCACGTATGACGCTTGGCGGCACCGTCACTCTATAGTGCAACCGTTCCTATGGTGGCCTTACTAATCTAGTGATTCTAGACGCTGTTCTATCGCCGGATACCCCCCTTAACCTAGTTTCCTCTGGCCGGCTGCGCCGACGTAGTGTGGTTTTCAATGGCCTAACGGACCTGCTCGTCAACAAGCAAAACGGCTAGGAGATTGCTCAACTCTAGTGGGTTGGCAATGTCTCTGTCTTCGACCTCGATTCGGTTCCTAAGGCTGTGGTACAGTATATTGTCTTGGTGGCCATTGAGTACTATGCCTTGCTGTCACGATTTGACCATGTGCGACGACCCGGAGGGGCGCGCAGGGAGCGCCCCGAGCCAATGATTCAGTCAGTGGTCATCTACCAATCAGAAAGAGAGCACCTCAAGCGCAGGAAAAAGGAACGGTAGGAACGGGCGACGTTCCTAGTGTTCCAGGAGAGGCACGGTGGGAACACTCAGTGTCCCTGGTGTTCCAGTTACAAAGGTACATGGGGAGGAAGCTGTATATAGTTCACAGTCTCTAGGCCTACGGGCACCACAGTAGCTTCCTCAGTAAGCAATTCTAGTGCAAGATTGTCAGTACCTTTGGACATTGCTTGTTGTGAACCCTTTGGCTTCACCGAACCTCATCCCGTTGTCAAGATTAACCTTCAGGAGTCTCTCTCAGTGGTCTGGGACCGAGATTCGTCACACTGTGACACCTTTCGCGAGGCCTTCTTTGCCTCTATAATAGAGAAGAATATACGGGGTGGCTTTGTAGGTGCTGGCCTTGTGCCGTACAATCTAGAGAGGGTGCTTTCCAAGCTGGATGTGAGGCTCTATACACTAACACCCCTGAACTCGTGGGCCAGTACTCTACATGTGACGGGCTAGGCCCGTGGTGGCCTCGGTGACCCTCGGCCTGTGCACGTGTGGGCGCACGTGACAGCTGCATGTCAAGAGCTGTCCTCGCGTCTCCTATCTTTAGCGTTCTCTCCTTTCTTCTTCATTCGAAGCAATCAAGTCATTTCTCCCACGCCTTGTGTATCCATTCCAGCCAACGCGTGGACCGTTACACTACAACCTTGGGTGTTCTAGACGCTACACAACCCCCGAGAAACCAACTCGTAGTCAACGCTCCTTAAGACTCGTATCACCAATCATCAAAATAGCTCTCCAACGTCAATGTTAGCTGCTGTGGACCAGCTTGCCAAGGGTACGATGGCTGTGATGCACCAGATGACCCTCCTTTAGTCAGAGGTCTCTTCGCTTCGTAAGGCCAACGAGGCACTAGGTAAGCGCCGGAGAGCAAAAAGAATACGCGTACGGCTTGGAGGATCACTTGCGGTACAAGATGCAAAGGATCTTCTTGACCAGAACGCTATAGGTAGAGGGGTGGCGCAAGAACTGCAGCTGGATGGTGGTGGTGCAGGGGAGGCGCGTACGAAGGTTCGGTGCTGTGGCGTGTGCGGCAAGCCCGGACATAATGCTCGTACCTGCCAGGAAGCTGCAAAATTGTCTGACGCACCTGCTTCCGGTGTAATTGTAGTTAGTTCTTAGTATCGTTGCGGTATATTTGAGGATAGTTGTTATGGTGGCGGGGGGGTTGGGTCATTCGCTTATATGGGTCACTCGCTTATAAGATACGTTAGTCGTACTTGAATCTCAGAGGTGTCGACAAGATGAGGTCAATTGCAGTGTTGACGCTTTCCCTCGCCGTCTTCACGGCGAGCCCGGTACTGGCAAAATGCAAGTCGGCATGCCACGTCGACAACTGCGCTCGGGCCGTGACGGCACCAGGCAGGGTTCGATATTCACATCCAAGGCGAAAAGCGACTGTTCGAGTTTCGTCGTGACGACTTCTTACCGTCATACCATGTATGGCGGCCCTTCAGATCTTTGGAGGCAACCGCTAACGATAGACGCAGCACCATCACGGCAGACACAACGGCCAGTGGTGACAAAACCATCCCAACGTACGCGTCGGCGTGCTCCAGCCCGGCAGGATATGCCAGTGCCTGCTCGTGCTACGGCATCACGAGCCATGTCGTGACCAATACAGACCAGGTATGAACAAGTTCACGTGCATTTGTTGCTGGGAGGGGCACTCTTGGCTAAACTTTGATGTCTGCAGACAACAACCGTCACAGTTACTTCGGTTTCTAACTCTGCCAGTAGGTCGTCAAGCAGCTCGTCATCATCCGCGTCGTCCACGTCGTCTACGGAGTCTACATCGTCCACCTCTTCGGCCGAGTCCACGTCCGCTGCTGAGCCGGCCTGGCCGACTGCGCCACCAGCGCCGACTGCCCCGTGGGAAGCGTCTGCGCCGTCGGCACGTGCTGCTCCCGCAATGTGTGCATCGTCGCCCACACGTGCGGCGGCTCGACCAGTCCCGCGCGGCTGTTCAGGCCTAGGGGCGTCTCTTTTGCGTCACTGGGCCATCCGTCTGGGTATGCTGGGGTCATCTAGGCTAGGTACCCTACCTGGAGTGTGCGGCTTCTTGTTCCTGGAGCGACTGGTTCTGAGCAGACACAGAGCCTTTATCGGCAAAATCATACCTGTTCTCCAACGAACTCACCGTTCCCTATTGTCACGAAAGTACCTCAGCAGCCTCGAGGTCCAAGTAGGTACGGATCCTACCGCAGTACACAGCAGGTATCCTCTGCACATGTGTGCTGCCCTCGCATCATCGACCGGGAGTGCCCCGTTGGCAGCCGCGTGCGCTTCCGGACCCGAACGGGAGCTAGTCCTAAACAGGACATCAATACCCGGGAGCCACCAACCTTGAGTAGCCGAGAGGGTGCCCTTGTGGACGGGGCCTCGAACCATGATGGAACTTGAGGGCACGTGTATCGGCCTGCAGGTTACCCGGCCCAGGAAGGCATCTCAACGTCACAACTAATAGTGGGTTGCCGGTTCACTCGGCTACGGCCATGATCCTTTCGTTGACCGATGGACTGCACCGGGGGGTCGTCATCACGGGTGAGGACTGAGGACGATTTCTGTGTCGGCATGCCTTACTTATAATATAGCGTGACTTGCCCCGCTGATCACAGGCCCCGAGCCCCTGCTTGTCATTCACCCACCGCCTCAGCCACGTCTTCGCTGACCACGGGCACGACGACATCATGTTACCCTCCTTCAACCTCCTTGCCGCGTCCCTCGTGGCCGTGGCGCCCGTCGTGGCCGGCTCGCGGCTGCTTGCCCCTCCCCAGGACATCCTAATCGACACCCCGAGCGAGTCGGCCACCAGCCCTCTCCGGTGGCTCGGCGCCAACAGCCCCTGGTTCGCGGGGTCGAATGTGAACGGCATCGATCCGGAGGTGCCCGAGAACTGCTATGTCGAGCAGGCGGCGTATGCGATCCGGCACGGATCGAGATACCAGGACACCGGGGCCTACAACGGCTGGGTGGCCATGCAGCAGGTGAGTTGGCCATAGGACATCTGCATTGTTCTGCCTCTCAGTGCCCGCGATGCAGTACTGACTCTAAATAGTACGCGCCAGAGAACGGCTACACCGCCTCCGGTAGTCTCGCTTTCCTGCCTACCTGGAGAACCGTCCTCACCAACCCCTCCATGCAAATCGCCATGCAGAGCCCGACGGGGGCCAAGGAGGCGTTTGACATGGGCTACACCCTGAGGACTCGGTATGGCCATCATTCTAGATTTGCAGTTGCGCGAAGCTTTGTGATGGAAAACGGGCGCTTACACCGTTAGGTATCCCCACCTGTACACCGACGGCGAGCCGTTCATGGTCTGAGCCAACAACTACACGCGGGTACTGCAGACGGCCAAGATGTTTGTCCACAGCTATCTGGGGCCTTTCGCCTCCGCATACGGCAGCGTGGTCTCGGTGACCTCCCGGGGTTTCCCGGAGGCGGTTGGCAACTCGCTGGGCCCCTCGGACATGTGCCCCAACTTCAAAGACACCTCTGGGGCGGCGCAGCAGGCCATCTGGACTGCCATCTTCCTCCCTCCCATCAAGCAGCGTCTGCAGGCCATGATCACGGGCAACCTCACCCTCACCGACAGCGACGTGCTCCAGATCCCCTACCTGTGCGGCTTCGAGTCCCAAATCACCGGCCGCCTCTCGCCGTGGTGCGACATCTTCACCGACGACGAGCTCAAGTCGTACGAGTACCACAACGACCTCCGCTACTACTACGGCGTCGGCCCGGGGACAGACCTCAACAAGAAGCTGATGATGCCCTTCGTCGACAGCCTCGTCGGGCTCCTGGCCCAAGGCCCCGACAACATCACCGGCACCTCCGCCGACGGCAGCACGCCCTTCGCCGTGCCCAAGCTCCTCATGGCCTTCATGAACGACGGGCAGCTGAATGAGATGGCGGCCGCCGTCGGCGTCTTTGACGACGAGCCCCCGCTGGACCCGAGCGTGCGGGACGACGACCGCCTGTTCATGGCCAGCCGCTTCCCCACCCAGCGCGGCACCATCGCCCTCGAGCGGCTCAACTGCGTCACGACAAAGGTCTGCCGCCCGAGGCCGACGACTGGCACGACGACGCCTGCTCGGCTCAGGTTCCGTCGCACCGACACCGGCCTCAGCAGCGTCATGCGTAACGAGACTTTTGTGCGCATCCGCCTCAACGACGCCGTGTACCCCATCCCGTCGTGCAAGGGCGGGCCCGGGTCGTCGTGCCGCCTGAGTGATTATAAGCAGTTTATCGCCGACAAGTACGCGGAGCAAGGCAACTGGGCGCAGAACTGCAACGTGACGCTGCCGGGGGCGCCCGAGCCGGTGCGCGGGGCGAGCTTCTTCACCGATTTGAGTGGGCCGTGGTTGCAGGTGATAGCGCCGTAGATAAAGTAGGGGGCTGGGGAGAGAATTGGGGTCTGGTTGAAACTACATAGGCACATTACTATACCTATGTCTGGAATAGTCCTAATATGGCTTGTTCACTCATATTAGTTATAGAGTGTTCGTCTGTCTGAGCAACCTATAGGTAGGTACCGTACTTGACACCCTAACATCCGCCCTCAAGTTGAATTTCCCGAGCTGCTTGTGTCTTCAAAACTGCCTTCAACTGCGGAGTGCAGCAAAGTGCCACTCGGCAAAGCTGGTGGTAGCCCAACTGGGAGTCAAGGTACCTAGGTACTGACGGGAGGATCAAATGGATCTCAGCTTCCGTTGCCTCCCAGGCTCCCGGACAACCAGGAGATCCGAATCATTACTGCCACCAAGACCTAAAACTTCCCCATCTTCCCCCATCAAACTCATACCAGGGCATCGGCTCCTTAGTACCGCGTTCCAGTCTTTCGGCGACCTTGGTGATGAGCAGGCCGTGACGTTGACCGGCGCATGACAAGACTCCCCTCGCGGACAACCCTGTCTCATCAAAGTCGAGATGGCCAATGTGCTTATTTCGATCGTCAACACTGGGGTAGCCATCGACATCGTTGTAGACGAATTGGAGACAACGCGGCTAGGGCGATCTTCGCTCTGCGCCGAGGGATTCATCATCTTCTGCCGCTTCGCCCCGGCGCGCTTGCACGCCCCACGGAACGGCCATCTGTTCCACCGCACGCTTCCCGCCGACCAACTTGTCCTTGACATCCTTATCCCGGGTAGCGCTGGCGGCAGGAACCTGAGGGCTCCCAACTTCATCGTCGGAGTCCCACAGCTCATAATGGGGGCCGTGCTTGAGCTGCTTCTCTCTGAGCATCTCGACGTCCCGCCTGGACATACCCAGCAGCATGGCTCCTTCGATGGTGCCGAAGCAAAACGACGCGACGACGCCGTGGGAACTCGTCGCCGGAAAGACGTTCAGCTTCATGATATTGTTGTCGTTGTACTCATCCCAATCGCCGTCTCCACTGTGCTCGACCAGGTACAAACCCGATAGGTGCTTCAGACCCAAAGGGCTCGGGCGTTGCTGTTGTCGAGCGACAAGGTCGCGATGCAGCTGATATCGACGCTCTCGTCTCGCCTCCTTCTCGATCCTCTTTTTTTCTAACCAGGCGCGTCTCTCCGCTTCTTCCTCCAGCTTCTTGCGGAGATCCTCCGCCTTTAGGCGCTCAATCTCGGCGTTCACATCGGCAGCATCCCATTCAATGACGAGGGAAGACTCAGAACTGTGCATGTGGAGGCTCGGCGTCCTTGAGACGATCGTCTGGAAGCTCTTCGTCTTGAAGAAGGTACCGGCTCAGGACCACCGGTGTAGATGGCTTTCCCTTTTCCGTAAGGAGGTTGCCATCGCTGTCGAGAGCGAGCTACCTACCGAGAAACAGCCCCAAGTCGACATTTGCCTGGGCGCTGTGGATTTACACCTTTGTGCTGAAGAACTCTCGAGCCGGGCAAACTCGTTCTCGATGCCCCTCTGCATGGTATCCTCCCAACCGACCAGCACGGTGCTCCAGGTCCAGCGTTTTCTTTCGGGTTGGCCGCCCGTCAGGGTCAAGGAAGTACTTTGCAACGAAGCGGAATGGGTCGGTGTTGGCCTCTTCAGCAGGGCCGCCCTCGAGCTCTGCAAATATCTTGTCCTCAAGCCGCCTGTGGGCATGTTCAACCCTTAAATTATTGTCAGCGCGAAACCAGTGCCAGGGGTGCCCGACTTTGAACTCAAATCTCCCCATTTTGAAGCTACCAACCCGATTTCAAGACAGAAAAATTGTGTAAAGAAACAACTTACAGTCGCTTCCTCATCACAATAGTTTTTCAACCGCGAAAATTGGCCGTTCTAGCGTTGAGTTTGAATTTTTGAGGACCCTGGTCGTCAAAGTCGGACGCTAACTAACGATAACGTTAGTTAATTCCAGGGGGGACTGTATCGTTCTCGAAGCCAATCTCGCACTACGGCCATCGACGGGGCTAGCTCATCGCACTAGCGAGGAGGCTAGTCAGCTGTGTTAAGACCCCAATGGGGTATATGAAAGGTTCCTTCCCGGTTTGTTTCTCAACTCACCTTCCCAGCATGGAGGGCGCAGTGCAAAAGATCCTTCAAAACATCTTTCCGGTGGCCCTTTCTGAACGGGATGCAGTATAATTGGAGCTGTGTGAGATACCATTTTTTGGTAGGTTCCCTCTCACCCGAGCGGGCCGACTCGCCCGAGAAAAGGCTGCGTAGCTGATCAGGTGTCGCCTGGGGGCATGGTGGCTCGCAATACCCTAACCCTACTATACTTCAACCAAAAGATGATAACCGCGGCGGGGATCCACTAACAATGCCGTTCCGAAAGAACAAAACCATTCAGTCTGTACTGCAGATGAACGCGTCAGCCCTCGTGGGCGAGTTGATACTCTAAAACGGGCATGGCGGCTACCAGATACCGTAAGTGCCTCAATATTTCCATCAACACTGCAGTGAGCGCTGCTTGAACACATTCCAAAGATGACCGTACCTTACCTCCTCACACTAGTCAGCAGGTGACCTTCCACCTCCTCGAACCGCGTCGAAGATCTTACAGCGCCAAGGAGGCGTTTTTTTGAACCTCGCTAAAGGTTGCCATTGAGGCCCGCTTACCGGTAACTGAGGTGGCCGCTGCAGTGGACGCCGGGTGACTCTCAACCCGGACAACTTGCTTAGGTGCCTGCTAAGGGATGCACGCAATTGAGCTCGGCACACCAATCACATCACCACAAAACAACACCGGGCGAGTCGGTGCCTTGAACTCCTTTCCAGTTTTCAATCAAACAAATCCCCAATTTGCAAATGCCAGCTCCCAGTCATCAGTGGATCTCTCTCAGCTTTCCATGGTAGACACAAGCCATCCCACCACACCTCAATGGAGGACACCATCAAGAATGCGGCAGCAATTGCGCGGGACGAAAACAACCAGGAGGCATGCATCCTCAGCGAGACAGATTCAATTCTCGCGACCTTGAAGCCCATCGCCAAGTACAAGGCCCGCTCCCACGAAACCTCCAAGAACACACACATCCCCCGCCTCGAATCCCACACAAAAAATTACACCGAGAACGGTCCAACCGTGGTTTTGCTCGGCGACTCGATGCTGGAGCGCATGATCACAACCGGCCAATCCCCCAACTTTGTCGCCCCCTGGCCCTCCCCGGCCCTGCTCGACGACGACACCTGGGCCCAGTACCAGCCCGACTCGGACGAGTTCCCAGCCTTCCCCCGGCTCGATCGCGTCTTCAACGCCGGCGTGGGCGGCGACAAGATACAGAACGTTGCCTACCGGCTTGTCGGAGATGAGGAGAGGGAACTGCCCGGCCTGCTGCCGCTGCTGGCGAGATGCGGGACGGTCAGAGTATGGGTCGTCCACGTCGGGACCAACAACCTGTCGCCGAAGCATGGGCTGAGGAACGAGGATGTGCGCGCGCTGGAGGTGCTGCTTACGGCGCTGCTGCGCGCCAGCGCCCGGTCTCGGGTGATCTTGACGGCTCTTTTTCCCAGGACGGATATGCCGGCGAACATCATTGAGCAAGCAGACCAGGAGATGAAGGGCATGAGCAACCTACTTGAGGACGGGGTCGGGATAGGCAGGGTGTTTTTTGCAGGTCGGCAACTCGGATTCAAAATGGGGGAGCACTTGGAGGACCACGTCCACCTGAACTTGGAGGGGTATCGCTCGTGGGCTGAGTTGTTGTGGATGCGGGTGTCGGCGGACCTCTTATCATCAGATCGCGAAGTGCGTAGCTGAAGTACTTAGACGGTACACACGCCGCAACAAATCGTCATGCACAAGCACGGCGACGGGAGAAGCAACCAGGAAATGGCAGCCATTTCAAGGAGCATTCCCTGATGAGATACGTAGGGACCATGGCAGTAATCAACGAAACCAGAATGCAGATGAAATGTAACCCTTCCCTCGCGCCAAATGAGCCCGAGAGCCAGTAGCTGCCTCGCAGGCTCGCAGTGCCTCCCTCTGTTGTAGCCTGAGGGCTAAATTACCTTACTTGTCGCACCCCCGATCCTTTTCACTTCCATTCCCCTGCGGCCCTGCTGAACACCTTTCTTCAACGCGGTCACTATCAAGGCAAATCTCTGCTTCCCCCGGAACATGACCAATAGATGCTCGTCTCCGCCATTAAATGTCTCCGCCTTCTCCTCGATCTTGTCCTTTTCGTCGAGGCTCACATGACATATGGTCACGTTCTTGACTTCAGTCCCGTCCCACCTGACCTGGCTTGTGTCGATTGTTTCAGGCAAGGAGTCGAGCTCGGCGAGTTGTTGCAGCGCTGCCGGTGAAGAAACCGGGCCGTCGAGGGTTAGGATGACGGGGAAGCGGGGTGGCAGTCGCGGTTTGTACCTTCCATCTCGGAAGTCCCTTTCAGCTTGCGCCCACACTCCGAGGGCCCAGGGATGATGGTCATTCCCGCGAGGAGCTATCTTCGATGTTGCTAGGTCGCGTTGGAGAACCGACATTTGATGGGCTTGAGGGGTTCAAGGATACCTAGGTACCTAGGTACATACCTAGTTGCCCCAGGTCAAGACAGGTTTTTTGCTCGGGTAACTGGAAGGAGCTGCATGTTGGAGATGTTTGCCGGCGGTGCCTGCCAATCATGACGAAGCAAGTTAGGTGCGGCGTGGACAAGTGGCGGTCTCGGCCCGAGCTTAATTCCCTAGGTAAGGCAAAGTACTATCGACCACCTAAGCGGCTTCGGACTGACCTTTTCGGTGCGAGTCCCTGGGCTATTACTCAGACCCAGCATATCATAGAGGCCGGAAAGAGGTCTTGTTTCTACTTCAAAGCGACCTGCCCAGCCGCAATGAGCAATATTGGCAAAGCCTGTCAGACAAATGCTCGAGAATTCCCTTGGCATTGACCAGGCAGCAGCTTTTACAACCGCGCCGATTCCCACTTCGGTCCCGTTACCCCCGTCGGTGGTCAGCTTGTTGGAACACCAAGACAAGAGCAGTACAATCGGTCTGTCAGCACGAGATCTCATAGGCAGCTTCAATATTCGGTAGGTATGTAGGCAGGTACTGCAGTGATGGTCTTGACTCTCGAGGTGCATGCACATAAAGATGGCTTCTCCACCGAGTCGAATTGACGTCAGCTCGCCAGGTCTCTATTCTCTTCTTTCATCCCAACCGTCTGCTGTGGTGCTTTACAATGCGCCCCACTGCTATTCTTCTCTCCCTCTTCCTCCCAATCACCCTTGGCCAGGTGATCCAGGGCGGCTGGACGGCCTTTGGCGACTCGTACGCAGCGGGCATCGGCGCAGGCAACAAACATGCAAGCGACACGGGCGACTGCAGGAGGAGAGCCAATGCCTACCCCAACCAAGTCCAAACGGACGGGTCGCTTGCCGGAGGGATGAATGTTGAGTTCAGCTTCCAGGCCTGCTCCAGCGCCAAAATCGCCGAAGTCCAGTCCCAGATCGCCACGTTCCGAGACGGCCCGGAGCAGCTGCGAGGCTTCGCGACCATCTCGGTCGGCGGCAACGATGCCGGCTTCTCCGAGGTCATCGAGGCCTGTCTTGTCCGTGCTAAGTTCGGCAGCCCGAGCTGCGACTCGGTCATCGAGGCCAAAACCGCCGCCGTCAAATCGGACGACATGCGTCAGAACCTCGAGGACGCATATCGCGCCATCTTGGACGCCGCAAAGGCGCCAGGGAAGATGATAACATCGTTCCGCCTGGTTGTGACAGGTATGGCACTCAGTCATGTCAGTTGAGTGCCCGCCATGATGCTAATCAGTACCGCCTCTAGGCTACGCCCGGTTCTTCAACGAGGAGACCACGGACTGCAACAACAAACACATCAGCTTCTGGGGCTTGCTCGAGCCCAACAAGCAGTATCTCACCGTAGGGCGCAGACAGGCGCTCAACAAGCTCGTCACCGACATGAACGAAGTCGTCAAAGCGGCAGCCGAGACGGTCTCCAAGGAATCGGAATTCGGACAGGTGGTTTTCGTCCCAATCGACGACCTGTTCGAAGGCCATCGGTTCTGCGAACCCGGCGCCACGGAACCCGACAACAAGAACCCCAATACGTGGTTTTTCCTGTTGCAAGGACGGGATGTCGCTCCCGACGGCTCCCTCCTGCCGCCCTCGTATCCCGACGAGCCTGTCAACCTCACGCCCTCGGAATGTGAGGCCCTTCTCAACGGGCCTACCCCGCCGCTGGGCGACGGCTGGGGCGAGTTCATGCTGTGCGCGGCGCAGCAGGGCATCACCGAGGGCAAGCAGCTGGCCGACTGGATCACCGACGACAGCGACGGCAACCTCTCGGGCGGCATCAACATCCCCGAGGCCTGGGGCAAGGCCTTCCACCCCAAGAGCATCGGCCACGCGCGCATCAGGCAGGCCATCGTCAGTCGGCTGAACGGTCCCCGGGCTTTCCACAAGCGCGTCCTCATCATGCACGACGGGACTCTAGAAGAGTTCGAGGCCATGGTCCGCCATCCGTTCAACTCCAGGCTCGATGCCCACCGGATCGAGCAGCCGGGAATCAATCTCAGGGGCTACGCGGTCTGGATCGAGGCGGACGCAGCCCGCAGGATCAGGGACACCGTGCCTGGCGTCGTCGGGGTTCTCTTTGAGCAGGCCGATGAGCTGCCGCCTACATGGCCGGTTGTTCCATGGACCGCCGCCCAGGACGTCGCAGGGGTATCCAATACCACGGTGAGACGGGATCGTACTACCTCGCTGCAGAAGCGGGCTCCCCCGCCCGTCACGACGACGGACTTGGACTTTGAGCGTCACCTGTACCCGCTGGGCGACAACGTTGACATATGGCACCTGAGCGTCCTTTCCCAGCCACCTGTCTTGCCTGACCTGCGCCTGTTCGACTTTGGCCGCGGATACCTGCACGATCCCGAGGGCGGCAGCGGCGTCAACATTTACGTCCTCGACTCGGGTGCCAATCTCGACCATCACGAGATCTCGGGCAGACTCAGGACGAATGGACTGCCGTCCTATGTCACCAGGGCGAGCAAGCTAGGGGTGATTAATGACGCAAGCGGTAATTAGAAAACCCAACCATCAAAGGACTCTGGTAGGGTACTGATTCTATCACAAGGTCACGGTACATGCGTGGCAAGTCTGATCGGCGGCAAGCACTACGGCGTCACCAAGACGGGGAACAACATCATACCCGTCCGGTGGGAACTGGGTTCCCAGGGCGGCTCCCCCAAGGGCGCCTCCCTGTTCGAAGGATTGCTCTGGATCCTATCCGATATCAAGCAACACGGCAAGCAGGGCAAGGCCGTCCTAAACTACTCAGGGGGTGAGGATCGATGTGTTCTGAACATTCATGAAAACACAACTGACGCTCTACCCTCTCATTTCCTAGGCACCCCGATAGCAAAGTGGGCCGACGAAGAAGACTTGGACAACGCCGATTCACCAGACTCGCCCATCTACCTGAGGTATGACCCGTGGCACTGGTTCCTGCCCTACTTCCAGCGCGAAGACGTCGTCGTCGTGTGCGCGGCGGGCAACACGGCCTCGGACCCCCAGGACTGGTGGACCGAGTTTCCGCGCCGGCATGCCCACCAGGGCTTCGTCGGAGAGGACAATCTGATTGTGGTCGGCGGGACCGACCCATCCGGCAGGATCTGGAGGGAAGAACGCGGTGGAGGCAGCAACCGCTTATTTTGGGTCATCACCGTCTGGGCGCCTGGTTCCGAGCTGACGTGCGCTCATCCCGGCACGGGTCACCAACTCGATGCGATCCAGAAGCAGCGAGGTACTTCCTTGTCTACCGCCATCGTCTCGGGCTTGGTCGCCACTTTTCTCGACCGCGCCGATCTCCAGGCCGAGCTGCAGGTTCCGGGAAGCGTGGCAGCCCGGGTCAAGTCGTTCGTCAAGGAGGCCGCGCAGCTCCACACGGACCAGTCCCTCATCGACCCCGAAGCTGGCACGCCTCTCAATGTCTTGGGCACTCACAACTATGTTCCGTGCGATACGCCGCCGACTCAGCCTCCGGGTGGTCAGTTCCCCAGCGTGGGG
Source organism: Parathielavia hyrcaniae (assembly GCA_033575675.1). Classification (NCBI taxonomy): domain Eukaryota; kingdom Fungi; phylum Ascomycota; class Sordariomycetes; order Sordariales; family Chaetomiaceae; genus Parathielavia; species Parathielavia hyrcaniae. The sequence continues at coordinate 285,027 of MU863646.1, forward strand.
AACACTTTTGTGGTGCGGCGGGGTGATATCTTCTACAACCCTCCTGTAAGTCCTGCTACTGGCTACATGTGCTTGACCCCCCATACTAACTACAACCCCTAGGGTATGTCCATCTGTGTCGGCGGCAACACCAACCCCAGCGGCGGCCTCGTCGGCGACGTGCCGGGCTGGACATACACCGGGTGCTACATCGACGCCGAAGCGCGCACTCTGAGCGGCGCCACCACCTCGGCCGACGACATGACGCCCACCCAATGCGCCGCCTTCTGCGACCAGCAAGGCTTCCCCGTCTCTGGCGTCGAGAACGGCAACGAATGCTGGTGCGGCAGTGACCCGCCGGACCCGGCGCTAGCGGCGGCCGAGGAAGACTGCGCCGCGCTCTGCACGGGCGATGACACGCTGCTGTGCGGCGGGGGCTGGCGGCTGACGGTGTATGAGAGGAACCAGCAGGGGCTCGAGGTCCAGGAGGTCGAGGGCTGGGAATACTCGAACTGCTATGTCGACGCCGACGCCCGGCTCCTGCCTGTCAGGAAGGGGGCTAGCGCGCAGATGACACCCCTGATGTGCGCCCAGCTGTGCTGCGGGTACCGGCTGTTTGGTGTCGAGAATGGCGAGGAGTGCTGGTGCGGTGGTAGCCTCGACACGAGCATGCAGGCGCCGGCTGGGGAGTGCTCTACGCCTTGCGCCGGCGACGCGGACGTGCAGTGCGGTGGGGGTTGGCGGATTAATGTGTATGAGGACTTGCCGGGGGATGCGCCTGGGTGTACCGCGACGGCATCCACTTCGACCATTCCGACTTCCACCACGTCCACAGCTGTGCCTCCATCTACACTCACAACCTCCACCCTGTCAACAACAGCCACCACCACCCGAACCTCAACCTCAACCTCCACCTCAAGCACACCCCCAACCTGCCCCTCCCCCATCGCCTGCGACGCCCCCTCCTGCGCCGGCACCTTCGACGCAGGCGGCGTCCGCGCAACTTGCAAGAGCCCCTCCCTGCCCGGTGGATGCCTCTGCCGCCCAACGGCGTCCACCTGCGGCAGCCCAGCCTCGTGCGACGCCGGCGGGTGTGCTGGGACGTTTGATGGGGATGGGGTCGCGACTTGCAAGGGCAACTATGCCACGTGCAGGTGCCTGCCGCAGGGGACGCAGTGTGGCGCGGCCGTGTCGTGTAATCTGAATGGGTGCGCGGGGACGTTTGATGGGGATGGGGTGGCTACCTGCAAGGGCAACTATGCCGGATGTCGGTGCTTGCCGCAGGGTGAGCAGTGTGGCACGGCTGTGTCCTGCAATCTCAACGGTTGTGCGGGCACCTTTGATTCGAACGGGCAGGCCACTTGCAAAGGCAACTTTGCTGGCTGCAGGTGCCTGCCTCAGAGCGAGCA
>MU863646.1:294319-309041 GCA_033575675.1 Parathielavia hyrcaniae
TGTAACGGTCCACGCGTTGGCTGGAATGGATACACAAGGCGTGGGAGAAATGACTTGATTGCTTCGAATGAAGAAGAAAGGAGAGAACGCTAAAGATAGGAGACGCGAGGACAGCTCTTGACATGCAGCTGTCACGTGCGCCCACACGTGCACAGGCCGAGGGTCACCGAGGCCACCACGGGCCTAGCCCGTCACACGAGGATCTTTGCCGATCCATTCGGACCCATTATAACTGTCACGGGGTTTGTCCCGTGACATGTGTGTTGATAAGATAGGAGCATAGCCAGCCCTGGTGTGGGTCTGGCCCCGCGTGGTCTGTGCGCGTGCAGGGTTTTCCCCATGCACGCGCAGCCCACAGTTCTAGTTCTGCGTGCAATCTTAGCAATTCGACCAAGTCACCAACTTGCCTATCATCCCCGTGATACAAGGCCGGAGTTCCCGACCAAGGCGCGAAAAGGCCAAATACGGATCTGGTGGGGAGGAGGATTACTACGCCAAACTCGCCAAAGGTCAACTTCCAGGGCAGAGCTTCTATTCGGCTCACCTTGTTGAACCTCCTGCACCTACGCCACCAATCACCCTGACGCTGTCACACATCAAAGCCGTCCACGATATTGAGACCTCTCGCCGTGCAGATTTCCCACAGAACTACCGCCAGGCGACCCGCCTCAGCAACTTCAACGATTACTGGCTCCCAGCCATGCGGCAGCAGGACGACAGCTTGATCGCCAAGAGGGTCTATGACTTAGTTCCCAAACGCCAGGGAATGACGGTCCTACCCAGCAAGTGGGTATATGACGAGAAAGTCGACCTGGATACTGGCACCACGACACCACGCGCTAGATGGGTTGTTTGTGGCAACTTCGACCAGGGCTCCTGGGACGCCCAGGACGTGTACGCTGCCGTTGTCAACAGTGTTACCGTCAAGACCTTCTTTGCCTTGGTGGCAGTTAAGGACCTCGAATGCCATCAATTTGACTTCAAAACCGCCTTTCTCAACGCGCCTATCCCTGAGGGCGCCGAGTACTACGTCGAACCACCGCCAGGTCTGGGCAAACCGCCTGGGTACGTCTGCAAGCTCAACAAGGCTTTGTATGGCTTGCGCCAGAGCCAACTATACTGGTTCCTCGCCATCAAGCCAGTGATGGAATCCCTGGGCTTCGAAGCCCTACCATCAGACCTATGCCTCTTTCGTTGCAAGGATCGCGACATTCTGGTCATCCTTTACGTAGATAACCTCCTCATCGCTGCCCCAACTATTACGGCCATCAATAATACTCGGGACCGCCTACGCGCCATCTACGATCTCAAGGAGATAGGCGAAGTCCAACGGTTCCTAGGATTTGATGTGGTGCGTGATCGCCCAGCCAGGAAGATCTTCATCTCTCAGTTATCCTACATTAAGACCCTCTTGAAGAAGGTCGGGATGTGGGACTGTACGCCTACGCCGACACCCTGGCCGAACAAGTTCGAGCTTCCTGCTATATGGGAGCCCTTGATGACAGAGTAGAAAGGTTACATCAAGAAAACAGGGTCGATCAACTGGGTGACTTGCGGCACGCAGCCAGACATCAGCTATACTACATCACGCCTATGCGAGGCGAATTCAGGGCCTTCGCAAGCCTACCTCGATCTTATGAAGCACCTCTTCCGGTATTTGCGTGGTACGATCGATGAAGGCTTGGAATTCGGCGACTATCTTGATAGTGACGACCTCAAGCTCGTCACCTTCGCCGATGCAAGTTGGGTGGATCGGCAGCCGTCTCGTCATTCAACAGGTGGCCACGTGGTATTTGTAGCAGGTGGCCCTGTTCTATGGAAGAGCAAGAAGCAGACCTTCGTTGCCCTGTCAACCACGGAAGCCGAATTTACGAACCTTACGCCTGCAGGTCAGTCAGCCCTGTGGGTGGCGAAGATTCTCGACGACTGTGGTGTACCCCAATCGTCGCCACAGATCGTTTTCACTGACAGCCTGAACGCTTATCTCACCGTCATGAACCCTCTCAATGTTGCCAGGACCCGTTGCATCGACATTCGGTACAAATGGATCATTGAGCAGGCGCAACGTAACCGCTTGAAGGTAGCTCACGTCAAGGGCATCGAGATGGCGGCAGATGGCCTGACGAAACCACTGATGCGTGAGAAACACGCCAAATTCGTCAGGTTGTTGGGCATGGTTACAAAGAGGATCCCGTGGTCGGATTGAGGGCGTTGAACGCGCCCACGATGGATTGATACAGATGGATTTGATCAACTTGTTTGACTAGGAGGCCCACGAAGGCTCAGAGGCTCTGGAATCGCTCAAAAATGCGATTTCCGCAGAGAACCTGATTTTAGGGACAGCCACGAGTATAAGGGTTGATAGTCCCCATACACTCTCATCAGGTTTCTTCCATTCCGTACATCAGAGCAAACGCTTTTTTCAGGGTCTCCACACTCCTCTACACATCATCTCGGCACTCTCCGATTTACCCCTGCTCTCAGGGCCCCCGGGCCAGCCGGATATCGGATACACTCCGGACCATGACAAATATCTCGAACGAGCTAGGCGGAGACAGGAGGAGGGGCGGCTGTCCAAGGCCCTTCCTCCCGGCTTCCCCCCAGACGTTCGATCGAAGCTTGTCTGGGACGGCAACGACCTCGCTGAAACGTACGACTGGAATTACCATCTCACCGAGCAGGACTCGGAGGAGATAGAGTCTGCTGTGCGGTACTTTCAGGGTTTGTAGGCCTTGTTGTACAGCGTGACGTGAAGTGGCCGTTTCTAATATAAACAGGCCTCGGTAAGCCACTCGGCTTCATCAAACAGGAGACGTTTCCATTGCCGCATCTCCACAAGACCCTGCGTGGCGTTTCCCACGAGATCCACAACGGCCACGGATTCAAGGTTATCAAGGGTGTACCAGTGACCAAATACACACGCGAGGAAAACATCATCATTTACGCCGGTATTTCGGCTCACGTTGCTCCCATTCGTGGCCGTCAGGACAGTCGACACGAAGGGCACCCCGCCGACGTTGTGCTAGCCCACATCAAGGACCTGACCGCAAGTGTCGATGCCAGCAATATTGGCGCACCGGCCTACACGGCTGACCAGCAGGTGTTTCACACCGACGTTGGGGACATCATCGCCTTGTTTGCTCTTGGTGAGGCCGCTGAAGGCGGGCAGAGCTACCTGTCCAGCAGCTGGAAGGTATACAACGAGCTTGCAGCCACGCGCCCGGATCTTATCCAGACGCTTTCGGAGCCATGGGCTGCTGACACGTACGGACACACCATCAGACTGGAGTCTCGCCTTTAACGTTGCTGACCCCTCACAGCTTTGGCAAACTCGACAAGCCATACACCCTCGCGTCACTGCTGCACTTCCAGCCAGCAACAGACACCGATCCTGAGCGGTTGATCATCCAGTACGCACGGCGGAGTTTTACGGGGTACAAGCGAGGAGGCCAAGGAAAAGGCCGTCGAGGTAGCCAAGGTGATGGTGAAAAAGGGCTTGGAAATCCCCAAGGGGATGTTACCTAAGCCATCGGGCGTATAGTCGCCGGAAAAGCAGGCTCGCTTTGGCAACTATATGGCCTAGGCCATTAAGAACTGGCGAAACATTACCGCTACAACCACATCCCACCCTATCCAGCGGCGACACCGACGCAATTACCCTGCTAATGCAACTCATGTCGGACGGGAAGCTTATCGGGGACGCCGAGCGTAATTTCACTCTCCTGTCTACCGGCGAACTACAAGCCAACATTGGCAAGACCTTCTACAGCTTCTCAATCCCTGCCCTCTGGCGCGCCTCCCAAAGGTACGCCTTCATCATCGACACGAACGCTGACTACAACCTCGTCAGCGAGTACCTCGCAGACGCCACCGCGGCGGCCACGGGCGCCTGCGTCGACGGCGAGCAGTTCTACCTAGTCCACCCCAAGGGCAATACCAGGGACTGCCTCCGGGGCTCAACCAGTGCGGCACCTCCGACTTCAACTCGGAGACCACCGCCGCATCGCCCCTCATCAGCGACTGCCTGGAGATCATCAAGAACACCGAGAGCGACGGGTCCACCAAGTTCACGACGCAGATCCTCACTGGCCAACGCATCCTCCTCTGGTACCCGTCCAAGAACGCGGGGTGCCGCTTCGGCGTCCAGCCTGTCAACTCTAACAGTAACTTCGAATATTACGTCGGCGGTCAGGACATTATCGACATCATCAACGACGCCGCCACCAAGTTTGCCTTTAACGGCAAGATGGGCGGCTCGGGAGTGATGCCCTGTAATGGCAACCTCAACGGGGGCCATGTGGATGTCAAGTGGGCGAACTTTTAATAATATGAAGGGGGTTGAGGGGGGAGATAATCGGGAGGTCCCGTTTATTTTTTTTGCACCTCCGCCTTACAAATCTGTACCGTATGTGCCATCGTTGTCACCATTTTCTTTGTCTTATTTGGGTGCGAGTCCGGCAGACGGCAGTTGTACAGTACTCGGCACGCGGCCAAGAACACCTTGGTTGCTCTCGACACGCGGGCGGGGTGGAGGCGGCGCGAGCCGTGCGCGAGATGTGGAGGGTGAAGCTGGAGATTTCCTTGACAGTGCATCGGCTTAATGTAGAAACGGCAGAGGCCTCGACGCTCGCTTTGTTATAGAGTGGTGGAAAGGGTTCCTTAAATAAGAACTTGAGCCGAAACCCCCTAGCTTGACACAGGGCCAGTGCTCTAGAAAACGGCCAACGGCCCCAACTCCATTGGTACTGCACTATTGATGAGTTGATCAATCTCCGGCCAGGGGGGGCCAAACGCTCCAGCGCTGGACTCAACGTCAGCTTCCCACCAGGGAAACCGACTCGGCACGTACAAGACACACAGTCACCGCAGGGGGTGGTAACTCTGTATGCAACGTTTGTGATGGCAGCTGTCACGAAGATCACCAAAGGAACACGTCAAGGTTGGTATCCAGATAGGTAGCTGTATCATTGCCGGGTTGACCAGCAACCAAAATGTAAAGACATCACGGGTTCAACCCACACCAGCCCTCCGCCCCCTTGACCTTTTCTTAGACGATAGCGGGCTGGACGAGCGCCAACTCAAGGAAGCCCAGGAGTGCCAGTCTCATCTGCCCCTTGTTGCGAATGACTGTGGTCTGAACGCCGTCGCCGCCAAACTTGTTGGCAACGCTCAGGTCGTTGAAGTGGACGAGAATCAGAGTGTCCCAATCGAACAAGGCGACGTATCTCGTCCTGTAAGTGATGGCGTAGGACGCCGCCTGCTTGAGCAGAATGAGAGGGTTCTCTTCGAAGTAAGTAATCTCTCCGGCGACGTTTGTCGGGGCTTGGCCGACGACCTCGTCGATGTCGCTGTTGAAGGGGGCGGCGGCGAAGACCTGCTGGGTCAGCAGCGCGCCAGTGGTCCTGTTTGAGGTAAGGGCCTGGTCCCAGGGATGCTGGTTACGGTCCACAACGCCCCTGTTCTTGAATTCGACCACGGCGAAGGGGGTCGTGTTGTTGGTATTACCAACCCGGCGGGAGTAGACAATGTCGCACCGGACGGTGTTCTTCTTGAACTCGGAGCAGCACTTGTAGGTCACCAGGGACCGGAGATTGAGCGCCATGTTGACGGGATGGAGCAAATACAGAGCGGCCGAACGCACGACGTCGGCCTCGGCCCGATGGACGAACAAGTCCTCGTCCGATGGCATGTAATGCTGGTGCAAGCCCTGCTGCACCGCCGTGACTGCGGTCTGGCCCGCATTCGTGTAGTCGGCGAGAGCCCGAGTGGAGTGGTACTTTGGCGGTTCCGTGTGTTCGGTCGTTGTCCCCGAGACGTGAGCTTTTCGGCCGGCGTCCGTGACGGCGTCCGGGATTGCCGGCCAGGGGGCTTGAGGGTGGAAGGCAGCGTCGAGGGTGATTGGGGGCATGGTGATGCTGGCGACGGGGTGGGAATGCTCAGGAATGTTGTTCGCAGATGGAAGGCAATTGATTTTGGAGTTGATAAGGCCAAGATGTCCGAGTGGTCTCTGTCTAAAGTTGGAGCTACCTAGTCCTCCTGCTTTTTCGAGAGGCCCGTCTTAATATACACTATCGTCAACGTGAAAGACTTGGCAGCATCCAAGGTTGGACTCGTGTTTGCTTCACTCAAGAGACACCCCCTAAGCCCTAAGCTTCGAGCTCGACCCCTGGGTGCCTGACCCCCTCGGGCTCTTCTAAGCCTTCCGAAGCAGTTGGGTCTAGAATCCCCAAAATAACCCACACTAAGGCTAATACTGTCCAGACGTGTAGTTTAGGGTGGAATGCCATCGTTAGGGCCATGGTGGGCACTGGGCCGTGAAGGCGGCGGCGGCAAGTCGTCCGTGCCACGTTCCAGCCTCCTGTCTGGCCGCCCCCGAATACGAACCCCGGTTTCGGGTTTTGCGCCACCCCCAAGCCGGCCCAATCCCAGTCCCACCCACCGCACCACCACCGCAGTCCATTCAATCCCCACCATTCCGTCTGGGCCACAGCAGCGCCCCGTGTTGGCCTGTGGGGCGGCTCCGCCCCACTTGCAGGGCTGGCAAGCCCACCCATCTGCAGCTTCTTCCAGTGTTGCAGTCCAAGACCCCGACACGGCGTTGTGCCTCGGACAAACCAAAGACCGAAGAAAACGCCTGTTATCATGCATGAGTGAGCAGCCGCCTTAAAATCAAATCACAACCAGACTAGCGTTGGCGGTTCCGATCATTTCTTAATGCTGCCATCGACCCACATTCCCGAGAGCAGTCAACGTTACTGGCGTCTGGACCTTGGCTTGATTCGTTGATGGTTGACGGTTGACGGTTGACGGTTGACGCTCACTTCACCGCTTTCAAACACAACTGGAAGCATTCACACACACACAAACGCACGCGTACGCACGCGTCACCACGGCAGCTCAATTCGAACTCGACCCAGCAACAATCATGGATTGGAAGCCGCCGGCGGACCCCGAGAAGCCTCGCTGTCCCTACGTGGCTGGTTTCAAAGCGGCTGTCACCCCCCACACACCTCCCCCTCCATTCGGCGGCGGCACCTACAGGCCTCCCGGAGCACGGCCCGCCGACGGCTACGACAAGATCAAAGACGCAGGCTACACGCAAACTCGCTACTGCGTCAAGGATCTGAGGCCGGACGAGGCCTCGCCCACTGTGACTTCTGCCAACGGCGCGAACCAGCCGAACGGGCGTCCGAGGGCCACCCCGAAGGCCCAAAGCCGCGACGGCTCGCCCGCTCCAACTTCGAGGCCCTCTCTGGTTATTGAGTCGGTGGTCCGGGGCGGCGACAAAGCCGGTGCCCAAGCTGTGGTGTGCCACTGGGACAACGACGCGAGCAGGACGAAATACCTGGCCAAGATCTACGACCCGTTGTACTACGATTTCGAGGACAAGGAACACCGTGGCGTACCCACGGACGTGGTGTGGCATGCAGCACGCGACTACAGCGTCGAGGCTGCTGCCTATGGGGAACTGAAAGCCTACGAGGCGCGGTGGGCCGCCACAGCGACGACGACAACGCCCCCGGACCAGTCCAAGAACATCAGAGGCTGCTACCCGGCCTACTTTGGCGCCTTTGCGTTCCAGCTCAAGGTCGTCGTTGCCGGCCGCACCTACACACGCACTGTGCCGCTGCTCCTGACCGAGTACCTGCAGGGGCCGTCCATGGCGCAGTTGATAACCTTCAAGCGCGTCAAGAGCGCCAACGGAAGGGGCTTTAACACGGTCGTCGAAGTCCCCGGCACCGACGACACCCGCATCCACGCCTTCGCACGCGCTGCTGACTCGTACCTAAGGTTGGCCGTGGCGGGCGTCATGCAGGCCGACTTCGCACCACGCAACATCTTCTTGCTTGGGAATCTGCAGAGCCCGACACTCCGCGCCGTCATCACCGACTTCAACGTGGCCAGGGTGTTCTCGCGGATGACCCCGCCACGGGCACCGCCGAGGCTGGCGGATCCCATCACCTTTTGTGCCGACCAGAATTGGGAGGTCAATTTCCAGCACTGGCTCCCGGCGTGGTTTTTCACCAACACGGACAAAAGAAACAGCCAGCTGAGACTTGAGTTCCCGAACGGGAAGCTCTAGGGGGGAAAAGGCCCAAGTCTTGGCCCTATGGTAGGGCCCCTGGGTCTTGGACTTTTGGTTTGCGAGCGGTTGGAGGTGCGATAGCAGGAAATCGGCACTTGAAGCTTGTCTTTCTTTTCAAGCTTTCTCGGTTCCAGCACGTTAGGTCAGGTACCTAGGTTCGGTGAAGCCCCTGGGCTTGACTTAGATGAACAATAAACAATCAAGACAGCCTGGTAGCTGCATCATATCCGAGCTTCACTCGTCTTGGCCTCGCTTTCTCTGTCTACTATTTGGTGCCGTTTGTGGCAACAGAGGCGGGCATGCGTTCTCTAAGCACGAATGTTGTAATACACCTGTTGTGGGAACCTGTTTGCCAGTCTCACAGCCTGCCCGTCCTTCTTCCTGTTGTTTCTTCTCTCGCACGAAGAATGCAGCTTGATTATTTCCTAGTTTTGCTGCTTGCACCGACCAGTCACACCACCAAGAACCGCGAGATACGAGACTTATTCTTCACAGCGACACGTGCTGTCCGTGCCACAACTCCATGATCTTCTTCACTGGGGAAATTCGAAACAGCGTGCCACACTTGCGCAGTTGCTGGAAAGGCGTCGAGGAGTCCAGGCCGGCGGCGGCGGCCCAGCACCAAGAGTGAGCCGGCAATGTAACTCGCCACAATCCTCAGGATTCCGTTTCACATCGCACAAAGCCACAGTCAGCGGGCTTATAGATTGGTTGTTCTTCAACCTTCAACCCGGCCACGGCCATCCCGCAAGATTTGGTGCAGGCGGCGTAGATTCGAGCTGGCCTCACGCCTTCCCATACAGCCACTTCAATACGAGGAAGTCTATTAATAAGCCCAAGCCAATCTGTTGGGTATTTGGTAGCCACATCTGACCATCTGGGTCTTTGATGCAAGAAATGATAAGAACAACTTGAAGCCAACGAACCAAATCTTTTTCTTGCAACCCATCCTGAGCCTTCAGCCAACCCAACACTCTGTACGAAATCAACCGAGTCTCTGTGAGATTCGAAGCTCTTTGTTGATCCGTCCTTCGACAATCTGGTTTAGATTGTGAGTTCCCACCACCAAGCCCACAAAAGGCCCAGCAGCGCGCCAGCTAACTCCGTTTCCGTCCTCCAGTAGCTTTCCATCTACTTCAAGGTTACCACCTCGGCACGATGCAGTCAAGAAAACCCGCGAGTACGCTTCCTTCGCGTCCCGCGGCTTCGACTACTTCACGTCCCGTTGCCACTGGCTCTGTGAGAGGCTCGACGCCTCAGGTTGCTCCTACAGCAATCACTGGCGGGAGGCCCCCAGTTGCCACAGGCGCCACCAAGACGGCAGCGAAGAACCCGGCCGTCCAGAAGAGGCTGGCCGAGTACCGGGCGGGACCCATGAGGAAGAGATTGGCAGCCTGGAAGCCTCACGAGGTAACCCCGCTCAAGATCACCAATGACTTCTGGTTCACTCGCACGAAGAGATGAATACCTAAGACGGCCGGAGTGTTTCTTGTGAGGGCTGGTTAGGAGAGGCCGGGCTGGATGGATCTGCTTCCCTTTGACCCCTTCTTCCTCTCATTTACTTTCCCCCCCTTCTCTCCTACGTAGCGTGTGGCAGGGCCACACCTGCTAGGAAAGCCGAGTAGAGGAATAGAGCAATCAAGACACAAGCAGCGGAACCATGGCCAGAAATTGGCGATATTGAACACCATGTGAACCAAGTGCACCTCGAGCTTCCGGCGTACCAAGCTTGCGGTTCCTGGGAGTGCCTGCAGGCATCTACAGGAAAGGGACTGACTGGCAGTGACCCCCAACCTCTCACAAACCACGACTGCCCTCCTCAAGACTAAACCGCCTCTACACTTTTTAAATCTACGCCCTCGCATCCTCCTCTATATCTGTCCTACCTATCTCTTAGATAAAATACTCTTTCAGCATGTCGGCGGGGGAGTCACGAGGCCCGTACTCGCCCCCCACGTCCGCCTCCTCCCTGTCTACGTAAAGGACATCTATGACTCTGCCCGGGCCCGCTAGATAGCCGAGGAAGGTCTGGGCGGCCTCGCTACAGTCTATATGCAAATCATGTCGGACGGGAAGCTCATCAATGGGGGCACTTGGCATCGAGTCTCCTCCTTTTTGGCGGCATCACCAAGAAGGACATAATCATCGGCTCTGTCGACACGTGGAAACAGAACAGCCGGAAACCCGGCGCCACCAGGGGCACGCTTGATGGGGATGTTCGACCTCAACATCCGTGCACCGGGCTTCATCACGCCCCCGTGGGCAGCGTCGAGCGAGCTTTCCGGTCATGGGACAGGAGCAAGGCAGGATGGGCGGCTCGGGAGTGATACTCTGTATTAGCAACCTCAACAGGGGCACGTAGATGTCAAGTGGGGGATCTTTTAAGAATATGAAGGGGTTGTGGGGGGATGATCGAGAGGTCCTTGTGTTGTTTTTGCACCTCCGCCTTCCGAAAATATACCGGAATGTATCTTATCAGCGAGTGGAACACTTTGCCTCACACTAGACTACTTCTCTACCCAACACTGATTTTCTCAACAACTTACAAAGCTAGACGACTAATGTGACGGGCTGGGCCCGTTGTGGCCTCGGTGACCCTCGGCCTGTGCACGTGTGGGTGCACGTGATAGCTGCATGCCAAAAGATGTCAAAAGCCGTCCTCGCATCTCCGGTCTTTAGCGTTCTCTCCTTTCTTCTTCATTCGAAGCAATCAAGTCATTCTACCCACGTCTTGTGCACTCATCCAAGCCAACATGTGGACCGTTACAGCTTGTAACGGGCTGAGCCCTGCGGAGGCCTCGGTGACCCTCGGCCAACCCCAACCCTCGTGGAGCCCCGGAACATCTCCTGGTCAACGACCCTGTCAACGCCCCCATCGTCAACTCCACTACACTTACCCCTTTTTGCACTTGGTGTCCGCACAGGCGGACAAAGGCCATCGCGACGCGTTGACCATCTTCACTTCTTTTCTTTCCTTCTTCAAGCTAAGTTATACTCGTAGAATCGTCATCAGATAGTTGCAATACACTCCTGGGACCGTTACACCAAGGGTACAATGGCTGTGATGCATCAGGTGATTCTCCTTCAGTCAGAGGTCGCTTCGCTCCGCAAGGCCAACGAGGCACTAAGCAAGCGCCGGAGAGCCAAAAGAACACGCGTACAGCTCGGAGGGTCACTTATTGTACAAGGTGCACAGGAGGCATTAGGCCAGGAGGCTGTAGGTAATCAGGGAGTGCAAGAAACGCAGCCGGGTGGTGGTGGTGCATGTAACGGGTTGAGCCCTGCGGAGGCCTCGGTGACCCTCGGCCAACCCCAACCCTCGTGGAGCCCCTGAACATCTCCTGGTCAACGACCCTGTCAACGCCCCCATCGTCAACTCCACTATACTTACCCCTTTTACACTTAGCGTCCCGTCTGGTCAAATGGAGGCCAACGCGACGCGTTGGCTACTTTCTCTTCTTTTCCTTCCTTTCTTCAAGCTTAGTTATACTCGTAGAGTCGTCATCAGATAGTTGCAATATACTCCTGAGACCGTTACAGTGCAGGGGGGGTTCGTACGAAGGTTCGGTGCTGTAGTGTGTGCGGCGAGCCTGGTCATAATGCACGTACTTGCCAGGGGGTTGCAGAAGTGTCAGATTCAGCAAGTTCTGATGTAATTATAGTTGGTTCTTAGTGTTGATGTATTGCAATGTAGAATAGTATTTGTAGTGTGGTAGAAAGTGGCTCACTCGCTTATATAGCTCACTCGCTTATATGGCTCACTCGCTTATAATGTACGTTCAGCGAACGAACCACTTTCTTAACGCGACGCGACTGTCCACCTTTCATCCACCAACCAGCCACACCAAACAATGCCTTCTACGGATCCGTACTCTTGTTCCACTCGCTGATAAGATACGTTATATGTCAGCGTTTCACCATTTCTTTTGTCTTGTTTGGGTATGCGAGTCGGGCACACGGCAGTTGTACGATCCGTACAGTACTCGGCACGCGGCCAAAATCACCTTTGTTGCTCTCGACACGCAAGCGGAGTGTGATGAATTGACAAAGCGGTCTGGCCACTCCTGAGAGGGCTTATTCACAGAGGGTGATGAATAGAGGTATGTAGAAAGTAGCCCAACAGTGACACAATTGTCCCTGTAAGTGTGAGGCGAAGCCGGGCGAGCCCGTACTCTTACGGAGCTGGCCCTCTTCCAACAGAAGTGGTGATGGTGGCCGTGGAAGTTGTTCGTCGAGCAGTCCCAATTTGGTGCGCCGGCTCGACGATGCGGGTGTGGTGGGGAATCGCGCACAAATGGTTTTCGAAGAAAACTAACGTGGGACCCGTAGACTTTTCCTCCCCCGCTTTCCTGCCCTCTGATTCGTTACCGAGAGTGGAGCATTTTTTGCCGGAGGTCACGGAATGGCCGCTCATTGGTCGGGTTTGCTCTGTTCTGGCCCTCTGATTGGCCGCATTGAGGTGGTTCGTGCGCCCCAGTCACTGTGGTCTCTGGGCTCCTCCGGCCGCGCTCCGGCAGTGCCTCCGGCGCTCCCTCCGGTACTCCCTCCGGTAGGGCTCCCACTAGAATCGCGGGTCCGAGAGTATTAGTCATTGCAAAAAAGATTAGTCATCACAAAATGCATCAAACGCGGCCACCTCCCCACACCTGCAACGCCATCGCCAACAACACCAACACCATCACCAACCCTATAGCTACATTTCCAGACGACTGTCTCCCTCCCGAAGCTGTATACGACTCCCGAGATGCCTTATTCAGGTCGATCAACGCTTAGGCCGCTACTAGAGGTTACGCATTCTCAACTAGAAAATCGACCAAGGAAAAGAACGGAAGGGTCACAGTTACCTACACCTGCGATCGGACGTTCTTAGTACCAACAACTATAAGAGAGCGCCAAAGGAAAACAACTACTCGAGGGACTGGTTGTACCTTCTCAGTCCTTGCTAAGGAGTCCTACGACAATACCTGGGTTCTCAAGCACCGTCCTGATCGCCGCTTCTCGATACACAACCATGAGCCGAGCCAGCACCCTTCTGCTCACCCAGTCCACCAGCAACTCTCTAGAGGCACTTTACAGCTTGCAAGTCTTTCGAATACTAGCATTGCACTAAAGGAGATTCAGACTATTGTACGACAGAGTAGCTCACTCGCTACACGGCAAGATATCTACAACCGCATTGCAGACGTACGTCGAGATGCTTGCGAGGGTCAGAGCCCAATCCATGCGCTAGCCAATCAACTCGACAAGGAGGGCTTTTGGAGCCGAATCCAATTTGCACCAGATGGCCGGGTTACAGCAGTCCTCTTTGCGCATCCCGACTCTCTCGGCTATCTTCGAGCGTACCCCGAAGTTCTCCTCCTTGATTGTACATATAAGACGAACAAGTACAGCATACCTCTCCTAGATATAATCGGCGTCGATACGGCTCAGCGGTCGTTCTATATCGCATTTGCATTCCTGAGCGGCGAGACAGAAGAAGACTACAGGTAGGCGCTTGAGCGCTTAAGGTCACTGTACGAGCAATACAACACTGCTCTCCCGTCTATTATTCTTACAGACCGCTATCTTGCACTTATCAATGTAGCTGCAGCGCTCTTCCCTTCTACTACAGTGCTCCTTTGCCTTTGGCATACTAATAAGGCGGTCCTCGCCCGATGTCAACCAGCGTTTTCAGAGGCTGAGAAGTAGAAAGAATTCTACGACTCCTAGCACTCAATCATCAACTCGCAAACCGAGGAAGACTACACCAAACGCCTTGCCGAATTCCAACAAAAATACGTTCCTCAACACCACGAAGAAGTTGGGTATATCAAGGTAACGTGGCTCCTTCCATTCAAGGAAAAGCTTGTCAAGGCTTGGGTTGACCAGGCTACTCACTTCGGCAATACAGCGACCTCGCGTGTAGAAGGAATCCACGCACTCCTCAAGTCATACTTGAAGAGGTCGACATTCGATCTTTTTGAGGCTTGGAAAGCAATTCGACTTGCCTTTCTGAACCAACTCTCTAAGTTAGAGTCAAGACAGGCAAAGCAACAGACCCGAACGCCTCTTGAGCTCTCAGGGACCCTATATGGGGTTGTACGAGGCTGGGTTTCACATGAGGCGATGAGGAAGGTTGAAGAACAACGGAAGCTACTTGCAAGGACGGACCCCCCTCCGTCCCCGACTTGTACGGGTACCTTCTCTCGAGTCCACGGGCTCCCATGCTTACACGTATTAGATGCTCGCCAAGGCGAGGCTCTTCTACTCGAGCACTTCCACCCGCATTGGCATTTGAGGCGTAAAGGGTCCCCGCAGTTACTTCTGGAGCCTCGCCAGTGTATTGAACCAAGGAGAGCTCAGAGCTCAGTTCCAAAGTCGAGTACAAAGCGGGAGCCAAATCAATTTGAGGTAGTCGAAAGCCAGGCTCGATGTCACGGGCGGGACGGACAGGTAGTCCAATAGCAGTGATATTCAGCTAAGCTACAGTCTAGGCTCTATTCCGTCGGGTACGGGCAGGCCCTATTGTCAAGACGTAGCTCGAAGAGCTACAAACAGGTCTCGCGGCGGCGAGGTGCAGGATCTTTAACCCACAAGGGCCCGTGCTTCTCAGATGTCGGGCCCCACCCGCGGGTCCCGGCAGGCACGGCGCGGTCG
>MU863647.1:20044-223521 GCA_033575675.1 Parathielavia hyrcaniae
CTTTCCCTTTCCTCTTCCACCTTCCGACGCAGTTTCTGCAGCCGCGTTATAAACGCGTCGGCCACCGCGTAAGCGATACTCTGCTCCTCCCTCGGTGCAAACTGCATGATCATCCCCGCCAGCGTTTCGTCCGACTCGTCGTACAGAGGGTTTGGGCCGTTGTCAGACTCGCCGCCGTCTTCGTCGTCTTCGTCGTCGTCCATTTCGTCGTCACCGTCGGCCAGCCTGACTGGCTGGCTTCCTACAGGGGGTGGGGCAAGCCCCGCCCGCGCAGGATCTTTTGCACTCCCGCAGCCGGTCTTGCGCGCCATTCCGGGAGCCATCGTGGTCGAGCGCCTTAAGTGTTATTAACAAAGAAGCGCACTAAATTAACCGAAGGAAAAAAAGTTTTCAGGCCCAGGATAGGTAGTAGCAACCTGGAACGCTACCTAAACTTACACTTCCCTTTTGTCCGCCAACCTGGAACCCAAGCCCCAACCCAGCATCTTCTTAAGAAGGACGCTGGGCTGCAAACCGGCGTGAGGTCTCTTATTAATTTCGTTGCTTGCGCCGTAAGGTATATTGCTCCGTGCTCTGCACATGCAGCCTCGCCTTTAGGTTGTTCAACATTCATCGGGTACCATTTCCGGCAGATGCATTGCCGGGATCATAAGACGAACAACCCCTTGGCCCGGTTTTCACGAGTTGTGCCCAAATCCAGCAAGCCAGAAGACGCGGGGGACTGTCGCGTCAGGGAGACTGGGAAATAAACCCCCAAGACTGACCGTGAAAGCAGGATGGAAGCAGCGGGACACGACCGGACAGAGGAGCAAGCAGCGGGCACAACAGCACCGCCGCACTCGATCGCCCAGCAGCCGAATTCAGATGGCCCCAGTGCCGTGGGAGCAGCCATGCCGCAGCCTCTGGCATCACCAGCCCCTGCGACGCTCGCGGTCAGTTCCCCCATGAATGGCGTCGTGACGACAGCAGAATCGCAGCAGCAGGAAGCACACAATGGCGCCGACCAGCCTACAGCCCAGTCCGTCCAAGACGCGAACAAGCCTGCACCGTCAATTACAGGGCCGGGCTTGTCACCAGCCAACACGAGTCAACCCGAGGACAGAGAGCACGAACTGCGGCGCGAAGATCCAATGACGCAGGCCCGTCCGGGAAATTCGATGCCTTCTGGAACAGCGGCTGTCGCAACTCCGCAACACCCGCCGCCGCCCACACATGCAGCCCCAAGGCCTAGGCCCCTGCAACTTCAAGGCACGCAGGGCCCGCAACAGCTTCTCCAGCAAGCTCAACCATCGCTGGCAGAGTCCAATACCGTCACGCCCGCACCCGAGCCCGCGTCCGCGTCCGCGCCCGCGCCCGCGCCCGCGCTTCCAGCTCCGGCCGCCCATGCACACCACGGCATTCCGCATCCCCAACCGCTGCAGCAACAACCGCAACTTCTTCCGCCATCGCACCAGCGCCCGCAGCATCCACATTCGCATCCCCATCCCCATCCGCCGCCGCCGCAGCAGCAGCAGCAGCAACAGCAACAAGCGCAACACGCATTGCACCCTCAGCAATCGGCCCCACACCCACCGACACACGCGCAAATTCCTCACCAGTATCCGTCTCCAAGCCAACATCAACAACAGCATCCTCACCATCAGTACCAACATCATCAACCGCCGCCGCCGCCGCCACCGGCCCCGCAACATCACCACCATCACCATCAACCGGGCCCAAACCCTGCGCCGCATGTGGCGTCCGTGACCCACGCGACAACACCGCTGCCGTCCTTGCAACAGCCACACGTGCCCCAGTTCCATTCCCAATCCCATCACCAACCCCAACCCCAACCCCAGCAGGTGCTTCTCTCGCCAGCGCCCCAGGCGCATCATCGCGCATCGCTCTCCAAACCCATCATCATGGACCCGCCAAGCTCTCGGAAGTCGGGCCAGGCACAGCAGCAGCAGCAGCAGCAGCAGCAACGCGCCACCACCATCGGTTTCCCTTCGCCCTCCCAGGACCACGCAGCCATCAATTCTAAGTTTGTCGACGACTGCACCCGCATGAACTATGCCATCCAACAGAGCTTGCCTGAGGCCGTCCGGCGCATTGTCCGCGACCACTGGGAAAAGTGCCTGCTCGGCTCCGAGTTTCACCAGGCTTTTGTTGTAAGTCGCGATATCTCACCTCATCTCTGCGTGCTTCTGTTTCACGTCTCGTGAAAACCTCTGTCACCCGATTATGGCAGATCGGTCAAGTATCGCTTTTCTTTCCACCCAAACTCGTTTCTCATTTCACCATCCCCGTCTCATATGTCAATCCTCAAATTGTCCGCCTGCTTCTCATGCTACCTGTCTGGTTCTCATCTTCACGAGAGAATCTCCACACATTCACTCTGTTTTCCTGAGCTTCCTCTGACTCGACCACAGCTTAACGCATCCATTCACCACGCGCTTCCGACCATCACGCAACGCGCAGTCAGGGATTTCGGCAGTAAGATGGTCTCCGAGTCAAAACATGAACTGATGGCGCACTTCACCACCGAAGCGTTCGACGAAGTTGCCGATCTTATCATCAGCAAGGCGAGCGACGCTTTTCTCGACAGATGCATGGAGAAGCGCCTTCTGACCATCGAGGCGCAACCACTCATCAACGCCCTGGCAAAAGCCGAGCGTCTTGGCTACGAGGCCGGAGACGTGATTCAGAGTGGCCAGAACGAGCGCGTCATCCCGAAGGAGGCCTATCCGGGCGCAGCCGTGGCTACAAATGGCCATCGGGGCGGTCCTGCGCAACCCCAGCCAGCCGGGCTTCACCTCCAGTGCCTGAAGTGCTTCCGCACCTTCGCGCATACTTCGGCATTCGACTATGTGGGTGGCGTTCCTCCTCCTATCCGTTGCCGTGCTAACATCTGTTCAGCACGCCATATACGACGTCTGCAGACAAGCACCCCCAACGGCCAGCGGCTTCCAGCATTCGTGCCCTCATTGTGGTCAGGGTTTCATTAATGTAAACGAGCTACAGGATGTACGTTTCCAACCCGTTCGGCCTACCTATGAGACGAAAAGCTGACTGACTTGACATCTAGCACCTCAACAGCCATGTCTGCGGGAAATTTGGTCCACCAGCCATTCCACCAGCCATTGCCCCCCAGACTGCTAGCCGGCTATCGAAGCCGGCGCCTGCTCCCCAGCCCAGCCCAACGGCTACCATCCCTCCCGCTTCTCAGACGCCGACCGCGAATTCTGTTCCGAAAAAACAACCGCAGCCAACCCCGGGCGATTCCAGCGGCACGACCAAGGCAGCAGGCACACCCGGCTCAACGGGTTCTGGCATCGCCGCCGACCCGTACGGGCATCTGACCGAACAGCAGATACAGCAAATGAAGGCAGAACTGCGCGAAGCAGAGGAGAAGTATGCGCCCCGGTTCGCCGAGGCCAACGCGATCCCGGACGAGAACGCACGTAGGGTCAGGCTAGACGGAATCCGCAACAGCTTCGGCACCAAGCAGTCGATGATTCGTAAGAAGTACGGCGTCCGCTTGCGCGAGCGACGCACCAAGGCCGAAATCATGGCGGAGCGAGAGCGCATGGGCCTCCAGAAAGCCGAGAAGGAAAAGGCTGCCAGGGCCGCGGCCGCCACGTCGTCACAGGTGCTGAACGCGGCTTCCCGCCCGGCATCCGGCACTGGATGGACCGCGGCCAACAGCCCGCGGCCGCACTGGGAGGAGCACGATGTAAAGCGTCGGCGGATAGACGACGGCGGCGGCTACCGTTCCCCGTACAAGACGGCGGCGGACGAGACGCCAACCCGCAAGCCCTTGTCTGTCTCCGAGATTGGCAGCGGTCTCTCAGGTGCCGCCGCCACGGCTGCCACGCACGACCCGACCCTCCCGCCTCCGTCTCAGCCGACAAAGGTCTACGAGCAGTCCGGCGCGCGGGTCGAGATCCACGAACCAGCCCATTCCATGGAGAGGCCCGCCACGGCCGGCGCCCCCTCGGACTCTGCGACCCCGAGCGCGAATGGCCTCAGCCGTCGCACGACCGCCGAGCCCCGCGGTTCGTCCGAGAAGCCGCTCGTCATCGACGACGACGACTCCTCGTCCGACGACGACGAAGATATCCCCTCGACACTGCCGGCCCACGTCCGCAAGAGCCTCGCGTCGGGCAGCACCTCGCTCCTGCAGACAAATTAGGGGAAAGAAAGGCCCTCTTCCTCTTGGTGGTGTTGGACGCCGAAATTTCGCTCTTGATCACGCTGGGAGGCCCCTGGAATGGTTGCTTGATACGATACCCTTTCCATTCTTGTCTGTCTGTCTATCATTGCTGTATATAAATAATGCAGGCCCCTCTTTTGGCGCCCCGGCTCGGCAGTCATGCCGCCCCCTCGAAACCTTTTTCTGCTTTTTCAGATGGGTTGGTTGGTTCTATACCCTAAGGTAGCTTAAATTTCCTAAGTGTCATCAGGTCACTTGGCCCGGTACCTTGCTGAGCATTCAGCCTTTTTTGCGTCTCGGGGAGCCTTTGGCGTTTGCGGTTCGATGGCTGGATTAAAAGGGTGCGGGTGGTATATAGCGTGGGTGGTGGTGTGTGTTTTTTTTTTGAGAGCATCCCAAGAACCAAATTCAATCGCCACTTTGATACATGTATGAGCTGGGTGTTGAGAGAAATCGCAAGCCTTGGATAAACTGGCAGGACGTTGATATGGCAGAGGCCAGGCAGAACGAACGGCCATTTGTTCCGTCGCCCCTCGCTCGAGCAAGTTCGCGACACATCACCAGACACCGCATTCCCTCTTTCCCTCCCCCACGTAAGCAACCAACCACGCGATAACACGACATGAATCCATTCCGACCTCCGCAAACACCAAGTCAAGCAAGTATTGACGATCCGAGAGCAAGAGATCAAAAGTATATATTCCGTCCGTCCACACATCATATATACAATACAGTACCGTGCCGTACTCTACCATCCTCCCCATCCACGCCACACCCACTTGGTAAGAATGAAGTGCGGCCAAGCAGCATCAAAAGTCAAAGGAACAATAGCAGATCGCCTCCCCTTCCCTACACCCTACACCCTGCTTCAACGAAAACCAGTGCCAAACCAACTCCGACGCTTAGATGGCGGGGAAAAGAAAAACAAAAACACAGCCAGTCGACAACAAGCAAAGGGACCAACATTTTCCCCATCAAAAACAAACATGACATGTCCAACCCCCCCGCCGCCCCCCGGCCCATTCCCTCCCTCTCTCCCTCCGAGCCTAGAAGAGTCCAGATTCCCATCCCACCCCTCCCCCATCTCAACTCACCCCCTCGCCCAACCCACCCAACCCATTCCTTCCCTTTTCTTCTTCTTCCCTCCAAGACAAGAAAAAACTACCCCGTAACCCTCCTTACCCAAAGCGTAGTCGGCTCCCACTCCGCCTCGCGATCGAGCCGCTTGTACGCACGATGCAGCTTCAATCCCAGCTCATACTCCTCCCGCCGCACCTCGGCCAGCTCCTGCTGCAGCGCCTCGACCTTTTTCTTCTCGGCCTCGCGCTTGCGCACCACCTCGGCCGAGTTCATCAGCTTGTCGGTCGGCATCAGCTCCGTCATCTGCGCGATGGACCGGTGGATGTTGATGCGCCGGTTCGCGAGCGCCCGCAGCTGTGCGTTGAGCAGGCCCACGCGGTCGTGCGCCTGGTCCGCCGACTGCTCGGGCGGCGCGAGGGGGAGGGTCTTGTTCATGTCCGAGGTGCTCGCGCGCGACGAGGGCCGGTCGAGACCGGCGAGGGCCTGGGTGCGTGCTAGGGCCGGGTTGGTGGGCTTGGTGGAGGAAGAAGGTGGTTGTTGTTGTTGCTGAGTTGGCTGGTGTTCAGGGTTGGTGGACGGGGTGCGGGAGGTGGGATTGAGAGGCGGGGGGAAAGGGGAGGTCATGAACTGGTCGATCGGGGACGTGACGGGGCTGTGGTCGGAGGACGGGCGGCCGTATTGCTCTTGAAAGCTGGCGGGGAGCGAGGGCACGGGTGGTTGGTCGTCGTCCTGGTGGTCGTCGAGATCGTCGTGGGTCGTGCCTGTGTTGCTGGTAGCGTAGGTGGTGATGCTGAAGCGAGACGGCGGTTGAACGTAAGGCTCCTCGAAGGTGACCGCCGGCCGCGCCGTGTTTGGGATCTGCAGGGGCGACGGTTGCGGGACGTCCGTTTGTCGAGAGTAGACCGACGAGACGGATACTTGGTGTTGATGTTGCGGGGGGGTTGTGTGCAGAGGTGGCGGTTTCCGGCGGAGTTGGTTGCCCAGGTCAGGCGAATGGGCGTACATGGCGGAACTCGCATGAACAGAGCCACCGTACTGTCCGTCCCGTACTAGGTCCCTAACAGCGGCGACAGCTGGCGCATCCGCCGCTAGTGAGTTTCCAGACAAAGGCGGGCTGGGATATCTCTGACCCGCCTGGGACGGCAGGTGTGTGGCAGCCAGGGGTTGGGCCAAAGGCAGTATCCTCTTGGTGCCATCTCGAGGCTCAGACCTGGTAGGTGTTTCAGCTGGCGGAGGGCTGATGGGCGGGGTCTGGCCGCGGCGGCCCGGGCCATCTGGGGTACTATTGGACGCGGACGTGGACGCAGCCGCAGGCGGAATGTTCCTCCTGCTGCTCTTTTCGGGAATCCTCAATGGTGGCACCTCCTGAGTATCATGCATGGGGTCCACGATGGCAGTCCGCCCGCTTGCGCCACGCCAACCGGGGCGCGACGTTGTGAATGCGCCGGCGGCGGGGTCCGTCGCCCCGTCCCTTGCAGCTGCAGCCTTTTTTGCGATCCTCCGAACCCGGTCGCCAAAAGACGGAGGTGCCGTCGAAGGAATATTCTGATGCGATGCCCACGACTGCGACGTGATACCCAAGCCCTGCGCATAATCACCAGGCTTCAGCTGCGGCGGCCGCCCGTGGGCGCTGCTGGTTTGCTCTCCCGTGAGTGGATCCCATCCGGACACTTCACGCCTAGGTGGGTGCTGGGCATGCTGCGAGGGGAATCCGCGCTGGTTTGGGTTCCCGTCCCGTGCCGCCGCATCGGATTGCCGGCGGCGCTCGCGGCGCATCGAGCCGATTCTGGTCGGGCCTCGGTGTTGTGGCGGGCTCTGGCGGCGAGGATCCGGGGCAAAGGGCGGGTCTGGCCTGGCATTTCTCGGCCTATCGGTATTCGGAATGCCGGCATGGCGCGAGTGCGATGGCGCGTCATCCTCGTCTATTGGCGAGACGTCGCCTGGCAGGAAGCGGTCGGCAGCTCTGGCGTCGGGCTCCGGGGAGCTGGGCGGCGAGATTTCATCGGCCCCGCCGTACCGATAGCTGGACTTGGTCGCCACGTTTGCTGTGTATTTTGGGACCTGGCGCGGGGCTTTCGAGCAGAAGGCGGAGGCAGGCCGTAGATTTGCGGTGCGGGCGGTGATGCGGCGTGGGTTGCAAGGAGGCGGTTCCTTGAAGCGGGGTGCTGTTTCGCTGGAATTGGGGGGGGTAAGGTCAGCAAGGCCACTCGGGACGATTATGTGCTGCAATACACGTCGCACGACAAAGTTGTCATAGCTATCGTCAGTGGGGGACGTGTGTATGACAAAAACACGTCGACCGCGCGTGGCTGGAATGCCACATGGTCTGGGTTTGGGAACCTCTGACTTTCCAGGTTGCTGAGTGCTGTGGGAGTCTCGCTGGGGGAGCGTTGGATAGAGGGTCGTCGCCTGCAAGCGCACTGCGCTCCTGTTTCAAGCCATGCCCAAACAGGCAAGCTGCAGGCCACTGCCATTGCGGCGCCGCGCTCGTGAGGCACAGCCCAGAGCCCGGGCGCCGCAGCAAGCAAGTGCTGCCCGGCTCTAGGTACCACAGTGAAACAGCATGTTCAATCTTGGAACTCTCCTTCCGAAATTCAGGCTGAGATGCGATAGAACGGGATGATCACTCACTATCGAGACTCGAGAAATTCTCGCGGCGGACGCGGGGGAGCCGGTCCGCCACGGATCGAGTACGAGTAGCCCTTTGCGGCACCAAGGCCGCCGGAGCCAAGACCCAGACCAACTCGGATCCTGTCGTCGTCGAGCGGGTGGTTGACTGGTCGCCCGGAGGCGTGGTGATGGGGCACCGTCCTGAGTCTGTCCCACATGGTGTGCTGCGTAGGATTTTCCCTTCCTTGCAAAAGAAACCGCCGAGTCCCAGAGTAACAAATCGTGCGCTAGTTTGGGCCCCAATTCTTCTTCTAGCCGTCCGAAGCGATACCGGAAGGTCGGCGACGGGGGAGGCAGGCGTTATAAACGGATCGACTGTGTAAGATCGTCGCGATTATTGTTTGACCACCTCGGGGCAGCAAGGAGTGTACCGTCTTGCCGAGGTCGACGCCGCAGACCGGGTGGGAGTTGAGCCAGAGCCAGGTCAAGCTTTCATGAAGTGAGACGAAATAAGGGCCACCAGCTCCTTATTAGTCCATCATCAATCCCGGCAGCTGTGCCGTCTCAGATAGATTTGTTGTTTATTTTGTTGACCGCCTGGCCGAGGTCACGGTGCAATCAGGGTGAACAAAAGTATTGGACTGCGGCCACCTTTGGCAGCCATACCCACGTGGGAACGGCTGTCTGGGCCCGTGACGGGCCCAGGGCAAACTCGTTTGTTTTCATGTCGAAGACGAGCGCACCAGTCATTCGTCCTTGTTCAAACGTCGCCGCGGCGGCGGCGGCGAGGGTCTTGTTACTTGGCCATGGCCGCGGATTGGAGGCGTGACGCGTTGACGAAGGCCCGCGAGATTGGTTGGCCCTCGCCGCATGCTGCGGTGAGTGCGGTCAGAGGATCCTGGTCGGGGTCCGATGCCAAGAACATGCGGAGTCCAAGAGCTTCAACGTCAAGCCATCAGCATCGCTTCTTTTGATGAAAACATGACACTAGCGAGAGAGACATCATGCCTCTCTCCCTTCCAAACTCCAGTACTCAACAGCGAGGAACTCAGCCGTACTCGAGTCTCGCAGGGCTTGGTTGAGCCGGCACATCACCATTCGGCCGCTTGCACAGCTTTGTCAATCTGCCACAGCGCCGTGGTAGCGGCACGGCATGGAAACACGATGGCTGAGCCGCACAACGAAGACATGGGGTGCCCAATCAGCCGCGCATCGGGAGACAAACACCAAAACCTGCAGATGCTAGCTTCAAATGGATCGTGGCTGCCTGCTGCTGTGGTTTGGTGAGTTGGCTCGGCAAGCGTGGCCCTCTCCAGAGTCCAGAGTGAACAAATCGTCCCTTGGGCATTCCTTGCGAGTGGTGACCATCGTTTCAAGATGACTGAGATTGTGCATGTCAATTCTATGCGCGTCATGCCCAAGATTTGAGGGGCCGTGGTTGCGTTTCAGATGAACTGGCCATCGACGATTCGACAGCTGTGTGCGGATCAGACCGACCCGAGCTTCCGCTGCCAAGACATCCAACTCCATGTCTGCCCACTCTGCCGATAGCCATCATCCGAGATGCACTTCTGCGAGATTCGGGCGGCGGTCTGGCCGACGGTGAAATCGTCAGATCATGGAAGCTGGTCTTGAAATGACCCACGCGCGCGCTGCCCAGATCGATTTCAATTCAGATGCTCAATGCCGATGCTTCAGCCCCACGCTCAGCCCTGGTGTCGAGTACGAGTTAAAGTATTTAATTTGGACGGAGTGCTCCAACTCGAAGCCAAACCTCCATTTAATGTCCAAGAACAAATTCAGCACTCTTGTGAAGGATAGCAAGGCCAAAGTCTCAGAATGGAAGGCCCACCGGCAAAACCAAAGCCAAACCGATTCCCGGCGGTCACATGGCGCAGTTGCAAGTGCCGTCACCTTGCAGCGACAAACAAAAGCCGGCAATGCTTGTTGGTTGAAAGAACGAGGAAAAGGCCACAAACGAGCTGAAGGAAGCCACCGCCTTTTCTCGAGGGACGCCTGTCCGGGAAATATGCGCCCATCGAAGCAGCTCTGCGGCGCATTCACAAATGATCCCGTCTTTTCATTTCTTGCTGCCCATGACGTTGCTGCCCAACTACAAGATGGAACCCTTCGTGAAACGCTCAGTATCCTTCCATACCTACCGTAAGGTAGATATGTATGCCATCGGGATTGGGGTAGATAGAGACTCCCCTCTCAGTGATGCCTGGTAGCGGTTGGTGCAACTAGCCTCTTGAACTAGGTACCTACCTAGCGTCATACAGTCCTCGAATCCTTGCAGGTACTATGGACTCAGGACGGCCCGGAAAGCGAGGTTATAGGGATCCTGACGGGCGACGAGGCTGTTGCACACCTAAAGCCACGAACAGGAGAACAGTGATGTGCAAGTCCATAGAAGATGCCACACCGACTGATCGAGTAAGCCAGGCCAGAATCGGGTCTCTTTCTGGTTCGCAATCATCTGTCTCTGGTGGAGCGCAGTCGTGTATCGAACCGGCGGCACGACGTAGGGCGAGTTGTTGCAAGTTTCAAGCAAAGGTTGAACTGAACGCCTTGGGGAGTGTTAGAAAGAATCAAAAGCACCAACTTTGACCATCCAGTCCAAACAAACCACTCAGATTAATCAGGTGTTCAATGCTAGTGCCTGCCTGTCGTTCCTACCTACTGACATCTGTCGGGCACGCTGCACGCCCTTGAGGTCTCAGTTCCTGCTGAGAGCATGAGACTCGCGCCCGATGGTCAAACATCACAAGAAGCCGATGTAACGGTCCCAGGTGTATATTGCAACTAGCTGGTGACGACTCTACGAGTACACTAAGCTTGGGGAAGAAAAGGAAAGACGAGGCGTTCTGGCAGTTTGGAGGCTGCTTTATCGTTGAGCGAAGTGGCTCGAGCGCATTGCTAGAATGTTCGGTGTGCTGTGGAGCGTCTGGGAATAGCTTCATCCAGAGGTCAGGGTTGGCTGAGGGTTACCAAGGCCCACCTCGGGCACAGCCCGTTACAGCCGAAACTGTGATGCAACTGAGACTTCACCAGCCTTGGTGCAGTGCCCCTGCTTTGATCACTCTCTCGTTCCCCTGATGGAGAGGAATGGACTTGCAGCCACTTTTGGTATCAGCCAGAGGAATATCAAGATGCAACATATAATCATCAACTGAAATCAGACGTTCTGTTCAAAGATGAACGTTCTCGATGGAAGAACCAGCTGGGCACAAGACACAAAAAAATGATTTGAGCTTTGAGGTACCACAGAGCTACGCAACTACTCTTATAAAATCATGAAGCAAGCTAGAAAATTGAAATCGGGTTCTTCATCCAGGGAAAGAGCAGCATGATAAAGTATTTTGGTGTTGTTGGTTGCTGTCTTGCTGAATGGCTGGGGACAGAGCTGGGGTATACGTTAGGGCACGTGATAAGTCCCCGAGACTGGAGTATCCAGTTGACTCGGTCGTCGATTGGCTGCTGATGGTGCAATCCGCGCTAGACCCAAATTGGAATAGCTTAAAAGCAGTCCTCTCAACCTCGACGACGTCGACCTATTTCCTCTCCTTTCACGCTCGTTCTCTTGTTTCTCGGAGCTGCTCCTGCTGTTGACATTCATACCGTTCTCATGATATTTTCATCGGTACCGCATTTGCTTTCCCGACTCTGATACGCGACGATGTTGGTGTTGTCGTCGAGAGAAGGAGACCCGCGCTTTCGTTTTCCTCTTTGGGCAGACTCCCAGAATCCGGTCCTGTTCACACCAGGCTGCATCACTCAACAACCTGAGTGAGCTTCATGAGGGAAGTAAACGTTTCATTCTGCTGTCTGTCTGGAAGATTGTTCCATCATCAAATGCCACTGCCTACCAAACCCCGAACGCCTCTGGCAAGCCGCCAGGACCCAGAAACCCGAAGCTTCCATACTCCCCTCTCACAACTTCTTGCCGTACGCGGAGTAGTATCTGCACGTCTTGATATGGCTCTTCTTGCCGGTCTCAGCATGGAAGATGTGGCATCCCCCCTTGGCAACGTTGGGAGGGGTGTACAAGTGCAACGAGACAGCGAAGTCGCTGCCCTGGTTCGACACGCGATGCACCCCGAGCTCGTCCGCCATGTATGCCACCTCGTTCTCCTGGTGCACTCTTTCCGAGAGGACCCGCATCGGCTTCTCCTCCTCGCCCTCCTCCGGGAACCCGTACCTCGTTTCCGTCAGGTTGCCCCGGAGAATTTTCATGAGGCAATGAGCATTGCCGTGATCGTGAATCGGACTACCCTTGCCAGGCGACCACACGAGGATCAGCTGTGTTTTTCTTTCGCGTCAGTCAGGGGCAAAAGTAAACAAACGACAGACGGAGTCGTGTCTGTTTCGTCCCGGCCACCTACCAGGTTGCTCTTCCCGTTCCCTTCGTCGACCAGGTTCCTCGTGTATCCCCGGCTTTCGTCGCCCATGGCGAACCTCGACCACTCCCTTGGATCCGAGTCATAGTCACGCATCAGTCGATGGAGATGGTCGACGTCGACATCCTCCGATGTGAGGCCCGAGGAAGGACCGAGGGCCTCCTTCAGGGCGAGGACGAGGCCGTCGAATCGGTTGGTGTCGATCACTGCGCGGCAACCGTACGCCGGCACATTCGCCACCGAGCTCTTGACCATGCCAACCGCCATGTTTTGGGGCTACTAGGCTATCAAAATGGTTTGGCGATGCAGCGCTTCGAAAGTTCGTCTTCTACAACTTCCACGTCCGATAGCGCTGTGCTCGAGCGGACCCAAAGGACTTTTTCGGCTGGCCGATGGATCCGAAACCGTTGATGACGAAAAATGGAGTCGTCGGATTGTTATCGCAGTGCTTGGGGATGAGTTGATGGACGACGGGATGATGCTCGGAATGAGGCCAAGCTGTTGGAACATGTTGATGGGGAGACGACAGGGAATGGCGGTGTCGGGCGTGGTCGCCGAAGGGCAGGTTGGTGTTTCCGGGGTGGGCCGCGCTACGGAGCCGGTTGGCTCCGACGTCGGTGGGTCATCTGCACACAGCAGCCATGTGACCTGGATATGAGGCCTCGGATGACGAGGCCGGGACACCATGCCGGACGCACCAATTTGCTTGAGTCAGAGAAACTGGAACGGCAGTGTTGGCAACTGGCAAGCGTGCTACCATTCGGTGATCAAAGTTGTCACATGGTCGAGCATTCAATCGACTCAATATTGCCAGGTGTGGACACGATAGATGACAACTCTAGCTACTAGGCACCCTTTGCCATTTTATAAACACAATTATCTAGTTCCGATGCAACTCCCTTTTTTCTCGCTTAGGTATGGAAGACGAGATCAGTCGTCCGCGCTCGACAGCCGATAGCAAGATCGGCGCTGTGTATTCTCAACTTTCCAGGCATATCTCAGAACCACTGTTACGCCCTCAGCGTGCGTTCCGATGTTACACTTGCCCGCCTTTCCAATAGCATCATCCGTGTAATTTCGCTACCGCACCTTGCTCATAACGGAAAGGTAGGCCGTGATCGTGGCTTGTCTCTGGTGGTAGCTGTCTCCTTCGGAGATCTCCGAGGCCAGCCGGTCTTCGGTCTTGTATCACTTCATTACCCCCCTCCCTGTTTGCTATTCAAAAGCATGCCTCAAACGGATCTCCGACCCTGTCAAGCCTCAGCAGATGCCCGAGTTGATGGCCGATACAGGACTGGTAGACACCTCTGGCCCAGGCAGTCACGCCCAACTCGTCTGTCACTCATATCTCAGTCAGCTCATTTCAGGACTATTCATATACCAACCATCATCAGCACCACCAAGCAAAAACCAGCCACAGCCCACAGGGTATTCCCACCCGTTACCGATTCTCCAGCTCCAACCCTTCATCCTCTTCCCCCCCTTCCTCCTCCGTCCCATCCATTATCATCCCTCGTCCCAGAACACCACCACCACCACCACCATCAGCAGCGCCAGCCATGACAGTAGTAGCAGCAGCAGAAGGATGTCCATCCCCTTCAATCCCATAACCCCCCCTCTGCCCCTCCCACGAATCGCTCAGCCGGATCCGCCCGCGGCTCACCCTCCCCACGGCATCCGACACCCAGCCGGCAGCGGCCCTGATGATGCCCCACACGCGCTCCTGCCCTTCCTCTTCCATGCGCCGCAGGTCGCCCTCGCGCGGGTGCGACAGGTGGTGCTCGGCGGCCTCGGCCTTGAACTGGTACTTGAGGCAGTCCTTGACCGTCACGAGGCCCGTCAGCCGGCCGCGGTGCTCGATCAGTATCACGCGCGGGCCGATCTTGCGGAAGAGCTCCATGACCGTCTCGAGCGGCAGGCGGGGGTGGACCGTGACTGGGGTCGTGTCGATGTAGGGGGCGAAGGAGATTGTGGTGGCCTGCGAGGATGCGTAGTCGAGCGGGTCCGAGGAGGCGGCGGGGGTGGACGGGTGGATGAGTGGGGTGGTTGGGTCGGCGGTGGTGGTTGAGGAGGTGGTGGCAAAGGTGCATTTCGCCAGGGGGCTGAGGGTGTGTTGGCGCTTGGCGCGGTCGACGGCGTAGCGTAGCTCGGTGCGGCCTATGTAGCCGATGAGGATCTTTGAGGTTTCATCCTCAACGATGGGGAAGCCTTGATAGTTGTCTTTGGTGAGTAGGCGTTCGACGGCTTTAAGCGTCATGCCCGTCGAGGGGATGGAGACGACGTCGGAGATCATGGCGTGGGAGACAGGGACACCAAAGTTGTGCTCTTCCTTGTGGTCGAGGTAGGGAAAGCCGCTGAACCAGATCATGCGGTCGGCGATGCCGCCCTTGCCGAACAGCTCGCTGACGGCTTTGGTGACGCCGACCACAATCATGGTCGGAAGGATGTAGGTGAGGGCGCCGGTTAGTTCGAACATGATGACGACGACCGAGACGGTGATGTGCATGATGCCGCTGAGCGCCGCGGCAGCGCCGAGGAAGGCATATGTGCCTGGAGTGATGCAGGGAACATCGGGCGCGCAGGAGGAGAAGAAGACGCTCTTCGGATTGGCCTCGTGGATCGCTTGGACAATGATGCCAACGGTGCGGCCAAAGGATGCGCCGACGGCCATGGATGGCACGAAGATACCGGCCGGGACCTTGCAGCCGTAGGATATGATGACGAAGAATATCCTGATAATGGTGGCTAGGATCAGCGAAACCACATTGCCGAAGCGATGACCAGGGTCGCAGAGGTCGTGGTAATCCTCGGCGCCCTCGCATTCTCTGAAGAGAACCTTCATGCTCTCTGTCATTTCGATCCTCAAGAAGGCGTTGGGATAGCAGACAATGGCGGTGGCAACAGCCAGCAGGGTAGCCTCGAGAACGGCGTAGTTGGTCAGGTATTTCTTTCGGAACGCCTGGGCTCGGAGATTCCATTTCATGACGAAGGCGCCATACAGACCGCCAAAGACGCCGATGATGATGTAAAACAGGACCTCGAAGAAGTGCCATGATCGATCATACTTGACCTGGAACATGACAAGCTGGCCGGTCCGGAAGGGGTTCATGGCGGCCAGGACAGCCGTTGCAACCAGGGCACAGAAGTAGCTGCGCCACAGTGTCTTGAGCGGGAAGGTGCTGGACATCTCCTCGAGCGAGAAGAGCACTCCGCCGATAGGACTACCAAAGGCGACGGCCACGCCAGCTGCAGCGCATGCGCTGAGGACCTCGCGGGTCTTGGAGGCATTCTGGCGGTACTTGGCAAACAGCCTGGAGATGACGTTGCCGGTGCACACGGCGTAGTGGACACTGGGCCCTTCCTTTCCGACGGACAGGCCGGACGCGATGGCAAGTGGTAGAGCGAGGGACTTGATAACTAGGGTCCAGAAGCCGAGGAAGCCTTTCATGACGAAGCCTGCAATAATGCATTTGATCTCGGAAATGCCCGAGCCTGCTGCGTAAGGGGCATATGCCTTGACTAGAGTGGCGGCTGTGAGTGCGAACAGAGTCTAGGGCCGGTCAGTTCCCATATGAGCGTGGGGGAGAGTTGTTGGCGGGACGAACTGCAAAGATGATGTATATGATGTAGTTCATAGGCTCAAAGCCCGTCCACTGATGCCAGCCCTTGCAGGCGCCTAGCGCCGTCAGCATCATTCGCGTGGCACATATAAGCTGGGGAACACGTACCGCTGTCGGCCCCCCAACAGCAAAAGTCCTCGTTCAGGTAGAACTTGGTGGTACAGTAGCCCAGCTTGATATCGGCCAGCCACTCGGTGATGATGCTGAGAAAGGCAGCGTTCAGCCCAATGGCAACGCCAATGATAGTGACGACGATCCATCCCTGAGCCGCATCATAGGCTTCCCGGATCTTCTGCCTCCAGTCGACCTGGCCGGAGCCGTATAGACCGGCCTGCCGTTTCCGCCGCGCCTTTCTCCGCAACTGCTCTCGGGCGGCATCCTGGACCCAGTCTGCCTCGTGTCAACTGATTGATTCGAATTGCGCAGTTTATGCGGGGTGTCGCATACCGATCGTGGTGAAGTCCTAGAGTACAGGAGGAGTCAATCGGCGAAACATAAACGCACCAAGAAGAGACGGGCAATGCCAACCTCGTAGCGCTTGATCTTTGCAATCTCCTCCTCTATCTGATCCTGCCCTGCAATCCCCCCTCCATCCTGGGCCTCGCCGCGCTCGGCGATGGAGACGGCCGACGACAGCCGAGAGCTCACCGACGGTCGTCGCACAACCGACGGGACAGTCGAGAGGGATGTCGACCGCGATTGAAAATTCATGGCGCCCGTGGCCACCTTTCGGGCGTCGTCTATCTCGGCGGCATTTGACTTTCGAAATCGTGATAGAGGTACGTTCGAAAGGCGTGCAGACGGCTCGTGTTGATACTTCTGAGTCAGCGTAAGAGCGAGGCTGACATCGCCTGGCGCTCAGGCTGAGAGGGCTGAACAAAGACCCCTCTTTAGGTTGGACGGAGAGATGTCTTGGCAGAAGTCGGGGCAGGCAAGAAGTGTGGGGCAGAAGCCGGCTCGCGTCTCACGCGCCCACTGCAAGTTGTTAAACGGACCACCGTTTCCTCATCAAACACTTTACACATATTAGCCACCTGAGTACTCGATAAATTCTACGATATTCAGCTGGAGATCAACTACCTCAAGTGCCTGAAGGTACTGGGGTAAAAGCGGGAGTTCGCTCGCCCAAACAAACAGAACAATCACGCATCATCCCACGCTCAGCACGACCAAATCTCCTCGAGTTGGGCACTCGAAAGCCTTCACTCTCATCCTTCGCAAAACTTCCCGGGTTCCAAGCTATCAGTCAAAAAATGCCTTACAACACCACGGCAATCCCCCCTAGAAAGGAGGTGACCGGACAGACCCTGCTTCCCCGTCAGTGACACTCTCTTCCCCGATCTCACCCACCCCCCGCCTACTGATACATACCCTCCCAGTGACTCGAGTCAAAAAGATCATCGCAGTAGACCCAGACATCAGCATCTGCTCCAACAATGCTGCCTTTGTCATCACCCTGGCGACGGTAAGTCTTCCCAACTGCATGACACATAATCCCGAGAACCGCCCGCTGACAATGTCCCCACAGGAGATGTTCGTGCAGTACCTCACCGGCGAGGCCCAGAACATGACCAAGCTGGAACGCAAGCCGCGGAGGAACATCCAGTACAAGGACATGGGTACGAGACCGCGCCTTTTTTGCTACTTGCTTACACAGTAGAAGACGCCACTAACAGCACGCCACCAGCCAATGCCGTAACCCACCAGGACAACCTCGAGTTTCTCGAGGACGTCATCCCCAAGACGACCTCCTACAAGGAGGTCAAGGCCAAAGCGGCCGCTGCACGCGCCAGAGTCAGTGGCGGTAAGGGGGGCGGGAAAGCCGCGGCCGAGGGCGAGAGGCCGACCGACGGCGGCCTGCCCAACGGCAAGCGGCCCAAGACCGTCGTGAACGGCAACGGTGTAAACGGCTTGTCGCGGGGCAGGGTGTTGTCTTCGGACGCTGCAGATCCCAACGACCAGCTCGAGACGGAGATGAGAGAAGCGCACCGGAACGACGGGGACGTTGACATGACCGGCTAGGTGCCTGCGACTCGTTTCCGTCCGTGGTAGATAACGTAAGACCTCTGCATCGCTTTTCAGGGCTTTACTAGTACAATACATGTATGTGAACGCCGACAGATTGACCTTGCTGCGTTTATCCACAATGGCTGGTGCACATGACAACGAGCAACCTACCTACATTTTCCTGCCCTCTCCGTGCCACAGCAGCATCACTCCTCCATGGCATCATCCACCATGATGCCCGGCGGCAGCCGTCCCTCATTGAGCGCCTTCTCCAGCCTGATGATCTCCTCCAGGCTGTCGGCCTTCTTGATCATCTCCTGCAGCTTCTTGTGCTCCTTGTCGGTAAGCTTGAGCCGCGACAGCTTTGACCCCGGCCCGCCAGCCGCGCCATTCGCCGCGCCCACGTCAAACGTCTTGCTCTTCATGCCCATTATCTAGACGTCCAGTGTCAGTACCCAGCCAACTTCCCGTGGGAAGGGCAGAACCACAACTCACCCGCGATGCCAACTCCGTCGGGGCCTCAGCCGAGCCAAACAGCTCCCTCGCCTTCTGCCGCTCGGCGTCCTTAACCTTCTGGTAATCCAAAAACCGAACGGTCGGACACCGCCAGAGAACCCAATACCGATAATGCTGTTCTCCCCCCCTCCCGGGCCCCCGTCAGCATTTTACCTGAGCACTGTCAAATCACAAGACAAGACAAGACGCACCTCCTTCTTGGTAACGGGGTTGTCCGTCAGCACGAGATGCGTCAGCCTCGGAAACCGGCCGAGCGCGTCGAGGTCGGCCAGCTCGCCCAGGTTGTTCCCCGTCAGCACGAGGTTCCTCAGGCCCGGGACGGCATTCGGCAGGCTGGGCTGCAGGCTCGCTATGCGGTTGCGTGCGAGCAGCAGGGTGCGGATGCGCGGCGATAGCGGGAAGTTGCCGAGCACTTGGATGTCGTTGTCGGTCAGGTCTATGGCGTCGTGGGGCTATCGGAGAGAGGTTAGTTTATCCAGTCATCTACCCTGTTTCTTCCCCACCCCAACTAGTCCTTGGGAGAGAGAGACAGAGGGAGAGAGAAAGAGAGAGAGGAGGTACGTACGCCGGCAACGCCCAAGTTCTCAATGGCGGGTATTCGGTGACCTGTAAAAATGCGGATGCGCAAACAAACACGCTGAGATAAACCCCGTCTTCTTCTTTTCGTTACGACTTCAACAGACATCTCTGCGGGCCAAGCTTGGAATAGATCAACTGTGCAGTATCTGTTCTTTTCAACGCACCTCGGAGGTCCAACTCGCGCTCCTTGAGCGGGTTGAGGTAGGATAGGGAGCCCGTGATGAGGTCTGCTGTGAGCCTCATTTTGGCGGACTCTTATTACTCTTTCTTTCTCTGGGGCTGTTGTTCGCTTGGTCTGCTGGGTTTCGTTCCGCTCGGTTTCGTAGCGCTCGGGTGGTTGTCGAGATTTTGGCGGCGGGATGACTTTGTCAGGGTCTTGTCGTCGTCGTCGTCGGTATCGCTGTCGCGGTTTGGCAGACTCGGAATGGGGGACGGGCTCGAGGTTCTCGTCACGAAGACCCCGGAATGGAAGCAAGGCCAGCTCCACACCGCAAAGCTGTGTGGAAATTTCAGTGGGGCCGCATGGGATCCTGTTCATGAATTGACCCTAACCCTCTGCTGGGGTTTATCCAATAATCCAACATCAATACCACAGTAACATTCCCACACTCAACCATCGATATGTGTTGCGAGATACTGGATAGATGGAGGGCCAAACATTCACGAACCTACGTACTCATGTACCGAACATTCAAAATTCTTCAATTAAACCAAGCCCCATCATCTCCATTAACCCAACCATCCCCCGTCACGCCAAATCCAACCTCCCAACTCCCCCTGAACGACTCGGTAAGTTCCCAAGTCATTTCTTAAACCTCATCCCCCTTCTACCACAATAAGCATACCGCATAGATAATACACACCCTCCCTCACAGATTGTCTCACTGAAAAACAAACACAACCCCGCTCCTATCCACCGAGACGCTCATCCCATAAGGCGACTCCAGCAACGCCACATCCACGACCGCATCCAGATGGCTCCTCAGCAACTGCTGCTGCTGCAGCGAGATGACAGTCGACTTGGGCGGCCGGGCACTACTACTGCTCGTCGCCGCCGCCGCCGACGACGACGACCTGTCACCACCACCACCACCACCACCACCGCCATTGCGCCCCGCGCCCCCATTCGCCACCGACCCGACCGGCCCAGCCACCACGCGCTGCCACCGCTCCGTGCACAGCGTGAGCGACGGCGTGGGGTGGCTGGCCGTGTACGTGGGGCGGGCCTCGTCGGGCATCAGGCCGCTGTAGACCAGGCTGGTCTCGATGCGGGCCAGGTCCCAGAAGCGGAGCTTCTTGTCCGAGCCCGCCGTGACGACAAAGGCGTGCCGGACCTCGCCGCGCTGCTCGTCGGCCGCGCCCGTACCCGCCACCATGGCCCGCACGCCGCGGTCCGCGTTGCTCGTCGCCGACGGCTCGATCTGCGTCGCGAACCGGCCCAGCATGCCCTCGGGCCGGTCCTCGTCCACCTCCCACGCCTCGTAGTACCCCCTGGGGCCGCCGCCATCTTTGTTGTTGTGGTGGGAGTTGCCGCCGCTGCCGACGCGGTAGATCTCGCGGCACGTGGTGCGCTCCAGGTCCCAGACCGTCACCTCGCCCTGGCCCGTGCCGCCGGCCACGCAAACCCACCTGCCCCGGCCCTTGGACGGGTGGATGCACAGGCGGTAGATGGAGCCCTTACCGGGGACCCCCCAGCCCTTGAGGCGCATCTTGAAGCGGAGGTCCCACAGGTCGAGCACGCCGTGCGACGTGCCCAGGCAGAGCCAGTTGCGCCGGCGGTCGATGCAGAAGCACGTCGGCGTGCCGTGGTGCACCGGGTTCTCGAGCCGCCAGAGGAGCGTCATGGTGCGCAGGTCGATCCCCCGGACGACCGACTTGTTGGTCGCCAGCACCAGCACCGAGCTGGCCTCCTGCTTGAAGTGCTCGCACCAGACGGCGAACTCGCCGTCCACCAGCTTGTACTCGCGCAGGAGCCGCAGCCGCGGGTACCGGAAGTTGATGCCGCTGAGGACCGTGTCCACCTTGACGATGTGCACGAGGCCGTCGCTGGCGCAGCTGACAAACGTGTGCGTGTTCTCGATGAAGCACAGCGCGAGCACCCTGGCCCCCGCGGCGTGCCGGTGGGTCAACCGCGACCGGTGAGTGATGTTACGCTCCAGCCGTGCCGTGTCCCAGACCTTGACGCATCCGTCGTCGCCTCCCGTGAGGAAGAACTGATGATCGGGAGAGACCACGACCCGGTTGATCGCCCCGGTGTGCTCCGAGAAGGTCGCCACCAGCTTGCCCGACGGCTTCCACGCGTCGTCGGTCGCCGATTGAGGCGCCGGCGAAGCATTAGATCTCTGCCGCCGGATCGGCGTGACAGAAGGACCATAGTCGTAGAGGTCGTGTGGGTAATTGTCGACATACATCTCATCAAGCATCTTGAGGATGTTGGGGTCGTTGCCCGTGTACGTGTGGTTGGCTTGCAGCCGTTTAGCCGCGTATTCCAGCTCCGAGTCCGTCTCGGCCTGCGATGTGGCTCGTGTCGGAGCCTGCCTGAACGGCCCCTCAACCTCGCCAAAGGCGTTGGCCTCGGTTGTGCCAGTCTCGGGGCCAGACTTGCCACTGTCCTTGCGGTTGAGAAGGTTGATAGCGCTGGACTGGTGCCGCAAACCCCTCCGTGTCGCGTACGGGGCGTCCTTGACGGACCCCTCGTCGTCCAACGGCGAGAGCGCGGCAGCTTTGCCCTGTGCAACGGAGGTTCTGCTGCTGGATGGCCCCGCCCCGCTCCTCGATGTCTGAGAAACGACCAGGTCATCCTCTAGCGGTCGCCTGCTGTCCACAGACATCGGCGACATGTTATCCCTGCTGCCGAGCCGAGCGCGGTGGGTATTCAACGCCGCTCGCCGCTTCTTCCCGACAGGGTCATCGATCGACATGGACGCGTCAAGAAGCGCGTCCTTGATTGTCCGTGGGGCGCTCGCGTCCTGATCCGAGGATATCGCTGGCTGGACGAGCGGCTCCTCGTCGAACAAGACAGTCTGCGGCATGATACCCAGGCTGCGAATCGAGATGATGCTGTTGAGCGCTGCCGTGTTCGCCGTGTCCTGCGCGGCCGAGTCCCTCGCCTTGATCTGGCTCAGCCGCCAAATAAACTCCCTGAGAGCGAGCAGCTTCGGCTCGTCTTCCTCGGCAAGCCCGAGATTCCGCAGCTTGCTCAGCCACTGCTCATCCTCCTCATTCTTGGATACCTTGGCCAGGGCTTGAGGGTTAGAATCGGCCCTGGAAGAGGTGGACCCGGACACGGCATCCCGAAGCTTCCTAAAGGGCTTCCAGAAAGCCCCCCTTTCCGTCTTGGACGCCCACAGCAATGTTTGGTCAAACACCGACCGAGACAGCGGTTTCTGCAGCGCCTCCAGCAGACCAAGCGCGGTGAAAGGAGGCAGCCTGTGCGGCTTGAGGTATGGCGCCAGCTGGGGCATCACCTGGACCCTGAGATAGGCTGGGCTCAGGAAGCGCGTGCCAGCCGAGATGAACTCGACGGCCGACTCGCGGATCCAGATGTTGGGGTGCACCGTGAACCGCCCCACAATCCCGACCAGCTCGAGATATGTCTGCTTCGTCAGGAGTCCCAGATTCGCCAGCTCGGCGAGCGAATGCAGCGCTCCCTGAACCACGTGCTCCTCCGGGTCCGTAATTGCCTGGACCATGAGGGGCAGGATAAACTTCTCCAGCGTATTGCTCCCCAGGAAGGCGGAGATGCCAACTATGGTATCGAAAAACGCGCATTTGAGCATCCAATCGCGGTCGTTGAGATAGGTATTGAGATGCGTGAGGATGATGTCGTTGGCCTGAGCAGCACCAAAGAAGACGCACAGGTCAGGGACCGACGTGAGAAACGCCCTTCGAACAAAAGGTTCCGGATCCTCAATGAGAGTCTTGGTGTGGGCCTCGAATAGCTCGGCGAGCTCCCGGCGAGCGTTATCAAACTGTCCCGCAAAGGCCGCCCCAGCCTCGTTGCCGGGCTCGACTTCAGGATCAGCCAGCGCAGCGGATCCATCGGCGCGCAACGTCGCAGCCATGGCGAGGAAGCGGTCTGCCGTGATTGCTAGCTTCCCGAGACAAGAGGCATATGTCGCCCGTACAATCGGGCTCATGGTCCGCTGCGTGTCCAGCAGCAGAGGTTCCATCCGCGGCATGATGTAGTCGAGGAAGATCTGCGAGTTCACAGGGGTGATGACCTTGACCAAGTCGAGGAGTTGTGTGACGGCCCGGGTCGCAGAGACCACCACCATGTCGCACTTGTCCTTGAGCAAAGTGACTAGGTATGGAATGACGCGGTCCAGCTTTGCTTCGTCTGTCAGGCGCTCCGCAAAGGCGAGCAGGATGTCGCAGGCCTTGATTCTCGCGCCAGCGTGTGCCGTGTTTCGGAGGCTTGAGACAACCAATGTCAAGAAGATGAGGGTGCCGTCGTCGGCAGAGGCTTGCTTATTGGCCGAGACGTAATGCTCGTTGTTTGGGATATTGAGCCGGACCGGGAAGTTCCCCAGGCCGAGTCGCGGGGAAAGCCGGGGCTCCCCAACCGCCTTCTCGCCGTTCTGATACCCAAGGAAATACGAGATCTTATCAAAGTCGAGCCATACCCGCTCGATGCGCTGGTCTGCTTTGCTGATGTTTCTGGCTGGTTCTCCCGGGACGTACTGGCCGGACGAGAGGTCGGTGATAACCTCCATGTACTGGTGCAGGAAGCTGTAGAAGTAGTTTGGGAACACCTTACCCTTCCAAAAGTCCAGGTACTGCTCGGCCGAGTATCGCTTCTGGGGATCCAACTGAATCATGTGGGCGATCATCTCTCGCAGATCCTTGTCCGGGATCTTGCTTAGATGCGAGATGCCCGGATCGTACTCGCCCTTCCGGTACGAGTAGAGCTGGCTCAAGCTGAATATGCGCGTCTCGAGAAACAGCTCGGCAATGACACAGCCGGCGCTGAAGACGTCCATGGCCCAGGTCACCTTGGCGTTCGGGTCGGCTTCTGCGCCGGGCGGCAAGAACCTCTCGGGCGCGAGATAGCAGGTTCTCTTGCCAGACGTGTCGAAGAAGTAGGAGAAGTCGCCGGGGTTGTCCTCGGGCAGCATGACGCGCTTGAAGGAGGACGAGAAGTCGGAGAGGTAGAGCCAATTCCACGAGGTCACGAGTATGTTTTCCGTTTTGATGTCACCATGGTAGACGCCCTTGCTGTGGCAGTCGCGGAGGGCACACAGGAGCTGGA
Source organism: Parathielavia hyrcaniae (assembly GCA_033575675.1). Classification (NCBI taxonomy): domain Eukaryota; kingdom Fungi; phylum Ascomycota; class Sordariomycetes; order Sordariales; family Chaetomiaceae; genus Parathielavia; species Parathielavia hyrcaniae. Next base: position 44,303 of record MU863647.1, read on the forward strand.
ACGCCAGCCACTTCTTCTCGATGTCTTCCAGGAACGGTCTGGTGCTGAGGCGGTCGTAGAGCGAGTTGTAGAGGAACTGGCGGACAAGGTATCCGTTCGTCTCGGTCTCGACGGCTCGCTGGTACGGAAGGGCATTCGGCACGTCGGCTAGGACTCGTCGCTCGCCTAGAGAAGAACAGACATCAGCACAAATTGACCTTTGTCACGGCGATCAACAAGTCGTCGGTCTGCTCACGGATAATCTCCTGCTTGTATTTGGCTAGGGACATGGGGTATGGCTTGATGAGGACCTTGGCCAGCACAACGCCATCGTGGTGTCGCGCCCGGACACTCTTCATGAAGCCACCGGTGCCAACAGATCGTTCGTATACCAAATCGCCGAGCTCTGGAACGTCGATGCCGGCGCCCCCAGCGCGGGGGGCGGCAAGGGAGAAGCCCTGGCCCATCGTTGGTGTGGGGGGGTTCCAAACCCGGTTATCTCAGGTTCCAGCTACCTCGGGCAGAATGTCGGAGGGCCGTGGCGCATCTTGACCCGAAGCCTTGTTTGACGTGGGACGAAATGCGCAATTGTGGTGATGGATAGGGCAGTCGGCGGTCGGCGGTCGGCGGTCGGCAGTGCAAGAGCCTCGCGTTTGGGTGGGAAGCAGGTGTCTAGGCGACAAAGCAACCTGGAAGGAGGGCAGTATATCCAGCCCGCAAGAACTGTCTCGTCAGCGAGAAGAACACGACGCGAGGTTCGCAAGCACACGCCTGAGATCAGGGATATGGATGTGCGAATGACAGGAAGCTCAAGCAATGTTGTCTGCCTGTGCCTCCATCAACGTCAACGGATAAGATAAGCCCACTCAGTGGGGCTGCAGCTGCAGCTTGGCGCGAAGCTCAAGCTTGAGCGCCATGATCATGATCTGAGCTCAAGGATTCGGTAGCTTACCGCTGTACAATGGGAATACGTTCAGTATAGTAGGTGATTCCAGGTTGTGCCCACCATGCCGGAGACACTTCGTCGTCGCAGCAGTCTAACTTCGCTATAAACAATATATCTCACTTGCTCCAACTCTACAACAACTGAAAGTCAAAGCGAGCACAGCATCACAAACAACCTGGTGACCCTGCAACTTCGTTCGATTGACGTCTAACTAAAAAAAACAAAAACAAACTCGGCTCTACCAGTAGACGAAGAATATCTGCAGAATATCGGTGGGTTTGTTCTGAAAATGGCCATGGTCTTGCTTCGATCGCCTTTGAGCGGGCACTGGTAGGTAGCTTGCGACTAGCATTATGGGAAGGTCAATATGCTGCCCCCTCCTCCTCCCTGCCCCAGAAACGCCCTGTATCGGGAGCTGTGTCTGATTCCCATTACGCAGCCGGCCTTGAAAGTATTTTCCACGCCTCAAACACCACAGATGACGGCAAACCGGGGTATATCGAATGACAACGAAATGAAAAGAGTATGGCATCCTGCCGCAACACGAAAGTCCAGCCCGACGGTCCATCTTCGGTATGTCGCCCGGAATTGAAGTTGACATGGCCGGGGAGAAGCCGAGACGCCCAAGCGCCAATGCCTCGGAAAGGGGCCATTGCAGGAAACCAGCCGCCTCTGTCCGGTGAATGGAGGCTCGTGGGATCTGCCAGCTCCAAAGGTCGCTAATATCAAATCCGCCAGAACGGGAGGGAAACCAGGTAGGATCGTAATCCCCAAAACGCCGTAGACAATGCCGCACCACCAAAAAACAGAGAACCCAGCGAGGCGTTCATGGAGCATCATCGGAAGTCTAGTCGAGAGATATGTGTCATCATCATAAGCAGCGGGCTCAAACTTGCGTCGTCATGTACGGATTCGCGCTGGACGTGTCGGTCGAGCCGTCGCCGTCGATCGTCTTCTTCCAGTGCTCCGGAAGGCAGACGCACACCAGCGGGAATGCTTTGATCTCGCCGCTGACGGGTGGCGAGTCGTCGCGCCCTCTCCCCGATGTGTTGGACACCCCGCTGTCTCTTTGGGCCTGCCGGCGCGCCTCCCACTGCTCCGCCCGCTCGTCCACCATGACGCCCGTCGCCCAGCCGTCGTCCCATATGCCCACAACCTTGATCATGTCGCCCCGATCCAGCTGGAACTCGTCCGCCGCCCGTGGCTGGTACGCCCAGAGGACGGCAACCCGGTCACCGGGGTGGATGTCGTCCTGAGAGTAGTAGTCTTTGAAGAAGGGGAGTTGCTCCGACTGTTGGCTACTCGATATCCCCTGCGGGGACGACATGGCTCCGGAACTCGGCGACTGGACATCCTCACCCGCCAGGACCGAGTTGCTGGAAAGAGACCCGTTCCGCTTCAGCATGGTCGGCGGCGGCCGGAGCACGCCAGCGGCGGCACGGTCAGATGCCGGGCTGTCGCCGAATCCATCAGACGATGAATGATCATCGACTCTCCTCCTGCTGCTGCCACGGTACCCTCCTGCGGTCCCAGGCACAGACCGAGCCGCATCGCCGGCCATGTGACGCGACGGCGACTCGCCAGAATGGCCCTCGAGAGCCGACATCCGGGCGATCCTCCCACCAGGCAGCACCTCAAAGCCGGCTGACGAGGCAGTCCTCCCCATCTGCGACGGCGGGCCGTGTCGGGCAGGCGACGGCTGGTTGAAGATGCTGCTGCCCTTTAGGCTGCCACCACGCCTCCTCCTGTAGAGAAGCAAGCCGAATATAAGGGCAGCCAAAAGAGCGATGCCCAGAACAACCCCAACAACTATACCGGCAATTTGCCCTCCGGATAGACCGCGACCGCCGGCTGCCGCGTCCTCGTCGGGAGATGGAGTTGCCGTTGCCGTTGCTGTGACTGTTGGGAGGGTGATTGGCGTGATGCTCGGGAGAACCACGCCGGCACAGCGAGTCTCGGCATCGGCGCTGTAGCAGCAAGTATCGGTCGAGTTGATCCCGCCTGCAGCGCAGTAGGAACAGAGCCCTATGGTGCTGTTGCCATAGCCGCAGTTCTCGGGTTCGTTGGTGATGCCCGGAATGCAATCTCGGCTCGATAACGACTTGTCAGGCAGGGCGCAGTTTGTGAAATCAGCTCGGATCTGCGACTGCGCATTGCTACCGGGATTGGGGCAGACCGAGCTGTCCGACAGGACATAAGCCTCAGCCTGCGCAAATTGTGCCTGTGCGCATGATCAGCACGAAGCTCGCTCTTCGGGGCGGGATGCAACCTACGCATGTCTCGGCACAGACAGGCCGAGAGTCTGCTGCCGCGAGGTTGCAGGGTCGAATGGAGTTTTGGATAATAGCATTACAGATTACTGTGGTCGTGAAGCGCGCGTAAAGGTCACTTGTATTTGTGTAGTCGACGCCGGTGCAGCCTAGGAGAATCGAGTACCTAGCAAGAGTGTTAGATCTTCTTCGAGATTGGGATCTGCCTGTGCATCTGGGCCACTCACTTTTCCCGGATGAAGTCGGTCTGTATGTAGGACGTTAGAAGCGCGTCCAGAGCGTCCACGTTCGACGCAAACTGAAGAAAAGGACTGTCGGAGCAAAAGTCAGTCTATACCATTATGACGCGCGGATTTTGATGCACGTACAACAGCCCCACAACATGGCTGTCCGTGGTTGACACGGCGGCTGACTGAAAGGCCGAGCATGCCTTGGAGCCCTGGAGCGATAGGCAACCAGACATGGCTGCTGAAGGCGCCGAGAGGAGGGCCGGCAAGAGCCTCTGGTGTTGCGAAGTGCTTGCCTCTTCCCGAACCGAACCAACTATGACCAATGATCCTGCCTCGTTCTCGGCAATCTCTCCGATGGTCGAGCTTAATGCCAATTGAGGAGCCTCTGGTTGTCGTTTCGGTTGCCAACGGGTGGAGGGTGGTTGTGTCACTGCTGTGCCGTGGTCATGATCGTCTCTCGGGGTTGTCACAGCTCATGGGCCTCCGGTATGAGGGGGGTCTCGTAACGTAGTGCGAGCTTGTTGGCGGTTCGGTACCACAAAGACCTGCGGTTGAACGGAGGACTCGGCCACGCGGTGAGCGCTGGACTGCGGGCTTCGAGTAGGGTGCAAACACCCGAGGTCGGCTTGTCTCGCCTGGCAAGGTCACACAAAGAGCTTGTGTGGGCTTGCGGGCAATTCGAGTCAACGCACAATCTCCAGCCAGAATGGTGGCAGCGTTGTTTGCTCCTGTCGTCGACGCGGCGGGCGCAGCTCAGGTCCACTCGATAAAATGCGCATGCGAGGAGGCAAGACCGGTAAGGTGCAGGATACCAAAGGCAGCCGCGAGAAAGAAGCGCGAAGGAGCGAATTGCGAATTGGCAGTTGAAATGCCGCCCTGGGGGGGGGGGGGGGGGGGGGGGGGGGGGGGGAAGGGGTTCAAAGGCTCCGGGTTGCTCTCGAGCTCCAGCAAGGAACTTGTTTGGAAGCGAACGCGGGAGCGGGAAAGTGGTCGGGTGGAAACGAGTGTGTGTGAGAAAACGAGAGAAAGAGAAGGAGGGAGCCGAGCCTGGTGGTGTGGAGGTCTGGAGGACCGTGGGTCCGAGTTGTCAGTTGTCACCCCTCAGCAGACAGAACAAAGCTTGAAGAAGCAGAGCGGCTGGCGAGAATCGAAGAAGAGATGGAAACGTGCAGGTTTGGGGTCTTCAGCAAAAGGGAACGGGAGATTGGTGTCGGACCCACGATGTCCAATTTCGCTTGATGTTTAGGTCCCTGGGCGTGGCTTTCCTCATGAGGTTAGCAGCTTCCGAGCCCCTGCTCGGCGGTCAGGTACCCGGCGAACGCACTTGCACCTCCGTGCCTGATCCCGTCGCGTTGTTTCTCCATCGCCGTGACTTGGTCACCGTCGCACCGTGCTTAGAACCGACGAAGAAATTGGCAGTGCTATCTACGGAAACAGCAGGCGGGCAGTTGAGATCGAGGAACATAAGAGGGCGGTGAAGCATACCAACTTGCAGATAATGAATATTTGCGCGAGCATTGAAAAAATATTGGAAGCCTCCAGGTTGAGGGTTATACACCCCTGATAATCCAGCACGAAAAGGTCTACGAAGTAAAGTACCTAGAGGTAGGTATGTTGAGCTATCTGTCAAGAAAGCAGCCATTGCGGACACATCAAGACGAGAGCCATACCACTTCTTCAAGTTTTCAGTCGAATATCCGATGTGTGCTTCTTGGGTATGTTCCATTGCATATCTCAGAATGAAGTGAGAAACAAATCGGACGTGTTCAGTGACTTGCAATTCGCATGGAGGTGTCTTCACGTACGAGGCACACGAGGCGGCTGCTCGGCGTAGAACTGCAACACACCTAAGCTGTGCAAGCCAACAAATTGATGCCTCTGTATTTGAGCTGTTTCCAAATCGACTTCCAAAGTGAACGTTGAGTTCGTCCCATGGAGGTGATTTCAGATGGAATCTGAAAACAGCTTCCAGGTTCAAGCTTCGGTGTGCGGGAGCCTTCCGAGGTCGGGTGGGTCCCGCACATGGTTCAGGCATCCATCCGACGGGATCCAATGGCGTCGTGCGGCCCCTGCGGCGGTGGCACTGGCCGATCTGGTTCCACAAGCACAAAACTTCAAAAACCTCGTCCTTGACTCCTTGCACAAAGTATTACGCAGTCGGGTAACTACTGTGTAAGAAGCCGTTTGGTGGTGGTTTCATCTCACTGCCGGAGCCACCGCCCAGAATAACAAACCATACATTAAGCGCTCCTCGTGCGCGCGGCTGAAGAGACTGGCCAGTCGAGCGCGACGCCTCAGGGAATGAGATCTGACTGCCTGTCATTGGTGCTTGGGCATCTGCGGCTGCAGCCACCGCTGCGAACCCGTCGCAGCGGGAATTGGCGCAAAGCCGCAAACCAAATAACCAACAAACCAGGATGACACCCTCATGCCACAACTGCCGAACCGTGCTTTCCACCTCGCGTCTTGTATCCATGGCGTCAATCTTGTCCGGCCAATCGGGACTGCAGTCCAGTGAACTAGCCCCAAGGACGAGACGACGACGAGATCATGCTGTCCCTGACTTTCCATGTATAGAGACAAAATGTTCACTCTTTCAAACTTCCCGGTTCCTGGCAACGTATCATCGTCACTCTGACTTGGGTATCACGTCGCCGCGCATCATCGACTTCCTATTCCTGAAACAGGTTCCAGCCGTAAATTCTCCGTGCCTGTCTGATTCCCGCTGATCTTGGGCGGGCGATCCATGGTTTCAGAACAGACGGCAATACCGGTTGACAACCATATACCAAGTCCTTTTTCGCCGCCATTTCTACGGTAGGTAGCCCATCCAGGGCCTCGTCCCGGGTCTCAAACATGCGACGATCACGCCCACGCCTGTCGGGAATTTCATGCGATAGCACCCTTCCTCACATGCTTCCCCAAGTTGCTTGACAGCCCTCTCCGGTAAAGATCTATGCCGCATCTGTAGGTGCTTGCTTGGGAGGCCTATCACCAACCCTTGGGGCCTGTCGTACCTTGACTTGCGCCTCGCCCTGGCCAGCTACAGGTCCTTGATTCCCGTTGTGATATGCTGCTCTCAACCACAGAAAGCGGGAACTTCCTGAGGATGTGGTAAAAGACTGTCGGCATGAAATTGATAAGGCAGAGGTAGCCATGGTGCCCCCCCTGGTTTTCATGCAGTGTCTGACTTCGCCCGAAGTCGTCTCATCCAACGCGTCTGTTCGTCTCGGGGGCGTGGAGTGCGATATCGGATGACTTACACGCCAGAACTACAATAGCAGGTGATCCAATGTGGCATTTCTCATCGCAATGTGAACTACAGATCAAGCCATTGGTGTTATTTGTCTCAAATTGATCTTCTGTTGAAAAGGGGCCACGAATCTCATGAGGAATGATTTTCCCCTCATATTGGTTGCCACCTATCTGTGAGTATCTCTTAAGGTAGCTTAAACATCTCCATATCCCCCTCCCAGTTCAGTTGAAGTCAAGGTGTCGATCTTCAACATGACAAACGCTGCTCGTCTGACCATGTAACATGCGTTCCGTCCCTCGACCCACTGTCACTGCCCAACAATGGTTTAAACAAGACACCTCAACAAACCCACCGCTGCGGAACGAACACGATCAGGTAGCTCAAATGGCCCGTCGTTGCTTATGCCTGGCTGGACCCTCCGCCCGGAGCCGTTGACGAGGCAGCTGCCTCAAAAGAGTCGCCGTATTCTGCCCCGTTGGATTCTTCACCAAGACCGGGAGAGGATGCCGCCGCCGAAGAGGCGCCATCTCTGGGACTAGCTGATGAGGTTGCTGCCGCTGAAGAGCCACCATCCCTGGCACCAGTCAACATCGAATCCGCCGCCGAAGACCCGTCATCTCCGGCACCAGTTGCTGTCAATTCCAGCGCCGAAGAACCAATTGATAAAATCTCAGCCGCCGAAGGGGCGTAATCTCTGGTATCAGTCGATGACAATGGGTCCGCCGCCAGAGATCCACCATCTCTGGCACCAGTTGACATCAACTCGGCCGACGAAGAGGTTCCGTCTACGGCACCCGTCGATGACATTTCTGCCGCCGACGAACCACCAGCGCGGGCGCCAGTCAAGGATAATTCCGCCACCGAAGGGGCACCGTTATTGTCCCGTTCGTTGAATCCCTCAACCGGGCTTGAAGCGAGTTCCAACACAGAAGAAGAAGCACCGGTTCCGCGTTCGGTTTCCTCGTTGTTGGCGCCGCGCTTCTCGAAACCTGATAGCAAGGCCCATGTCTCCATCGAGGCACGCTTTTGCAGGCCTCTTACGAGATCGCCCGACCGGCTGACCCTGATGCGAGGCAGCAGCCCGGGCTTCTGTACGCTCTCGAGCCGTTGAGCCTCCTCGTCGATGCCGAATATCTGTTGCTGTGTGGTTGAATTTACCGTCAGCACATGCAAAACACTTTTACAAAAAAGGGGGGCACTTTTTTTCTGTTTGTTTATTTCCAAGGAACTCACCATCGCCTGGGTAACCGAGTCCCAGTCTTCATCGTCCACCAGAGTGCTGCCCGGCAGCGAGATAGAGGAGAGGTTGGAAGACTTCAGGATACTCCACTTGCTCATCGTCTTGGCCACGGGCGGCATGGCCACGTCCTCGACCATCTCCATCTCGGCCTTCTTCTCCTTCTTCTCCTTCCTCCTCTGCCGCAGCTTCGCGATGGGCCCGGGAGACGCCACCGGACCGCTCGCCGTTCCATATTCGTACCACCTGGACGAGTAGTGGCCCGGCGCGGAGCTCTTGTTAGGGATGTGGAACCGCTTGTCGACCCTCGACAGGGTGTAGAGGTAGAGGACCGCGAGCTCGATGCCAAAGTTGAAGACGTAGAAGCAGGCCCTAGAGTGGAACCAGGCCGGCTGGGCAGCGGGCCGCGGCATATAGGCGGTGGCGGCCCGGAACGCGGCGCCCAGCGTGAGCAGCGAGGCGCCCAGAACCAGCAGCTGGAACTTGGAGCGGAAGTGGCCCTGGCCGAACTTGTCGATCCGGAAGTTCCCCGGCACCTTGACCGCCAGCGTGACGAAGATGACGGGCAGGAACGCGTAGACGGTCAGGTACGTCCCAAAGATCAGCAGTATCTTCTTGACTATGTTCTGCTGCCTCGACCCGGCCTTGACGTAGTAGCTCATCACCGTCGCCGTCACCAGGGCGGTCAGGGCCATGAGGGCGCCGCAGATCAGCATGATGAACACGACGAAGGCCCTCCGGCCCCAGCCGAACAAGGGGTGGTACGACCGCACGATGCGCTGCGCAAACACGAGGTTCATGATGAACAGGATCAGCACGCCCGCTGCCGTCACCACCTGGGCCGCGATGACCAGGTTGATGTTGAGCGGGTCGATGGCCCAGGAGATGCGCAGCGCGAGGGCGGCGATGCGCCACATGGAGAACTTGGCGAGCAGCACCGAGAACAGGAACTTGTGCCCCCGCCCTTGGTTCCGCTTGAAGATGAGGATGTTGGTGACCGCGCCCGCCAGGAACAGCGCAATCAGCGCCGCGCAGATGGGCACGTCAGTCCTGACAGTCGGGGTTCCGCCCATGAACGCGATGCGCGGCATGTAGGGCGGGCCGGATACTGGGCCCTGGGTGGTGGGGAGCCCGTCAGTACTTGGCTTGGGGGTGTGAGTGGCAGGGAAGGGTGATGAGAAGGTGGGGAGAGCATCAGCCGAGTTCGACAGGTCATGAGATCCGGCCTATTGTTCAACTAGGGGCTTCACAAATCTCACGCCGCCCGCTCACTGTCTGGCCAGCTGTTGCTTTCCCACCCAGCAACAGAGACGTACCGCAGGGCCAGGAGGGCCGGATCCGGACTGGGTTGGGCGCCCGGAGGTGCTCGATGTAGTTGGGCTCGACATTGTATTTTGGTTTGCCGGTCTTCAAGTAACGAGCGGATGGACCTGACCAAACGTTGAAATGAAATGCAAGGGATGGGAATCCCGCTTGCGAAGAAGGAGTGTGAGGGAGAAGACAAACGCTGTGCACCGGGGAAGACGAGGATGTAGGAAGGGGTATGTATAGTGTCCCAGTGCACTGCTCTCCACGCTAAGTGAGGCTCTCTGACCTTGACGAGGCGTGAGTGCGGTCTTCGAGAAGCCCAGTCTGAGCTGTGACGTGCCCAAGCGAAAGATAAAGACACCACCGCCCGCCCGCCTTCTCGCCGACGAGATGCACCGCTGGGGATGTCTGTTGACACAGCTATGGTGCGCCACAGGAGCTGGATCCATGTCTGGTCGTATCTACGTGCTCTGGCCACGTTTCTCTCGTGAGGTACTCTCGCGGTGTATGGGCAGCTGTCTCCACTGAAGGACGTGCCATCTCGGAGGGCGTCAGTGCGGACAAGACCTGGTCCAACAAGAGCTTGAATTGAATGTCGAGGACGTAGACTGAGGTCTCGAGTTTGGAGCCGCCAGCAAGGCCACATCTGAACACCTTTTGTCCCGATGACCATTCATGGGGCTGGAGAGACGAAAAGCACATGGAAGGGAACAATAATAAGACCGAAGGACAAGGAAACAAAGAAGGAAGAATAGATGAAGCCCAGGTCGTGCTTTGCACAGACCGTGAATCTGAGACCACTCTTAGGCATTGCGCCCAACCCAGCCTTCGTCAGCGTCATAATCACCTCGCAGGACTCGGACTCGGCTTGCTGAACTCACATGACCTTCCTCGTTTTGTCCCGGTGATAAGAGAGAGCTGGTTCAGTAAGAAATAGGTAAGCAAGCCCCAAGTTCAACAAGCAGCCAAGCTTTTCGTTTTAGTGTGTTCGGTTGCCTGGGCCGAACCTGGGCAATTTCTTGTCCGTTTTCACAGAGGAGTGAGGAACAGGAGAGTGAGTAACGGTCTTTGTTGGGGTTCTCTTGATACATCAAGTGCACGTCGCTCCTCCACCGCCCAGCCCGTTGTCGATGCGACGGGATGTGGAGGGCAACCTGGGTCGACACATCGCCAGACGCCATCCCCCTCTAAGCTGGCCCCTGCTCTATGCGGTTGCATGGCTAGGAAACAGGACGGGCTCATCTCATTACAGGAAGTAGTCCGGGGTCCCTACAAGGTGAAGTTAGCGACGTTTGAGAGGCGTGACCAAGTGTAGAGGGAAGACTTGCTCCTCGAAACCATAGGTTCACCGGCTCTCGGGCACGGGTCAAATTGCAAGCTGCCGGGCTGGTTAGTGTCTCAAATATACCACGCAGATGGGGTTGGCATACAAGGTGTATTTCAGATGCTCGTCGATCTCCATTATCGCCGCCTGGTTACCACACCTGTAACAATAGTTGGGAGCTGACTGTTGTGTCAGCGAAGCAATGCAGCAGTGGAGCGTCCTGTGCAACCCACCAGAGAAAATGGTGACAACATTGCGGTCCTGCGACCAGTTGTATCCCTCCATTACGAGCTGATGCGCCCGAGCAATCAGGGTGAGCCCGTTGTTGTGGTTGAATGCCTCTGATATGTCCTGGCCGAACGTGTACCCCGCACCGCGGGGCGAGATGCCCCAGCCGCACCGGTCGTCGGGGTCAGACCACAACAGGTCGCACATGGGGCCTTCATGCGGCACCTCCTGGATCCGGTCCAGGGCTCGGATGTTATCGAGCGTGTCGATGCTCGGCGAGAGGCCGCCGTGCAGGCAGAAGATCTGGTTGTCGATGAGGGCGGTGAGGGGGAGGTAGTCGAATAGGTCGGTGAAGTACTTCCACACATTGGCGTTGCCGTACTTTCGCAGGCACTCGTCGTAGAAGCCGTAGACCTGTGTGATCTGGCGGGACTCGTGGTTGCCGCGCAGGATGGTGATGCGCTGCGGGTATCGGATTTTGAGCGCCACAAGCAGGGTGACTGTCTCGACCGAGTAGTATCCCCGATCGACGTAATCCCCTGTGCAACACCCAGGCGTCAGAACATCAGACTCGCGTCGACCATTTCATCGGTGGGATCAATCAGCCGGCCGCGCCATACCCATGAAAAGATAGTTGGTGTCCGGGTTGGGCCCGCCAATCTTGAACAGCTCCATCAGGTCGTGAAACTGGCCATGGATGTCGCCACAGACGGTCACGGGACATTTCTGAGAGCATTAGTATGTGACGACGAGATGTCTCGAGGGTAGTCGCGGCCAGGAGGGCAGACATACGACGGGTTGTACGTTGGACTCGTCTTGCAGGACCTCACGCGCCTAGCAAAGGGGATGGTTAGCGCACGTGGTGGTAATAAGCGCGAGCATAATCAACGCTTGGGCTCTTCAGAGGCCTGGGGCATAGTAGCCTAGGTACCTAGGTAGGTGTCCAGGCAAAAGGAGCAGGGTGAATTGCTGGCAGCGATTGCAGGCGAGAGGGGAGGCGGAGGTTAAGGGAACGACCAACCTTCTCGCACAGTCTCTGGACATCTGCTTCGGCGAGCTGCTTGCACTGCATCAAGCTTTCAATCCAGCCATCGAGAGTCGGGATGGTGGCAGGCTCGAGGTTGGACGGGGCCAGCTCCGTGGGCACGCGCCCGACGTCCTCCATGTTTGTATCCATTCCGGCAATTGGTGGTTTCGCTGGTTCGGCGCAGGGTTGGTGGGGTCGTGATCACAACAGGATGGTATGGCCGAGCTCGAATTCTCGTCAGCGCGTCTGAACGGCGATGTGGTTGCGAAGAACAGAAGCAATGACGTTTGTGTCCACTGGCACGCTCGTGGTTGCACACCCGGCGTCGCGCGGGTCCAGTTGTCTCTGGGTCAAAATTGGGCAGGTGGGCAAGTGGGCGGCGGTCGACCAGGGGCTGCAGCTGGGTTACGGAGTCCCTCTCCGTCGTCGGTCTTTGGATTTGTTGGTTGATGATTTAGGCGCAATCCTCGGTCGGATATGAAAAAAACCACGAGCCCTATGTCGACAAAGTCTTTACTGGCGCTGCTGTCTAGGAGCTTATTTGAAACCAAGGGTCCACGGGTATAATGGTGGAACGTGATGAGGGACGCTCAAAAAAGCGATGGAGGTCTGTTGTGCTGCGAGAGATGCGCTCCCCTTGTTGATGAGTGTCGCTGCCGCTGCTGGCGCCTCGGCCCCGCTGGCCCGTGCGAGCTTCGGTCCCGTCCCCACCTACCGACTTTAGTGGGCAGCTGAGCGCTCCACCCCTCTCAGCTCATCAAAAACCCCACCTTCCAGGTTGGCATCCTCCTCGTGCTTGTGAATATGAAATCTCTCGGTCTTGAAGAGGCGACAGAGTCAACGTGTTAATGATGTATTAAAGTGAAACTTGAACAATAACTTATGTGTTTCGCAAACCAATGGCCAAGAACTAGATGCTCCTACTAAATTACCTTCGCCAACATCCTTCGCCCACGCAGGTCCAACACCATGGAATGCCAGCTTCACGCAGCTTGCGCCCCGACAATGCCCAACCCCGACGGCACATGCGGCGACGCCCCCACTGCCTTCTGGCCGACCAGGTTGCGAAAGTCGAGGCCAACCTCGGAGAGCATGCCAGCATGCTCCCTGGCCGTCTCCATGCACCGCGTCCAGGCCTCGCCGCCTTCACTCTCGCCGCTCAGCTGCCGGGCGAGGATGGCGTTGAAGGCATCCACCTCCTCCTTGGCCCACTTGACACAGGCGCTCATCATGGGCGGCGGGAAGCAGGCTTGAAAGCAGCTGACCGTGTTGCGGATGATGGTAAAGTAGACAAACGAGATCTCCCAGATGTACTGGTCCAGGTTACCCTGAAAGATGCACTGTCTGTACGTCCATTGTTAGCCCGGAAAGTCCCAGAAGATCACAGTATTAGGAAATGGGTGGCGTTTAAAGAAGAATAACATACCTCGACCGCTTCTGGATCGTCTGGCTGCGAGCCTCCAAATACGCCTCGCGCGCCCGGTCATCAAACCCCAGCCGAGTCAGCCAAGACACATTCTGCTTCGTCTTCTTCTGCTGGTTGTGTGCTCTGACGAGTTCCCGGACGACCAGTCCAGCCAGCTTGGCCCGTCTCTCATCCACCTTGAACGAGATGAAATCCTGGGCAATGACATTGTTCCTCAGGCCATACGCCAGGCTCTTCAGCTTCTCAATCAGGGCAACTGCCGGCTCGATCTGCTGGAGGGCGATGTGTATGTCCAGCTCGTCCATCTGGCTCTCGACCCAGCGGAGATTCTGCTGCTTGCCATCCACCTCGATCAGCATGTCCTTGATATCGGACAAGGTCTCGAGGAGCTCCGTCTTTTGCAGCAGGCCGGGGTCCCGCGAGGCAAAGTAGTTGATGGTTTCCTTTGCCTTGTTGGTCGCCTCTCTCTCCGACTGCAAGTTCCTTCGCAGCTCCTCAACCCGCTTGCGGATGTTGAGAATGAGGGCAGCCTTTTCTGCATCTTCGGGCTTCTCAGTCCGGTAGATGAACGACTCGTTCTGGCCGCCACCCCTGACCATGATGGCATCGGCGAGCTTGTTCCTCCCGCTCGATGACTCGCTCGAGCCAGCCATGTCCACCACCTCGACGTCTAGGAGATGCCAGCAGCGGTCGGCCACAAGCTTCGTCATGGGGGCGCGGCTGTCGGCGGCCGCCGGTCCATCCGTCTTCCGCTTCTTCCGCGAGGCGATGAGGAGGTGGTCGTTGAGCAAGAAGATCTGCATCGCTCTCCTCGAGCGATACGTGGCGTTGTCTAGCTCAACCCACGGTCCAGCATTCTGAACGACATGGCGCCCCGGTGTGTTGGGGAGGAACTTCTGCGAGCCCTCGACATTCTTGTACAGGGCTTGCATCTGGGAGCTCCAGAGCGCGGTCCTATCGGCCACGGAGCTTCGCTTGTCCCTCCTGCTCAAGCCCACGCTAATCTGGCCGTTGAATCCCGTGTCCTCCACGCTGTTGGAAGCCGATCGCAGGGCGGTCGTGTTGGACTTGAGCTCTGCCATGAGGTTCCGGAGCGTGCGCATCTCGCCCTTGAGCTTCTCGGCCTCCTTGCTGATCTTGATGAACTGAGTGCGGTTCTGGTAGACGCTCTGCTGGAGGTCGGTCGAGGCTCGGCTCTTGAGCTTCCGCAGGGCGGCCTCGTAGTCGCGGATTTCATCCTCGGTCGCCTCGCTGAGAATTTCGGCGACATATTGCTCAGGGACGAGGTTGGGGTCTCGAAGCGCTCTCGCGTCCACTTGAAGCCCCGGGCCTCCACCGCCCGCACTCTCACTTCGTCCTCCTCTTGAGAGCGGTGGTCGGCGATCCTGAGCCCGGGCTTGCGAGTAGTGGTCTAGGCTCGGAAGTGAGGGCACCGGGTTTGCTGTCGGGTCGAAGTCGGCCGGAACGTTGTTAAAGCGCGTGGAATACCGCCGCTTGACAAGATCTGAGGTCTGCATCACGACAGTCGTCAGCCGCGCGTCAGTGGCACTAGATGGACGAACAAGTAGCTCACCTTGGCACTACTTTGCGGCGGGGGGCGAGGGCGCGGACGAGGAGCATCCTCTGCGACCGGACGCCCGGGTGGCTCCCGAGGCCCTGCTTCCTGCTGCAAGATTGGCCCAGAGATTTTGAGGGCTGGCCGGCCCTTCCGTTTGCCCCCGCTCCGCAGTGATATCTTGGACCGTTCCTCGGACATGGTGGGCAGTTCGGCTGCGCAACATGCGGTTTGGCAGCAGTTCAAGAGAGCCGGGATTTGTAACGGAAACAGAAGAATGGACGAGCCAGCTCGCAAGCGCAGCTAGACCACAATAATCTTCGCTGTCGGGGTTTTCCTTGGGCTGGCGATAGGTGATGCGCGAGGAGATCACTTCGATCTGACGATCACCGAACGGATACTGTGGTATTGTACGAATGCGTGAAGATGCGCACACTTCGCTTGGATGCTGTCCGTAGCGGTATAAAAGAGTGGGGAAGGAAGGTAGTTAACTATCGGTCTTCCATAGCGTCGACACTCAACCGGCGACCTTGTGAGGGTTAGGGTCAGTCGCAATACTTCCAAAAGTCCCTGCCGTGCCTTATCTCGCTTCCTTAGGTACTTGGTTGGTTGTGGGTCCGGGCTTTGCCAGAGAACCCCCTTAGAGGGGGGTTCTACAGCGTAAAAGGCGAGAAAATGGAGCAAATATCCGACAGAAATAGAGGCAAGGGAATTTAAAGCTCATTTGTTTTCTTTAACTAGATATAGATTATATGAGCTGCATATTTCACAAACCACATCTCCCACGCCAGGTCCAGGCTTTCTTTGCCGATGCCAGACGTCCGCTGCTCCGCAGACCTGTGCAAAATGTCTCTCAGAGCACTATATGTGGCCGCGTTGATATCGAGGACTCGGAAGCCCAACAGAGTCCGGAAGGTGCCGATAAGACTGTGCCAAATATCCGGGAAGCTTTTGTGTGCAGTGAGGAGGTTGAGATAGGAGCAGAACAGGTCCGACACCCCCTGAATGACGACCGTTGCTGTGTCCTGCCACTCGTCGTGGCTCTTGTCCCTTGTGGAGGGTTCATCGGTGTCACTGAGTTCACGCTCAACTGAGGGAAAGAGCCTGAAGATGACGGCCCTCATACACACAGACCAGGCTTCTGGACTGAGGCTCTCTCCGTATGCAGACATTATCCGCATCAACGTTTGGATAGCGCCTAATATGTCAGCTACGTCCGAGTTCGACGAAAGAGGTGCAGTAACTCACTATTCCGCAGTTCCAATCGTTGGTCCGTCGCAACCGACGTTAGCCTCAGTAGAAGCAGCATCCACAAAGCAGCGCCGGAGCCCTTCTCGAAAGGTTCCGCCAGCCGAAGCAGATGCTCGTCTCCCGACTTCGAAATCATATCCTCCGTGATCGACATGGACATGCTCTTGGCGGAAAGGAAATCCGAAATAGCCCAGAAGAATGTGACGGTCTGCCGGTACAGTTAGCGGTGTACGTGACCGTCTAGTGCAACCACTTACCGTCAGCGCAATGTTGAGTTCATCGTCCTGGGTGCAGAACTTGTACAGAGTATTGACAAGGTTGAGGAAGCACGCGTTAGGCAAGGAAGGCAGGAAGTCGGAGCATATTAGCTAGAGGGAAGCAAACGACGGGCGGATCAGCTTGACGGCGCGGGTATAGAACGCCGCTCGTTGGCCCATTGGACCTGCGTGCGCGTCTGTGCTAAGGTCTGCACAAACATCGGCCCCGGCGACTTCTGCGACCGCTGATACACTTTCAACAAGCAACTGGCTCTGCAACGCTGCACAATCAGTGATTTTTTAGCCGCAGATCGCGACCTCTTGCGTCAACCTCTTGCGTCAACCTCTCGCCGACACTCGCCGTCACGAATGCTGTTGGCATCCGCTATAATCAGCACACATCCATCATGGCATCCACTCCGTCTGCCAAACCTGGCCGCATCCTGGCAAAGGCTATGAGCAATCGTCTCGGCCACGACGGCCCCGACGACTGCATCACATTCATCCGCTGCAACGGCAGGGAGTTTCACATCGAGATGTCGCCCTTCTACATTTGCCATTCGCCAGCTGTCGCGTCCCGCTATCGCAAGTTCATCGCCGCTGTCAGAGACGAGTGCAAAATCGACACCGATGAAGGCGAGCATCCGGAAGACATGATAGACGACTTCCATGCTTGGCTCATCAATGCCTTCGAGCCCGTCTTCTTGGAAGTCGCCCCCGATATCCCGCCGTCTTTTGACCCCGCGAAGATTGCAACGGGGGAGGCTCACCCACTTCTTTCCGAATACTTCTTCCCGGAAGAGTACCGCTGCCGCCTTGAGGTAGAAAACGACAAGGCGTTTCCTATCCTCATGAGAGACGAGGAGAGCCGCTGGGTTCCGGCCCTAAACGACATCGAGCCCGAATTTGCCCAACAACTTGGGCAGTACGTCAAGTTCTTCCGTCCCCTTGAACTTGAAGTCTCCTTTGAGAAGCCCGACTACGCTCTATCCAAGACGCCGACACGGGTTTTGGTCGAGCTGGAAGATTCGGGCCACAAGACGCTTTGCTTCTTGAAGACCTTCGCGCTAGGCGACTATCTAGGGCTTGAACAAGAGCTCGAAGCCCACCTCCGGATCCTCAAGTCTTCCTTGGCGCACGACGCGCGCATTGCTCGTCTTCGCGGGGTCGTGGCGGTAGAGGAAGACAGCCGAATCCTGGGCCTGCTGCTCACATACATTGACCGTCGCCGCGAAAATGGCGGGCTCTTGTTCGAGGACCGCCTGCTCCACACGCCCATCCCCCTCCGACAGCGTTGGGCGAGACAGATTCAAGAGACAGTCGAGCAACTCCATAGCGCGGGCCTTGTCTGGGGCGATGCCAAAGCGGAGAACGTCATGATTGACAAGAACAATGACGCTTGGCTGATTGACTTTGGCGGCGGTTATACTGAGGGGTGGGTCGACGAGGACAAGATCGGCACTATCGAAGGGGATTTGCAGGGGGTGGCCAAGATTGCCGAGCATCTCTCTAACGAAGAGTACGAACCGTACACTGAGTCTGATGACTGGGAGGAGGATGTGTAAGACAGGATGATTCTCGTTGGTACCAGCTACATGGATTTGTATCCGGATACCCGCCGGTCCTGTCCTGACCAGTATTTGACGCGGGCTCTCTGGGCATGAGGGTTTATACTATTAGAAGCTGTCCTTTTTGCAACGGTCCCAGGAGTATATTGCAACTAGCTGGTGACGACTCTACGAGTACACTGAACTTGGAGAAGAAAAGGAAAGACAAGAGACTCTGGCAGCTCGCAAGTATACTTATCCTCGCAGGCGCGTTGGTCTGGGCGCGTTGCTAGAAGATTCGATGTGTAGCGGGGCGAGTGGGAATAGCTTCATCCGGGGTATCAGGGGTCTTGGTGCTGGCCGGGAGTCGCCGAGGCCCACACCGGGCCCAGCCCGTTACACTTTTATTTTCGTATCCATACCGATGGGAGGTAAGATGAGGGCAACAACAGAAATTCATTGTTTAGTTATGTGGTTCAACTGATTATATAGTCGGCGTCTTTATAGGAGTAAAGGTCTTTATATCTGGGGCTATACGTAGGTCACGTGCTTCATTTGATTAAATATGCAGGCTCTTAGCTTGCCGTCGCTAGATTCGGGCCCTTTTGGTTTCCGGGCCAACCAGGTATAATCTGTCTACTACCCCTGAGAAGGAACTCGCTCGGAGATATCTCGACTGCTGCACTAAGCTAGCTCTTGGACACCGTGGCTGTGACCTACGCAGTCCCTCCTTGGTCCGGCTATCCGCTCCGACCGCCGAAGAAAACTAGACTAAGCAGCCCTGCCAACTGTTTCGCAGATACAGTCAACTCTATAGAGTTAATACCTCCAGACGCACCAGCTCCAGGATTCCCCGCCGATGTACGGTAGAGCGGCTGGGAGCCCGGACATGGTCTTTCAGAAAGGTACCGGCACTTTTCCGGCTGCGCAGCTCAAAATCGAATGATCTTACGCTGGTCGTAGGTGATTGCTTCCTCTAACGATAATTCTTGAAATGGATCGGAGGAGTTGGTGCCATTTGTATTGTAAGCGTGACCTTCAGCCTGACCTTATGGACAAGCCTTGTGTGGCTTGGATTGAGCTCAGTACCTTGCAGCCTGGGTTCGGACGAGCAATGGCCTCGGTAGCACTCGAGGTGCCGCCGTGCGCATCGCACATCTCCCCTTTTCACCTCCAAGTGTAAAAAGATCGCTTTAGTAGATGTGTGCCCTGTTTCCTGGGCATACCGTTCTGATCTTAACTCGGGGGTAGCTTAACTTGTCCCTCTACGACGAAGGGTGTCGCTAGCCTCTGACGACCACGAGGCGTTGCTATCGGGAACTGTCGAGCAACGGGCTCGCCTCGTCCGTATCCGAATGCTACGCTCCCTTATCGTGGTACCGACGCTCCTCTACACCTCCTCTCGCCACGGCAGCATACAGGCAGATTATACATACCAGGACACAACCTACCGGTCAAAAATGGAAATCGAAGAAGGCGGGAGAAGGTTTCGGGCATCAAAAATGTGTGGCGTCCAGTGTTCGCCTTGTGCCGTTAAGTGTGTGGTAAGTTCGTGGGGTTCTCTGGCAAAGCCCAGACCCACAACCAACCAAGTACTCCGTACCCCTCCACATAAAAATCGTGTCTCCCGCCGCCACCAATCATCACTTTGCTCCCAATGTCGTTCAGCTGCACGAGAACCGAGCCCTGTCGAACAACGATGATATCAAGCCCATCATTGGCCATGGAGTACGCTCAAGCTGCAAGTGATGTCGCATTGCGGCTGCTTCAGGTCCTGGCGCCGCAGGACCTGGATTCAGAGCTTCGGTCGTTGTCTTGTCCGTTACTTTATTTGCCCACGATGCCAGAATCTGGCAATCTGCCCGCACAAACATCAGGCTCCCCGCGTCTTGATATCGCAGCTGGCGGCCGAAAACTCACCATCAGCCCGAGGATTCCCACCGCCGGCGAGTTCCCTCAATCTCAATCCTAGTCTGAACGCCGCCTGACAGCAAAATGAGCGACCCCCTGGGCGAGTTCTCCAACAATTTGGCGTCGGACCCGGGCCCCTTGCTCGCTCTGTTTGGTGAGCGCATGACTATCCAGTACCTCAGCGAGTGCACCACCACTGAGGACTACATCATCTTCGCAACAGCGCCCATCGGCATCATCACGGCCCTGATCTCCACCATCAGAATATGCGGAGGCACCTACCTACGCGCCTTCGTCGGCCGTGCCCAAGAGGGAGCAGCCGCCGCCGAGGTCGAGCTGTGCACGTCCACGGGGCGCGATGTCTGCGAGCTGTTCACCAGGGGCGGTATCACCCGCTCGATGGGCAAGCCGTCGATTCTTGAGCTTGTGTATCTGCAGCCTGCACCGGGATCGTCTTCAGGCTCAGCATCTGACCCAAAGAATCTGCACATCTACCGCAAGTACTTGAAGGGGCACGGTGGCGGCAGATGGCCCAAGAAGATTGGAGATCCCAAAATCGGGCTACACGAAGGCTTGGGAAAGAATTGGTTGAAGAAGGCCCAGTCACATCTGAAAGGCCCGAGGGAAACCTTTTGTTGAAGCCCGAGGAGAATGAGGCGACAGAACCGGAGCCAGATACAGACCTACCGAACCTCTCCCTGAATGTTGGGATTGTCAGTCCGCCTCGCTACGTGTTCTGGATTGTTGCGGCGATCGGTCTTGCTCTTCAGACTGGGGTCTTGGTGCTGGCAGCGCTGGATCCGGCCGGCTTTCTCGCTGAGAACGAGTCAACCACCGAAGATACCACGGCGGACCGTTCTCTAGTCCGGGACTCCCTCTTGTTCATCATCGGCACGGTGCTCATGTGTTCGGGAATGGGTGCATGCGCTGCCCTGATTGGCAGAACAACCAGGGAATTTGTGGACACCAAGCGGGAACCGGAGCGGGAGAGACTGGTCTGGCTGCAGCCGGGGAATCAGAAGATCGGCGACCAGTCGTTCGACTCCTATGCAATCTTCGAGACCCAAGGCCGCCCTGTGACTCGCTATATAATCTCGACCATGGATGATAGGAGACGAGAGAAGATGGTATGGGATGCCTTGCTACCCAACCCGAGACGTGCGCCTGCTGACCAGTGCAGCATGTACAAACCACCTTTGCGGCCGCTACAACACTCGTTGGATTCATCGCTCAATTCATCGGGATCAGAGGGCTAAGCGCCTGGGTTTCGCTCGCTCAGCTCGCTATTACCATCGTCATGAGCCTGCTCCGGGGCCTTATCAGGATGCAACGTCGAGGCAAGGAGGACAACGAGCTCAAGAGCTATGATGACGGTGTTCATGGTCACGAGCTCGACTGGCTGGCATTCAATCTTGCCTGCGACAACTGCTCCAGACATCGAGATTCTCGAGACAGCAGCAACTCAACTTCGGAGCCTCAGATCCACAGGGGCTACTCCTTCCAGGTGACGGGAAAGACAGCTGTGCTTCCCCGGGACAAGGAAAGCTCTGATGGTACCAAGATCGCTGACCACTCCGAGACAAATGCTGCTGACACGACGACGATGGCCAATTCGGTTGGTAGTTGCGGGCCCGCGATCGTGGAGTGCTCGCAACAAGGCCACGCTGCACCCGATCCCAAAGCCGTCTTCGAGACGCGCGTTAGACTCGCAAACTTGACTGGAAACGTCCTGGCATCGGCGTTGCAGAAAGACCATTTGGATGGTCAGCATCAGACCTGGGAGAGTCAACTGGTGAGCTGTCGGGAGAAAGCCTACCAAATCTCCAAGGCTGGTGTGTCGTCCGAAATAGGCATGAAACCTAACTTTATCTGGCAGTCTGTGACACGGCAGCCGTGTTGTTTCCTGACGCCAGTCAACGCAAGTCGCTGCAGCCGCAAGTCGCCATCAGCAAGTTGGAAGTCGACACGAAAGCTCATCAGACGGTTTCGGTCGATCTTGAAGCTCCTCTGGGGACTACATCAACCGCTTGGACCATCGATACTGCTGCCATCGAGGCTCTGCTTGGCCTCTGGGTGTGGTCCATTAATGAGCCCAAGGTCCACACGCCGGAGAGCCGCAGCTCGACGGGTTCGGTTGAAATAACGCAGCCCTCCATCTCGGCCCGGATTGTCTCCACGGGGGAGGGGGATGAGCATTGGGGACGCCGGACGTACGTGGAAGCAGAGCTGTGGATGCTGCTCGGCTCCGACACACCAACCCTCAAGACCACGAGGGTCCGGATCGACCCTCAATCCGAGTATGGCATCGTCAACATGTGGCCCTCGGATGGCAGCAATGAGGCAGACGGCGGGACGTGGCAGCATGCACCGTCCCTCTACATGGATCCATCCCAGGGCAGGCGATTGTTCGGCTGGCAGCGAGCCGACAGCTCCGTTCGCGAGCTGGGTGCCGACAAACGGACATACACAATCCGCTATGTCGACGTCACTGCCTCGACCCTCGACATATGCGCCCAGGAAATCTACACGGCTCTTGTCGCCTCGATTGCCTCGTTCACCACCTTCGACGGACTCGACCTTGCACTTACCCGCAAAGGGGCTGGTCGTCGACTCGTCAGTGACGAACTATCAGCCATCAGGGCTTCGTTTGTTGAGCATGAACTTGGAACAACAAGTGATGCCGTGCTCTGTTTGCTGTCGGCCGTTCGGGAAAAGCTTCAAATCAACACCAGCCAGCAAGGCATCTTGGAGATTGTACTGGAATGTTTTACGACACAAGATTGGAAGCCGATGGAGCTGTTCCTTCGAAGGGTCGTAGTTGCTTTCGAGGGGGACGACCTGAACCGGATCATCCGCGCGGCTGCCGAGTTCTACCGACGCGGCATGGTGGAACAGGGACTGCTGGAATTCTGCTCGAACGGTATCAAGTGGCTCGCGTCCAAGGCTCCAAGTTCCTTTCTCGGTGAAGAAGAGATCATCAATGGCTACAATGCCGTCATTCGGAAAGTGCATGAGAAGGGCCTTCCTACACTTGTTTGGCCCTGGGAACTCTTCGAACTTCTGCGCGATTCCAGCCACTCCAGCGGGGTTATGGTGTCTGGGCTGTATTGGCTGTGCAGCCCTGCGCTGCACTTGCTCTGCAAGCCGGTACTGTTGACATTGGAGCCGAAGCCGGCAGCATATTCTGCGTCAGACGTGCCTTCATACGATCTGGAAAGGCCGGAATGGGTTGTTAAACTTGGTCTCGCTCTTGAAGTCTCCTCAACAAATGCAGTTCAAAACCCCGGGACACTGTGGAGCAGCATCGCCCTCGCATTCAGCCGGGCGTTCAACAGTCCCGGGTTGCGTCCTCACGTGGAGCATGGATACGAATTCCATCACTATGTGATAGAGGGCAGGAAAACCTCACTGATCTGCGATGCCGTAGACCTCGACGACTATGACCTAGCTTACCTCCTGCGACGGCTTAGTCTCGGGCTCGGTGACCGGTATTTGGACTGGGTGGCGGCCGGCATATTCAACGAGGGCAGGCCCCTAGCGCGGGCCGCCAAAAAAGAAAACCTACGCATGATACATATTCTTCTACCAAGCGGTACCCCCGAGGAACAGGAGATAATCGCGTACCAGCAACTGCTACTCCGCTCGGCCTTAAATCGGGACCTACCAGGCCTCGAATCTGCCGTGGCCGCCCTAAGACACAGAAACGGGGAAATAGACAAGAAAGATACAGACGGCCAGACAGCACTTTCAATTTGTGCACGCAACGGGTACCTAGCAGGCGCACAATACCTTCTGGCCCTCGGCTTCGATGTTGTCGACCCTGCCACGCAGGACACTGCTGGGAACAACCCGCTGTCTTGGGCGTACAAGGGAATATCCTCGGGCTGACCCCGAAGACTTTAAAGAGGAGTATTTGCGTGATGCCACTGGATCGATCGTCAAGAAGGACTGGAAACTGCAGTATGACGCCAAGGTGGAGGAATATGACGCGGTAGTCGAGGCACTGACCGACGATAAATGCCTTTCTTTTGAGCAACTGCGCATGGCCGACAACGAAGGGAGAACACCTGTCCACCTGGCCGCACTGACTGGCTCGGCGAGGTTGACGAAACATATAACCAGCGTTTGGAAATTGCGCTGGCCGTACAGTCTGCTTGACTCGAAACAGCGGACACCGCTCTCTCTCGCAGCGATGCACGGACACGCAGAAGTTGTCAGGTACTTGGTTCCAAAAACGCGCCAGCGTAATGCGCCAGATAGCGGAGGGCGAACGGCAGTCCACCTAGCCGCCTCTTGTGCGACTGGAGCGGCCGCCGTCGAAGCGCTCCTGGAAGCAGTCGATATCAACCCCAACCTCCGGGACGCTGAGGGCAGAACACCACTCATGCTCGCCGCCCGATCAGGGTTCCAAGAATCGGCGAAGGTGGCCACAGTGCAGGCGCTCTTGGACCGAAGAGACGTCGGGATGAACTTTGCCGACAATCTCGGACGCACATTTCTCTCGTATGCAGCCGAGCGCGGGTCTCTGGAAATCGTCCAGATGCTGATGAAGCGCTGTTCCGTCGAGGATTTGAACGCAGAGGACCATGCAGGCCGGACGCCACTTTGTTGGGCAATCCGACGCGGGGGCTTGGGGCAGTTGAAGGTGGCTGACCTCATGATTCGAGACAAGCGTGTTGTGGTTCCGAATCCGAACATGGAGGATTGCCGCGGGTTCCTGAGGTGGGTGAAGAATGTTGACGATCAACTCGAGGATAGTGATGACGATGAAATCGACGGATTTCAATCCCGCCTTCGTTACGCGCCCATGGATATGACACGGGAAGTTCTGGCGAAAATGGGAGTCTGGAGGACTTGGAAGGATGACGAAGGGCGCTGTCACTGGGACAGAGCCGAGAACCCCGAGATTCCGCCGCCCGAGGTCATGGCCGAGTACATCAAAGCCCCATGGCGCTTGCTTTACCCTTCCGACAGTGAGGATGGCGGCTCGGGTGAGTCGAATGAGGAATTTGGTCTTGACGATGAGTGAGCCTGGCGGCCGTGATGAGGGATCCGGGCACTCGAACCGGTGGAGTCTACAACGTCGGTCGATGGGCACAGAGCCCGCAGTACAGCGACGTGGCACTTGCAGCAGGACAAGAGGAGGACAAGCACTCTGAGAAGATATGCCTTGAAGGCTGGAGGCTGGAACAATCCGTTGAAATGGGCTCAGATGCGAAAGATGAGAGATACGACGAAGGAAGCGGGAGACAACCCGTCCGGTCGGTTCGTTGAAGGCGACCCCAGAATCTCACTCGACACGCCGATGCCTTTTCTAGTAAGCAATATTGAATGGCAACCTGGAAGGTCTCCATGAACCTCGACTGCTTGTTTCTGCCATGTACATAGAGCATTGCAATCTCGAGGGAAGATATGAATGATTATGACAATGGGGTCATTTTCAGTTTGAGACGCGGTTTCCGAAATGCGTACGAGATGTTGTAAATTACCACGTGTGGGGTCTCTTCCGAACGACAAGGTGGGGCCTGCGTGACCACAACGGCCAAGCTCCCTCCCACTCCGCCAACATCGACATCGCAACCCTAAAGCCACCAAGAACGCCAACCACACCTTTCGTCCGGTTCAGGTGGGCGCACAAGCATGGCCGTCGGGGTCGTCAATAGTCGGCATGCTGCCGACGAAGAGGCCCGGGCCGAGGTCGACGTCCTCAACTCGCGCCTCGAAAAGACGACGCAGTTGACCAAGAAGATCCAGGCATGTCTTGGCAGGCTCGACGCCACGGGCAAGAGTGTGCGCGACGTCGCTGGTCCCCTCAACGGCGAGACCAAGAAGCTGCAGATACTCGGCAACAGTAGGTGGCGTGCTGCGTCGTCTCTGCCAAACACCCCAAACACTCGAGGCTGATCTCCCGCCGAAACCAGATATCGATTCTGTCCTCGCAGCCATCGAACGACTCCGCCAACCGGCCGACAGCAAGAACGACGAAGAGCAGATCATACGGATGGGCCCGGACAAGGCTGGCCTGCCGAACTACCTGGCTTCCATCAAGCGCCTGAACAAGGCTCTCGGCGACATGAAGGCCTCCAACCTCCGCTCGACACAGCAGACGGTTGCCGAACTCCAACGGCTGGTCAAGCTCGGCAACACACAGCTCGAGAACTCGTTCGACAAGCTGTTGCGCAACGAGACACCGCGGGCACTGGAGCCACTGCACTTCATCACCAAGAACAAGCCGTTTCCCGTCCTCTCGCAGGACAAGTTTGCCAGGCTGGGCCTGATGAACTCGTTTGTTGCCGGCGTACACTGGCAGAGCGGCGGATCGGGAGCACCCCAGGAGTCGCCAATCGCCAAGATATACATTGAGATCCGGTCACAGTATCTCTCGTCAGCCTTGGTTAACCTGGCGACCGCCAGCACCAGCACAGCCAAGAAGAAGAACCCCGACGCCATCTACCGGTCCGGAACGAATGGGATAGGCACGTACGCCCAGGCGATGGAAGGCCTGTTCGTCGCCGAGTACGAAAACATCTGCAACATCTTCACGAGGGAAGACTGGGTACCCGTCTTCGAGGCAACATGCCAGCCCTCGCTGGTGGAGCTGGGAAGGACCCTGCGGGAGCTCAACGGGCATATCAAGGCGCACATGAACACCGACTGCTACCTGGCCTACGAGATCGTCGAGATCATTTCGGAGTGCGCCAGTAACCTGGAGCGAAGGACAGGCGAGCTCAAGAACTCCCTCGCGGCGTCCCTCAAGCCGGTTCGCGAGACTGCCAAGTCGTCGCTGCCAGAGCTCCTCGAGGAAACAAAGAAGCGCGTCAGCAGCCTCCAGACACTCCCAATGGACGGCGCGCCGGTCCCTGTCGTGTCCGAGACGATGCAACGGCTCCAGATAATGGTCGAATTCCTGCGGCCCATCTCGAGCATCATGATCTCGCTGGGCGACGGCGGCTGGAAATCTACCGGCGCGTCACGAAACGGCGCAGGCGACGCCATCCCGAGCCTCGCCTCCTTCGACATCGGCGCCGACGGCAGAGAGATCTTTGCCCACTACTGCACCGACACCATCGAAGCCCTCCTTCTGGCCCTCGACGCCCGCGCGCGCCTGCTCCTGCAAAAGAAGCCCGTCATGGGCGTCTTCCTCGCCAACAGCGTAGCCATCGTTGAGCGCATGATCCACACCTCTGACCTCGCCGGTCTGCTCGAAGGCCGCGGCCTCGGCGTGCTCGACACGTGGCGCAAGAAGGCCACGAGCCTCTACACCGAGTCGGCCAAGGACGTGAGCGTGCACCTGTTCGACGTGATCCACACCAGCCGGGGCGGCGTGGGCGGGGGCGGGGGCCGGCCGACGTCCGGGCAGGGCGGCGCCATGGTGGTGGACTCGGCGTCGATCCTCAAGGGCTTGTCGTCCAAGGACAAGGAGAACATCAAGGGCAAGTTTGCCGCCTTCAACGCCAGCTTCGACGACATGGTGCTCCGGCACAAGGGGTACAGCATGGAGAGGGAGGTGCGCCAGATGTTTGCCAAGGACGTGCAGAACATGATCGAGCCGCTGTACAACCGCTTCTGGGACCGGTACCACGAGGTGGACAAGGGCAAGGGCAAGTATGTCAAGTATGACAAGGCGACCGTTGCGCAGATCTTTTTGACGCTGTATTAGTCCGGGTGGGTGGTGGGGCGGGGGTGGTCTGTTGGAATGGATGGCTCTGGGAAAGGGCGGTTGTGCCCACCCAGCATAGCTCTGTACATCTTGGCTATGTTTTTGAGACGGCTGCCATGTGTTTGCCTTCCTTGTTTCTTTACTTTGTCTCTCGGTCTTTGTGGCCGGCTGGCCTTCGATACCAACTTGGGACGGACGATGATGGCGTATGGCGTTCTTGCACAGATTGGATGGTGGGCGATGTGTACAGTACATGATCATCAGGGCTGTAGAGGGCATCGTCTTTCCCCGCAGAATGATATCCATCCTGAGCTAGAAACGCGGCTATCTCAGTCATCAACAGCGGTGGAGGAGATGGCTGCGCAGTGAGGTATCCTCTTCTAAGAGCTGAGTGTGAGGAACTCGTGGAAACCCGGGCAGGCGCGAGGGAAACGCTGCTAGAAAGGGAAAGGGAAGTTCTTTTGATATTGGAGGGCGATCCTGAAAATAACCGGGGAACCCTTCATACAGGACGAACGAGAAGCATCCGATTTCTTCTTGCAAAACGACCCGGATGCCGCTCATCAATGCCGTCACCGTCATATTCTGGATGCTTTTCCAGAGGACCACCATGGCACCATCAAGAGCGTCAGAAATGCCAGAGCCTTTTCTGCCTTTGGAGGAGAACTGCGATCTGCATGTGACACATCAAGGGGGACGGAGGATGGGAGACGCTTCCCGCTTTCTCCAAGCTAGGTACCTGTCTGCCTGTCGTCACACGCTACCGGGCGCGGGCCGGAGGTGAGCGGTTTCGGCCCGGCGTGCGTGTGTCTTGTGGCCGGACCAACGCAGACTGGAATGTCTCGGCCGGGACCGAACGTCGAGGACGCAACGACACCCGAAACTTTGTGAGTGAACTAAGGCATCCTGTATCACCCTGCCCATGTACCTGTACAATACAAGCCGAGCTTCCCTTGACGCCAATACTGCCACGTTTCGAGTACCTACGGAGGTACTGCGGTACTTGTGTGATCCAGCCCCTCGCTTCGGACGCCGACAGGAGCGCACACCCAAAAGAGGAGAGAACAAGGCGGCCACGAAACATTCCTGCATGCTGCAACCCGTAACGTTGGCCTGCAGGGCACGGCATTGCCAGGGGGCCCTGTCGTGTGCTTGTCCTACATATGAATTGTACTCACACAGAGACCGCGTGCTGCAGGTGACGACCTCTCTATGGCTTGCTTGCCTTTCGTGTTTGCTCAGAGACCGGGCGGGTTGCCGAGCATCGGGGAGGAAAATGACAAAATCGACGGCGGTGTATCTTGCAGGCTGACATCGAATGCATCGTGCGTGTGGTTCACACTGCATACATTTGTATCCGTACTTCGTTTAATACAGGGGTTCTCGCAAGATGCCAATACAGAGTAAAATCCCAACTTCCTACTCTGGCGTGCTGCAGTGATCATGGATGATGGAAATGGTATCTGTAAATTCAGAATCGACTGCCTGCCTGTCCTGCCTGCTGCCGCCACGTTGCCTTGCCTTGCGCCCCCTTGCCTTGCGCCCCATGCCCGATTGAACGCCCTCACGGTGCTATCAACAACAAACCAAACAAAAAAGACCAGGAAATGTCGTGGGAAGTGACCAGGCGAATCCCAACCCGCCGCTTTGCCCACTAGGTATCGAAGAACGCCTCCAGTGTCCAGACCATGACCCTCTTCCAAACTCCATCGCGTCCTCCTATGCAATACATGGAAAGTCGCTGAACGGAAGAGAATATAAGTAAATAAAAAGAAGGCGCAAAGCGAAAGAAGACAACGGCCATAACAGAGTTGGGGAGTGGTGCTTGGAAAATTACCACACGACACGTCCACAACCCCTGGGTACAGCACAGCACAACCCGGGATCAACACCCCCCCCTGGTCTTCGGCTCGACCTCATCCAACCCTGACTCGTCCCTTAGTCGCCGTCAACGCAACGCGCCGGACCCCTCTGCTGATTTCCCATGCTGGGACGAGAAAAGACGACGCAGTAAATGCCGGGCACCATCCTCCGCCCTTTTGCATGCGGGGGTTGAAGGATTGATCGTGTGATGCCCGGCGCACATCCGTAGGGGGAAGAGAGAGGACCCCATCCCTTTCCCACGTCCTCGGAACTGGCCATGAACCTGCAACCTCAGAGATGCCTTGTTTGCTGCATGGGTGTGTGTTGCTGCTGCTGTTGTTGTCTGTGTGCCGATAAGGGGGTGAGTGTTTCTCTGACCATGAGGAGGAGACGCCAAGTTCCTCCTACACAGCAGACGACGTGGCCGGGCATCCACCCACCTCAGCCCAAGCCCAAGTCCCTCCTAGCGTTCAAAAACGAACGTTGGAAGCCGGGAGAGCGGACACGCGCGGGCGGATGAGAGAGAGGGAGTTGATGTCCGTGTCATGGAGCCCGGTGAAAGCCACTGCATGTCAGCTGCGCCGCGGCACGGCCTGCATGCTGCGTCGACAGCGCCAGCGCCGTCCGTGGCGGCGTCGCATGCGGCCCGCCCAATTGGGCGCGGACGAGGCCCTTGTAGGTATGGTGCTGCGCTGCACCACAGCCCTGAGAGAGGATTAAGGTAGGGTTTTGCAGGGTGCCCCTTTCAGTACGGGCAGCTGGCGCAGTGAGCACTGCTGGGGCAGTAGTCGTGGGTGCCAAAGTCGACGGCTTTGCAACAGAAGGAGCAGCAGTGGTTGACGAGTTCCTGGTACTCCGTGACGGCCATGTTGTGCGGTGTGTTGTAGTTACTCTGGAGGCACTGTGTCTGTTGAGAGGAAGGGTGGCTCTGGTCGAGTCTTGTTGAGTGTAGATGTGGGTGATGGGTTTGGGTAGATATGGTAGGTATTTCGGACAAGTTGACGAATGTTCTTGGGGACGGTGAGATGGATGAGATGGGCGGGAGCAACAGCCTTCATATAGGTATTCCTAATAAGGCGTAGGGGGCTGAGGGGGCGTAAGGCCGGGCAGGCGGTGCCATTGAGAAAGGGAGTTGAAGGCCGTGTCCCAGAAAGGGGAAACCGATGACGGTGGGGACTCGCGGTATTGGGACGACCTACAACGACAAGCGATACTTACGAGCTACTTGACCGCATGAGGCCCGCTTCGAGGTGTCATTGTAACGAAGGGTCCATTGGCAGGTACATGCCATGTCCTTGCATGTTTGATGGGTGCACAAAGGAGCGTCTCACAAGGCGATGATGACGGAGACAAAAAAAAGGGTCTTGGAAGTCCAAATTGACCATCAAACACCCCGCCGCCGGGACGTTTGCCAAGGCGCTACGGTTTTGTCGCAGGTGAGTGATCGGTGAGGTCACTGCCCAACGGCGCGCCAAGAGACGGCCCCGAGAAGGCAACCAGCCCACCGGAGAGAGGGGGACCGGGTTCAGGGATCGCCAGGAGCGAGGTCAGAGAAAGCAACTGAGAAAACGCGGCGGTGAGGGCGTGAGGCACGATTGGCACCTCACCATTCAGTTGTCGGTGCCTGGTCGGGTCACGAGGCGTGGCGGCTACTGTGTAGGCTATGGGCTCCTTAAATCGCTCAGGACAGGATCTCTGCGCCCACAAAAGGTCGTGAAACGTCCTTCCTTTTCCGTCTGGAATGAGCATCAGCAAACACAGACCCGACATCCAGCGTTCTCTCTCTCTCTCTCTTTTTGCTTTTTTTTTGCTTGGCCGCCGAGTCCCCTGCCAAAGTCGACGAACGACCCGGCACCTGGCGGAAGCAACAAAAAATCCGGGATCCCATGCTGACGATTGATCCCTTTCATCTTGGAATTTTTATTAGAGGAAAAAGAGCTACCGGGAGTTATCGGTGCGGAGTGCAGACCGATTGACTTGAGATGCTCATCCGGATCCGATCAACAGCCCAAAACAGTTCAGAAATGAAGCGATCGGATTGGCGGTTTGGTTTGACTCACCGCAGTAGCTCCGTCTGCGACCCATGCCGCCCATGCCGCAGGCCGCCTGATCATGGCTCGAGAAGTGAGGCTGATGATGATGACTGCACCCTGACGACGAGCATCATGGCATTAATTATCTCATCCATGTCGACGCAGGACGCTGAATCTGGAAATTCAAAAGCATTCAATCTGCTCTGACACACGCAGACGGGCATGCAACAGTCAATCCCTCCATCTGCATGCATACGTTGCTGACAGACGAAGTTTCCACTGTGTAGTCCTTCGCATCCCGCGGTGAGCAGCACCAGGTCAGCGACCCCGGGATTGCCCAGTCGGTGTGCTCGGCTCTGTCGGCACCCCAGGCTCGTCAGTCCGCTGCAACTACTAACACCTCGTCAGCCAGTGCCCTAACCCCGTGTTTCATCCGCCGCGTACTCGTAAGGTAATCGCGGGGTTGCCGAATGGAAGTGAGGGGTACCCAGCCGGGACAGAACAGGATGCTCCCACGACACCGCTCAAGCATACTGTGTAGGTAGCAGAGAGAGCCCAGAAAAGCTCACCGATCGGCTTCTTGCAGCGTCTTCGCTGCCGTGCGTCCTCGACCGCATCAGCTGTGATAGCCTCACCCGCAGCGGTGGCCCAAAATACACTGGATGTTTACAGGGTGAGAGAGTCTGTTCGTAGGTAAGGTAACCAGTAACGTTCATAGGCCCTTCCTGTCACCCCTGCCAATCTCGCGATAAAGTCCCATGGAGCACGCCGAGCGGGGTTGAGCTAGATTGAAAGGTCCCTATCAAGTGCGGATGGTGTTGTTGATGCGGAGGTATCCTGCGCTGGCGGTGCACGGCATCGGGAGATGGAAGGTTTCCAGAAGGGACTGAAACGGGCCAATCAGGGATGCCTATCGCTCGGTTGAGCGAGCAAAAGTCAGGAGAGACGAGACAGGGCCGTTCAGTGGTCCGCGAGCACCGAATAGGAGCCCGGCGGCGGTCTACGAAGGAGGTCAGCAGCGCCATGCCGGTACCCGACGCCCAGTTGTGCCCGTGGAATCGCAATCGCTTCCTCTCCGTGGTTGAGTGACCCTCACCAAGGCTTGCGAGAGCCAGGACGCCAATGGAATGCACATACGTCGTGTAACCCATAGAACAGTGGAGAGGGTAAATCTCGCAGAAGCTGTGGACAAGAGAACTAACGTCGGACGGACGCTGCGTGGGGGTCGGATGATAACCACCATGCTCTCTTTTGAAGGCTTGGTCTCGATACGATGGAATCCCCGGAAGCCTTGCCTTTGGCTCATAGAGATGACATAGACATGACACCAACATCAACAGTACTGAGATCTCGCAATCCTGCCGCGGTTGCATCGTCAGCAACTGAAGCGGACACACCAAGCACAAACACAACCGCTCGCACTTCCGTTTAAGGAAATCGTGCTTGTAAGTGGCAGCGCACACCAACCCAAACACCGACGCCTGCAATACATAGCCTCCTATTTTCGGTGAAGCGTAATCCCCAGATATTCTCTTGCAGTCATGCACTTCTGGGTCATTTGGTTATTGAGTCATGTGGTCATTGGCATGGCCGTCGCAGTCTCTGTGCACCCACATTTAGGTCCCTACTTGACTGCTCCGGTTCCTTACCTAGGTAACCAAGGTAGGCCGACTGAACGCATCAGTCAGTTCATGACACTGACGAGATATTGTGTTGGGCATGTGTGCGTAATCCCGAGCCAACGGCTACAGTGATGGGAGAAGAACGGAAAGAAAAAGAAAAACCTGGAAGTTGACACAATGGAGACATGGAAAGGGCTAGGAGGTTGTCAACGAATACGATATGTCTTGTAGCAAGACCAAAGAGATCTACAATGTGCATGGTATATCTCTCAGGTCTTTACAGTCTGTGTCCTGATCTCATGCTGTATCAGGTCTTGTCCCTTCAGTGTTAGGAGCCAACTTGTAGTAGCCCTAACCCTTCTGACACCGGAGCACACTTCTGGTTTCCGAGCCCACCTCCCGTCACCCACCTACATCCCATCTCCTGTCCCCGGCGTCTGCTTTCACCTGTTCCTCTCCGATTTGAGCACCTCCCGGGAAAACCATTGCCCTCAAGTCCCGCCCCTTGCTGCCTTGAACATAGCTCCCTTCCGAGTTGAGGCAATGCCCCTGAGCGTTCATATTCCCTGTGGAAAACCCGAACCCACCGATCCGTGTAGGAAGGGCAGCAGATGCATCTGCCACTACTGAGGGATATGTACATCATCGTTGACAATACTCCGTAGTAGGTAGCATGCTCAGTTCCCACAAGAGCCACGACCTTACTGTCCTAACCCAAGTTACTTCCCCTTCCTACTACCATATCCGTCTCATCAATAGGTATACTAAACAACCAAACCAAACCATGCAACCACCAACACAAATCCAACACACACACAATCTACTCAACCCAAATACCAACCCCGACACCGTCCCATTTCTAGATTACCTACCTTACTCCCGTCATCATGACCCCAACCGCCCCCGGCCCGTTCCGACTCGTCACAGTCAACACAGCCCCAGAGCGCGCCAACAAGCTGATCGGCCGCGTCGTCGACGACGTCAAGGAGCAGTACACCATCATACACGCCGGCAATGCCGCAAGTAAGTTCAGCTTGTCCCCCGACCAACGGGCCAGACCAGACCAGATCCTCCCGCAGGGCTGGCTGTGACCCAAACTACCATACTAGTACCTTACATTACCTTTACGAATCCGAGGCTAATCACACCAAACTCCGTCCTCTACCCCTACCTCTAGGCTTAGATGAAGTGCGCAAGACCGTCGAGGCGGCGCAGCCCAACCTTCTGGTAGGTCTGGTCCTTCCTTTCTGCTCGAATATAAATTTAGGAACCCAGAGTCTGAGACGGCGCGCACAGTTCACCGCATCCATGTGGACGCCCGACGAGGCGCGGCAGATCATTGCCATCGCCAAGGAGGTCGTGCCGGACCTCAAGACCTTCTCTCTGCCGCAGGGCCTGCAGATGGAAAGGGGGCCTGACGCCGTGGTGGAGTACATCAAGGAGAATCTGCCTGCGTTGCTTGGTTAGGCCGCCATCTAGTTCATGTTGTTGAGAGAAGGAGTCTGAACAAGACTTGTATCAATGTTATGGCTTGGCTTCACGTCTAGAGAGAGCCACCGTCTAGCGAATTCCTAGGCAACCGAGCACTTTCCGCCCCCGTTATTTCTCGTTCTGCATCACATTGTACAGACTGCCGATGTGCGGAAGAATCTCGACAACAAACTCATCCCCATCCTGCAGCAGCTCCTGCGGCTTCTTCGCAAACCCGACACCGGCCGGCGTGCCCGTGATGATGACGGTGCCCTTGGGCAGCGTCGTGCCCTGCGAGAGGAAGCTGACAATCTGCGGGACCGCGAAGATGAGGTCCCTGCAGCGTCCAGGCCCACCAAGTCAGCACACCACACTATACCACACGGTCATAGAGAAGGGGGGGTGAGCTCACGTCAACGGGCTCTGCTGCATAACCTGTCCATTCTTCAACCCCCTCAGATGGAGCGCCCCGACGTCTGGCACGAGCTTTTTGTTGACCAGCACGGGGCCGATCGGGCAGGCGCCGTCGAAGCCCTTGGAGTAGCACCACTGCGTCTGCGCAAACTGCGACGTCCGGCTCGAGATGTCGTTGCTGGCCGTGTACCCGAGCACGTAGTCGAGCGCGCCGGCTTCCGACACGTTCTTGGCCTCCTTGCCGATGACGACCGCCAGCTCGGCCTCGTAGTCGGCCGACTTGGAAGCGATCGTGTGCTTGGGAATGATGGTCGGCGCCGGGTAGGGGTCCGCGAGGGAGGTCGAGGGTTTACTTTTGGAGGAGACAACGTTAGTAAGCGAGGGGGGGGGTGTTGTTGAGTTGCTGGGGCAGGCGTACAGGAAAACGGTGGGGATATTGGGGATCTCCATCTTAGCCTCCAGGGCGTGCTTCGTGTACTGTTCGACCGAGGTGAGCGGCTACTCCATGGCCAAGGTGAGTTAATTCGGTTCTCGAGGAAGAAAACTCACATTCAGCCCGATGCAGCGAATGGTGCCGGCCTCCTCCTGGGTCACAGGCGACAGGATACGGCCGATCACGGCAGTCTTGCCCGTTGGCGACCCAGCGTGCAGGACCGACTTGCCGCTGTACACCTTGACCTGGACATCCTCGCCCTTGCGGACGGCAGCGCCGACGTCAACCGAACTATCGGAGGGCTCGCCGATGAGGATGCTGTTGTCGTCGTCCTTGGGCACGAACCGGACGAGGCCTGTGGTACAGTCAGTGGGTGCAATACAGTATCCCAAGTATCAGGGACTCAATCTCACGATCGAAGGACATCTTCACGATGCTGGCGGTGTCTTGATACGAAGAAGATAGATCTGATGCGGTGCCTGAGGAATGGCTTCAACTGCCAGTGTTTAAAGTCAGGTAGTAGTAAGGTAAGTCGAGTATTTTCATGCGCGGGCGGACTGCGGATGCGGCGCCTTCTTTAAGCCCCGAAGCTGCTGCCCCGGTGCGACACCGGGGGACTGGGGGTTTGTTCCTGCCTCACTCGGACAACACACACACCCGGGAGAGTAGGTACCCGAAAGTGCAACTCAAGCTCGTCTTGCATCAGGCTAAGCCCTGGGCGTCTGTTCGTCTGCCGTCGTGCTCTTCTCCCGCTGCCCTGCCTCGACAATGGGTGGTTTCCACTCCGCGGGGAAGTACCGGATGTTGAACGCAGCGAACTTGGATTGGATGAGCAGGAGCTCCGTCCCGGACACCCCCACCTTCCCCGCAGACCGCAGACAGCAGGGAGGGGTATGGTTTCTCCGCAGCCGCGTCGGCCCGCCACCGGAGTTGCCGGTCCCGATTCTGGTCAACGGGGGCACTGAGGAGCAACAGACGAGCATCCTGTTGACAGTGATGTTTTGAAGTCTGGCATTCTTGTCATTCGACTGCGAGCTGCTATATAACCGGGTAGGTTAGCAGGTCTACCTATGTTTCGTCTCCAGACATGCAGTTGGCGGGTTTGCCTTCGAGCTTGCCTCGGCTCTAGAGGCCACCAGTTCGCGTCGCACTCGACTCAGAGTGATGATTCAGATGAATGGGCATATTTTCTTCTTAGACCGAACTTTTTACCCCTTTTCCTCCAGTCCGTCACAATGGCGGTGTTGCTGGACAGTATCTTCTATCCATGACGCTCGCCTGCTGCCACCACTTGTAAGCCCGCCCTGGTGCTTTGCCCAAAATGTCAGAGAAAAAATCCATCCATCCAGAGTCTGTTCCTCCATCACCTCTCGCCAAACGCCTGGGATATTCTCTAGATCTATTCCATACATCCATCCACCAATGATGGGGCCCGCTGCCCAAAGAATAAAGATGAGCGAGATGTCCTCTTCGTATATACATGGACATCGCTCGCAAAAACAAATCGTGTACGAGAACGCTGCATTATTACTCAATTCGTAGAAATGTCGCCAGGGTCTGCTCCAGCTTGGCGAACGATAACGGTTTCGCAAGGAAATCGTCGGCACCGGCGCTCTTGAACTGCGCCCTCGATTCGGTGCTCACCACGGCCGTCAGGGCAATGATGGGATGTCGTTTGGATAGTTTCCCGCTGTGCTCGAGAACGCGAATCTCTCGCGTCGCACAGACGCCGTCTTTTACCGGCATGGACTGGTCCATGAGGATCAGGTCGATGACCTTGTCATGCTTGATGGTTTGTTCGATTGCTTGGTCACCGTCGTTGGCGAGCAAGACAGAGTACCCCAGAGAGGAGAGCATCTTGATACATAGCTTCTGGTTGACCTGTGGTTTTTTGTGTCAGTCCAGTATCAAAGTCAAAGGAGCGGACACCCTGTTTGTTGTAGGGTCGTTGTGAGGAGGAAATGATGGGAAAGAGCAGAAAAGAAACCCCGAGGGCCACACTCACGGCATTATCCTCAACCAGGAGGATGTTGACGGTCCCAGATGTTGGACTCCCCTCTCGGGAAAGCTGTGTCTCCACGCCGTTCCTCGGCTCGGTCTGAGGGCCATTCTCCGTCGATGGCGAAGTCGCTTTCATAGCAGCCGCGGCATGGGCAGCGATGGCAATACGCTTGTAAAACGTATGCCACACTAGAGGCTTTGGGAGGGGAACGAAATGTGGCGCTGAAAGTACGCCAGGAAGGTGCTGCAGCGACTCCTGGTGCTCAAACGGCACGAATGTCGTGAGGTGCGCTTGGCTCAGAAAGTGCCGCAAGCAATCCGCATTCTCTGCCAGGTACCGGAAATCGGCCCACGCATATTTAGCTTCGCAATCCGCCAACTCGGAGAAGTGGTTGACGACCAACACGTCGTAACCGAAAAGCTGCCACGCCGTCTCGAGTCCATCTAGCAACCGCGGAGGTGGAGAGAGCAGGGCGACGGTACTCCGTTTGGCGGTTTGCCGTGTTGGTGGCGGAGAGGTCGGTGTCACCTGCACTGGTATCCGAATCGTGAACGTCGTCCCCGTTTCGCTGGGCCTGAACCCATCGTCCACGTGCCGGCTTTCCACAGAGATATTGCCCTGCATCTTGGATAGAAGTTGCTTGACGATACTGAGACCAAGGCCGGTCCCTCTCTGTGTCCCGCGAGTCTTTCCCTGGGAGAATGGTTCGAAGAGCCGGGGAATAAACGACGACGGAATGCCCGCACCAGAGTCCGCTACTTTGGCGATCAGATCGCCGTCGTCCATCTCCAAACTCAGCATGACATAGCCGCTGCTCGTGAACTTGAGAGAGTTTGAGAGCAAGTTCATCAGAATCCTTTGAAAGTAGGCCTCGTCGAGGAGAAGAGACTCCGGCACAGTTGGTGCCACCACGGCCAGAATTTCGACGCCGTTTTGCTCATCTTGGTGAGGCAGAAGAACCAAGATGGATTCGAAGACCGATCGCATGTCTGAAGGTGCCAGGCGGCAGGACGCGTCTCGGTCGCTCTCCAGCTTGGACCAATCCAGGACGTTGTTTGTGACTAACCATCACATTAGAAACGTAATGACAAAGGTGAACCGGCCGACTTACTGAGAGACAGTGTTTTCGTTGCATTCTGAATGGACAGGACGAGTTGACGCGCATCGTCACTCAGGTTGGCCTTCGATAACAGATCGCTATAGCCTTGGAGGTGGTGAAGCGGAGTCCGGATCTCATGAGAGGCTGACGCGATGAAATTGCTTCTCGCGGCTGCAGCCAGCTCGGCATTCTCTTTTTGTGCCAGCGCCCGCCAGAGCTTCCGCCGTGTCAGGACGATTTCTGCGAGCTTATTGCGCGAGACTGTTGCATTATGCGCCAGCAGACCGTTGGCCAAGGTGCAGGTCAGGATGGCGACGGTGCAAACTGCGATCGGCAGCTGGAGAGGATATCCTCCGACTTGGGCGGGCGGAACTCGAGACCAGAAAGTGGTTGCTCTTAAGCCTAGGGTTATCGGCGTTAGGATCAAGCGACAAAGATGCTGCAACGCCCAAAGGACTACTCACCTGTGAAATGCATGGCGGCTATGCCCGAAGCCGCGATGGCAGAAAACAGGACCTGCTGACTGAGGTGGGGTTCGATGTTGACCATATAGATGTATCCCGCGATACATACAACCCAAGAAATGATGGCGGAGAGGGTGACCAGTACTGGGTGGAAGGTGAGCCGGCCTTCCGGTATGTTCATGGCGAGTAAGCCCCCATAATGCATGCACGTCAGTGACAGCGACCAAATGAGCCCCATCCCGACCGCTTTGCAGCTCATGCCGCTCAGGATGCCATAGTACGTCGCAACGAACGCGTTCAGCGTCGGCGCAGTGCCGTGATCAGCCATGCTCTTGAGGTCAAGCTGACCGGATCCAATCCTCAAATCCGACTGCGACCCGGAAGCTCGAGGACCACTTGATGACGGGTCCGAATCACGACGACGGAAATCGAGCGATCCGCGGCCGGGAACCGACATGCCGGGCGGGCCGACTGTCGGGAAGACTCCGGCCTGCTCCGGAAGCGCATCGAGTCGGCCGATCTCGATTGAATCATCCCCCTCTCCGTCGGGCCCGTCCCCGTCGACCCCGTTTATGGAGCCGTCCGCGAGAAGAGCCCTAGAGGAGTCCGCGTCTTCGAGATCGGCACTTCCCGTCACGCGCAGAGGCGGTCTGCGGGAGCCGGCGTATTGCCGCTTGTTGCTGTTATAGCGCTTCCATAGCAGCTCGGCCCCCAGCGAGGCAAAGGTGAAGCTGACTGCGAGAACGGCGCTGAGCAGGGTCAAGCCGACGTCCAATTTGATGGGTAGGTCGAGTTTGCAAGAGAGCATGCCGACAAAATGCAGGCTCCAAGACGCGCAGAAGCCAAACGTCAGACTGATAATCGCGATCCATGTGAAGACTGTGAAGAAGTTCGACGATAGCTGGGCTTGGATCATGCTATGTACGCCATGATTAGCAATGGAGTCGCTCGAAAATGGACATGAAACAGCTTGCACGGGGAGAAAGCTCACAGCTGCGTGGAGGTAAAGGTACCGAGAAACGAGACAAAGAAGGCCGCAGCGATAAGCCACCAATCGAACTTCTTCTCAAGCTGCCGATATCCATCTGAAGCATCCATCTCGGGGCGGCGTCCAAACCAAGATGGAGACGACGGGGGCGTAGACTGCGCAAGGGGCCGTACTAGCCAGGGCTGCGCCTTGGCCCTGCGTACCGTCCAGGCGTGGAAGTGTGTTGGGACAGGACCGATGTTGACATCCGCTGGAGAATGAGGAGGATCGGGGGATCGTGGGCCGTATCGGGAAGTCCCCTAAGTTAAGGACATGGTGGTGTTGACAGCGCACGGAAATCCGCCAGACGGAGGTTGCCAGGCGGTGTTGGGCTCGGTTCCAGGTTGTGGGAAAAGTTGGATGTTGCAGGCCCCTGGGGTCTCATGGGTAGCCGAGAGTGGTCGGTCGTCTGGGGGCTGCTCCGATGTTGCCTCTGGCCTGGAGATCCTCCCTAACCATGTCGAGTTAGCGCAGAACAGCCATGACATCACAGCCGGCCATGTCGAGGCCAGACGCATTTCGGATCGTCCATTCCCCTTAACGCGATGGCCGGCGATGCCAATTGAGTGGAATGGCATGGGGATTTGCAAGCATGGCTGATTGGAATCTTGTTTTTTACTCGCCGTCTGATTCGTGTGCAACGCGAGATGTGGAGAAACAATAAGCGTGCTAGGCTGGATATGGTTAGCCTATTGTTTCGTGGAGCGTCCTCTCCGGTGGGACGGGGGGGGGGGGTGCCGCTGGTTCAAAACCTCTCAGGCTCCGAATTCCATGAGTCGCCGGCTTCACATCAAATGCCATTCTTCAGCACCCGCATGCTTTGAGCCGGCCCAATACTCGGCACTGTCCCATTGATCATGGAGAGCGAAGCCCAAGCAAATATTGCCCCAAAACAACATTGCGAAAAACGGCTAGTCAGCGTCGGGGGCCACTTCGATGTCGAAACGTGGGGGCGCTGCTCTGAGGTGCCTCGTTGAGCTACTGTGTGCACATTAGCGACGAGGCCGATTTCTACGCCATCCACGCGCACGCGGTATCAAGAGGAGGACTCCAGATCCAGAGGGCCGCATGTGCAAGTGCATCGTGACGGAGTACCGTATATCGAAGGGCAGGCTGTCGGGGGCGGTGGCTTCTGGACTCAGCGGCAAAGGAATCGATAGCGTCTAGATGCGCGCTTTCTTCGATCATGGGCGCAAAATATCTCACCTGGCCGTTGTTGCAGCCTTCACGACCGCCGACCGTGCGACTGGCTCTTCCTGACACACGAGGAAACCCGCATCAATGATCCTTTCGAGTCAAAGATCGACATCGTCGAGGCTCCTATCTTGAAAATGCAGCTCCACAGGGAACAGTTTGCGGCGGAGAAAGCGGCCTAGCATCGGCATGTCTTGCCTCGCGTCCTGCAAGTAGTAGACGGCAGACCCGGGTTTACCCACGGTGACCTTCACACAAAGGACATCACTGTCCTTGATGAGCAGACAATGCGGCTGGAAGACAGTGTCTCACCAAGGGTGGGCTAACTTATTCTTACAAGAGAGGGAAGTTCCAAGTTCGGATCTGACCTAGTACACACTACCTCCACCGGTGACCAGGCAAGACCTTTGTCTGTCTCGAGCTTTGCAGCTCCCCTTTTACATTCTGATACAAGCTGTGCAGTGGCATGTTGTAGGTGGTGGAGGCTGACGCGTGTCGCATGGTGGGGCCTTGGATCGGCGGGAATTCGACGGAGACGATCTGGACGGGCTGTCCTCCCATGATCACTTGCTTCTTGAGCTTCTGTAACGGTCCACGCGTTGGCTGGAATGGATACACAAGGCGTGGGAGAAATGACTTGATTGCTTCGAATGAAGAAGAAAGGAGAGAACGCTAAAGATAGGAGACGCGAGGACAGCTCTTGACATGCAGCTGTCACGTGCGCCCACACGTGCACAGGCCGAGGGTCACCGAGGCCACCACGGGCCTAGCCCGTCACAGCTTCTATAGGGATCATCAGCCACAGGGCTAGCCGCTTCCTTTTCTTAGCCATGGGCACCAGCCCTGCAGGTGGCCGGCCATAGCAGGCGTGCGTTGTCTATCCGTACCGTATGCTAATATACAGGCTTGCCACGACGCCCACGAGCGTTTCGACGGGAGTCCTGCAGGTGGCGTTCGCCGTTATAGTACGTAGAATGTTCCTGCAACCTCAAGTTGGCGAGGTTCTCCATTTCGAAAAAATGAAATGCAACGAACTGAAAGCAAGCTCAAAAAGGGAAGATGGAAAGGAGCATGTAGAGGAAACGAAATGTAGGTAGAAGGCAAAGGAAGAGAGTACGGAAAAGAAAGAAGTATATCAAAGTAAGGAACAAAATGAGCAGTAAATAAAATGATGGAAATCGCAACAATGGCGAACTGCACCCAGAGTTTGTCTGGCTTCCTTCCTCAGTTCAACGCTGAGTGTCGAATACAACATAAGCCTGAGGCCTCATCGTGTTGTCCCTAAGGGGTAAGGGTTAGGGCTGGTTGCAAAGTTTCACGTGTATTTGCTGTGTATTGTATTGTACGACGGGAGTCCTCGCGCGTGCCCGGATGCGAAGTGTATTGTACAATACCGCTGCCTTCGATACATCAATTAAACCATTCGAACGGAGGCGCGCTACCGACGCGCCCCGCGAGTCCTTGGCGCGTTTTTCAACTCCTCCCCCCTCCCTGGCTCGCTGCCACCTGAATCAAACTCGCAGAACAAGCTTGACGACAACCTGGTCCCTCATTTTTCCTCCACCGTCGTCAACCACACCAGCATGGATACTTTGTTGTTTCAGAGGGACGAGGCCACGCGCGACCGCGTGCGCCAGGCGCTGGAGTTTCTCGATCCTCGTACGTTTTCCTCTTCTCTCACCCATGTTCTGCTCTTTTTGGGTACTCCTGACCACACGAGGCTAACTTGGTTGCTGCCACAGATGACCAGCACGCGCGGAGCTACCGACCAGACATCATTTTGATGCTGCAGAAGAACCAACGCAGACTTGTCGTCAACATCGATCATGTCCGCGAGCACAACGCCGAGATGGCCGAGGGCCTGCTCAGCAACCCCTTCGACTACATTGTGGCCTTTGACTACGCCCTCAAGGAGATTGTCAAGACAGCGCAGCCTGGCAAGGTGGACGACGACGTGCTTTACTACTGCTCCTGGGCCGGCAGCTTCGGCCTCAACGCATGCAACCCAAGGACGCTGTCGTCGCAACACCTGAACAGCATGGTCTCGATCGAGGGCATCGTCACACGCTGCTCGTTGATTCGCCCCAAGATCGTCAAGAGTGTGCACTACACGGAAGAAACCCAAAAGTGGTACTTCAAAGAGTACCGCGACCAGACCATGACCAAGGGCGTGACCACGACGAGCGTCTACCCCACCGAAGACCAGGAGGGGAACCCCCTGATGACCGAGTACGGCTTGTGCACCTA
The DNA here is from genome assembly GCA_033575675.1 of Parathielavia hyrcaniae. Taxonomy (NCBI): domain Eukaryota; kingdom Fungi; phylum Ascomycota; class Sordariomycetes; order Sordariales; family Chaetomiaceae; genus Parathielavia; species Parathielavia hyrcaniae. The sequence continues at coordinate 87,583 of MU863647.1, forward strand.
CCGAGACCACCAGACCGTCTCGATCCAGGAGATGCCAGAACGGGCGCCTGCAGGCCAGCTGCCCCGCGGTGTGGATGTGATCCTCGACGACGACCTCGTCGACCGCGTCAAGCCAGGCGATCGTGTTCAGCTGGTCGGAATCTATAGGACGTTGGGTAACAGGAATACAAACCACAATAGCGCCCTCTTCAAGACGGTGCTACTCGCCAACAACGTCGTGTTGCTGTCGAGCAAATCGGGCGGCGGCATTGCCACCGCCACCATTACCGATACCGACATTCGTAACATCAACAAGATCTCCAAGAAGCCCAAGCTGTTTGACCTGCTCTCGCAGTCTCTGGCGCCGAGTATCTACGGCCATGAGTACATCAAGAAGGCTATTCTACTGATGCTGCTGGGAGGCATGGAAAAAAACTTGGAGAACGGCACGCATCTGAGAGGCGATATCAACATCCTGATGGTTGGTGACCCCTCGACTGCCAAATCTCAGCTGCTGCGGTTTGTGCTCAACACGGCTCCCCTGGCCATCGCCACTACCGGTCGTGGTTCTTCCGGTGTCGGTCTGACAGCTGCTGTGACCTCGGACAAGGAGACGGGCGAGAGGCGGCTAGAGGCCGGTGCCATGGTCATGGCTGATCGTGGCGTCGTGTGCATTGACGAGTTTGACAAGATGTCGGACATTGACCGAGTGGCCATCCACGAAGTAATGGAGCAGCAGACGGTCACTATCGCCAAGGCCGGCATTCACACGTCTCTCAATGCCCGTTGCAGCGTCATCGCCGCCGCCAACCCCATCTTTGGACAGTACGATACACACAAGGACCCGCACAAGAACATCGCCTTACCGGACTCTCTACTCTCCCGTTTTGACCTTTTATTTGTCGTCACGGATGACATCGAGGACACCAGGGACCGGCAAGTCTCAGAGCACGTCTTGCGCATGCACAGATACCGGCAGCCGGGCACCGAAGAGGGCGCCCCGGTGCGCGAGAACGCGGGCCAGGCGCTGAACGTCGCGCTCAACCAACAAGCCGACTCGCAGCGGCCAACTGAGGTGTACGAGAAATTTGACGCGATGCTGCACGCGGGCGTCAAGGGCACGGGACGGGGAGCCAACAAGAAGCCCGAAGTACTGAGCATTCCCTTCATGAAGAAGTACATCCAGTACGCCAAGACGCGTATCAAGCCCGTCCTGACGCAGGAGGCTGCTGATCGGATCGCCGACATGTACGTCGGCCTGCGCAACGACGACATGGAGAGCAACCAGCGCAAGACCAGCCCCATGACGGTGCGTACCCTCGAGACCCTCATCCGTCTCGCCACGGCGCACGCCAAGTCCCGTCTCTCCAACCGCGTCGAGGAGCGCGACGCCGCAGCAGCCGAAGCCATCCTCCGGTTCGCGCTCTTCAAGGAAGTTATCCAGGACGAGTCCCGCAAGAAGCGGCGCAAGACCCGCCCGCTCGAAGACGACAATGGCGACAGCGACTCGGACGGCTCGGATGACTCGGACGGCGACGAAGCAAACGGCACAGCGCGTAGCAGCACAGCGCGCACCAGCATCGCCCGCGCCGCCAGCGCTTCCCAGCGCGCCCGCAACAACGCCCGCCGCCGGCCGCCCCGCAGACAAGGCGGCTCGCCGGATGGGGCAGACGGCGCGACACCGAAAGAAGCACCAGAAGAAGGACAAGAAGAGGACGAGGAAGAAGACATCTACAACGCCACCCCACGCCGCTCGGCGCGCAGCACCCGCTCCACCGCCGCCGCCTCGTCCTCCCAGCCCTCCTTCGCCTCCTCCCTCCCAGCCTCCCAGCTCCGCACGCAATCATCCCGAACCCAGACCCAGACCCAGACCCAACGAGACGACGAAGCCCTGGCCTCCAATGCCGCCAACCTCACCGTGGCAGATGACGCGGACGGCGACGAAGACGACGACGAAGAGCAGCCCATCAGCGACCAGCGGCTGGATGTGTTCCGGCGCGCGCTGGGCCAGCTGCTCAACACGCCGCTGTTCGAAGATGACTCGGCGGACGTCGCGGAGCTGATCGAGGCTGTGAATAGCAAGATTGGAGGTGGGCGGGAGAAATTTGGGCGGGAGGAGGCGATCAAGGCGCTCAAGGAGATGGATGCGCGGAATCAGATTATGTGAGTGCCCCTTTCGATCGGGATTGGAACATATCCCGGCCATGCTAACGAAGGATAGGTATACGGATGGCGAACTGGTTTATCAGATTTGAGGAGCGGGGAAGGACGGTGGATGTGTTTATTTCTGGCTAGAAGTTGCTGCGTCGGTTGTCAATGGGAATGATCAAGGCATTGTCTTCGGTATTACGTGGTCATGATGGATGTAGATGGTAGATGGTATTCAAGGGCAGCGACCTATGACACCTTGTTTCTGGGTCTAATGTGAGTATGTTGTGTTGCGACCTTGCATTGTAAAGCGGTTGTCCTCATGGCAAGGGAGTAGTGGATGGAGGAACGCACGCGATTTTCTCTCTCTTTTCTCGCACTCTAGCACGTTGGGAAGATCAGCCCAACCTTATCCGAGTCGCATCTTACCGGCATGTGCTCATCTACCCTGACATGGCCTTGCTGCTAACTTGCTAGTCTACTAGGACACCTATCTATGGGTTTGTGAAGCCAGGTGCTGCAATATCCAATGCTCTCGAGGCTCTAACACTACCCAGCTCCCAACTCACAGACGTTGTTGAAACTCCCGCAGCCTCTCGTCTATCCTCACGCCGTTCCAAGTCTCCCTCCCCTCCTCATCCACGGATAACACAGGAAAGCCAACCTGCTCAATAGCAAAACTCGCCGCTACATTGCCCCAAGCACACGCCTCCTCAATGGACTTTCCCCTCGCCAGGGCCACCGCCAGCGCACCGAGAAATGTGTTCCCGCCTCCGGTCGGATCAACCACCTTGTCCGCCACATCCCCGGCATAACCCTCGCCGTAGTAGGCTGGCACCCACTTCTCCAGCCCGGGATCGATCTCAATCTCCTCCCTCGCCACGCACCCCTCCTCGTCCTGCATCAGCCCGGCAAACAGCGCCTCCATATCGGTGTCGGGCCTGAGCCCACCGCGGACGTACTCCCTCTTCTTCTTCTTCGTCTTCCTTTTGCTCATGCCCTCCTCGCCATCATCACCATCAACCTCACCACTAGCATCGGCAGCAACAGCAACAGCAACCTTCTTCTTACGCCCGCCGTTCCGTGCGATATAGCACCCCTTGTCCCCCGCGCGGATGACGAGGGTGTAGCTCTGCAGCGGCATGCTGGCGAGCAGCTGCTCGCAGCTGCGCTCGACGGCTTGGGCGCTGACGGCGCCCGTGTCCGGGTCGAGGCCGTCGCCGCCCATGAACCCGGCCAGCTCGGCGTGGTTGGGCGAGCACACGTCGACGAGGGGCAGCGTGTTGGTGCAGTTGAGCAGCTCGTCGGGCGTGCACAGGTCCGGGACGGGCTCCCAGACGAGGAGCGGCCGCGCGTGGTACCCCTCCGGATCGGCGGCGCGCCGGCGGGCCAGGATGGACGCCGCCAGGTCCTGGCACCGGCGCGGGCTGCAGATCAGGTGGATCGCCTTGGCGAGGAGCAGGGGCGGGGCCAGGTCTGGCGCCGTGAGGCGCTTCTTGGGCGTCGTGTAGCGAAAGGCGCGGCGCTCCGAGGCGTCCGTGTAGCCGTTCCATCCGCGCGTGGTTAGCCGGGACGGGTCGTGGCGGAAGAGCGCCGAGGTCTGCCAGGCCTGGATCTGGGCCGTGATGGAGGGCTGGAAGTCGGAGCCCTGGTCGACGATCCAGCCGACTGTTTTGGAGGAAGGGGGCGGCGAGAAGAGGCGGGCGCCCAGCGCGGAATAGCTCCCGGCACCGCCGAGGACGTCATGGACTGGGGGTTTGGGTGGGAGGAACTCGATCTCGTCTGCCAGATGGTTAGTATCTATCCAGGTGACATCCTTGATGAGACTCTTCTCTTCGGGTGGTGTGGCTGTTGAACTCGGACGGATATACGTACCGATAATGAACATGCCGAGTGTGATGAAATCAATCTCCTGCGTCACCGGGATGTCTCCTACGTCCGGCTCCGTGTCCGCTTCGGCCCGCACCGGGTCTTCGGGACCCTTGCCCGGGTCCATGTCCGAGTGCAACACCATGTCGGGGAGCGGGGCCGCGCTTGGCAGGTTGAACGCGTGGAATGGTGTCGGCGAGGAGAAATGGCACGGCCGCAGAGGGCGGGTGGGAGAGAGAGCGAAGAGCTTGTATTAGAAAAGAGGGGAGAACAAGAAAAAGGAAGGAAAGGCACGGCAGAAGCCAAGGGAGGAAGACAAGATTCGGTGTCGTTCACGATGCAGGCCTGGGCTGAAGCAGCAGGGTGAGGCGGCATGCCCACTGGCTGAAGATTGGGGCACTGGATGCTCGATTCGGAGGTCTGCATTTCTTTCAATATTTTGCGCTGGGCAACGCCTGCTTCACGTGTCACTCCCGTCTCGCCTTCTTAGGATTCATCAATGTGGAGGGACGTTCTCCGTTTTCCACCATAGGTATTACGGAGTAGATGGGAGACCCGCCATTGCACGATTTCATTTCGAGCAAAAGCAAGGATCGAGTATGGAGCTGGAACACATATAGGCATCGCAGCCTTCATCCGTCCCGCCATTTGCAGCGTCGAAGCATGGGAACACCTAATAACTAAGGGTTAGGAAGAAGTGAAGAAGGCATTGCAGCCTGATGGGGGCTTCCAAGTTCCAAGCCTTCCATCCCCGATTTCAGCGCTGATTGGGTCGGCTTCACAGTCTAGCCCCACTCCATACGGGAGCTTGGGGGGCAGCTGTTGCTGAAGTCAGGGGTGTTGCAACCATCAACATCTTTCGGTTACGAATACCTTCTTTCCGTCCTCCTTGTTGTCGTCTGGTTTTCTCTATATATCTCCACGACGCCGGCGAGCAGTTGATACTTGACTAGCCAGAGCCTGACTTGCACGCCAAACTCGGCCCTCTCACCACGCGGGTAACCCCTCGCTGCGTCATCCCACCGCGCGCTGCCGATTCCCTCACTACGGAACTGTTTACGACGGACCCGCCTCCTGTTTGCGCCCAGCCGTTGCCCCTCCGCACTCGCCCACCATGGCAACCAATTCCATGCACAATCTGACCACTTTAATCAAGAGGTGCGTGGCCATTTCCGTGCCGGTCTGCTGGTCGACCATGCGCTGCCCAGCCACGCAAACAGCGCACCCCGACGCTGACCGACAACTGCAGGCTCGAGGCTGCCACATCTCGTCTCGAAGACATCGCCCAGTCGGCCTTTGAACTTCCCCAAGCTGTCCCCGGTCTTCAGAACGGCGCTGCTGCACCCGCCCCTCCTGCGCCGACTTTGACCGCCTCTGCCCCCGCTGCCCCCGCCTCTCCAGCTCCTCCCCAGACCGCGATAGGGCCTCCCCCGCCTGCCCCGGAGCCTCTGCCCGAGTCGGTCGAGGAGTTCGATGCCCTAATCAACCAGTCCCTCGACCGTTGGCTCAAGCTCAGCAATGCGATGGGGGGCCTGGTGGCCGAACAGGCCGCCAAGGTTGTCGAGGCCTTCAAGGAGCAACGCAAGTTTCTGCTCATCACGACCAAGGCCAAGAAGCCCGACCTCCACGGCGCCGATATGTCCGTCTTTCAGGATCTGATCAAACCCATCGGCAACCTCATAACGGCCGTCGGCGGTATCAAGGACTCGAACCGCGGCGACCCGCTCTACAACAACCTGTGCACCGTGGCAGAGAGCATGATGGCTCTGGCCTGGGTGACCATCGATACCAAGCCGTTCAAGCACGTCGAGGAGAGCCTGGGTTCCGCCCAGTTCTGGGGAAACAAGGTCCTGACGGCATACAAGAACAAGTGAGCAGCCCGTCTTGGAAGGGAATATTCTCAAGAAGTTCTGACCCAAGGAACAGGGATGAACAGCAGGTCGAGTGGGTGAAGGCCTACTTCCAAGTGTTCCGTGACCTCGCAGACTACGTCAAGACCTACTTCCCGAACGGTATCCCATGGAACCCGAAGGGTGTCCCAGCGGCCGAAGCGGCCAAGTCGGTTGCGGCGCCCTCTGCCCCTGCTGTCCCCGCTCCGGCAGCTGGTGGGCCGCCGCCGCCGCCTCCTCCTCCTCCGCCAGGCCCCCCGCCCGTCCTCAAGATCAACGAGCAAAAGGCACCCGAGACGCCCCAGCCAGGTGGTTTCGGCGCCGTCTTCTCGGAGCTCAACAAGGGCGAGTCAGTCACCAAGGGGCTGAGGAAGGTGGACAAATCCGAAATGACGCACAAGAACCCGTCCTTGCGGACTGGGTCGACCGTCCCCGATAAGGCGGCCTCGTCACGGGCAAAGAGCCCCGCGCCAGGCACCAAGCCCAAGCCCGAGAGCATGCGGGTTAAGAAGCCGCCGAAGATGGAGCTCGAGGGCAACAAGTGGACAGTCGTATGTTTTCCCCTACCAATTTCCCCCGCAGCCAGTAATGAAATGAAATGAAAAAATGCCCCGGCTAACAAAGACAAAACCTTTTCCCAGGAAAACTTCGACAAGGAACCCGCCCCGATCGAGCTCGAGGTCTCGCTCTCGCACTCGGTCCTCATCTCCAAGTGCAGCAACACGACCGTCATCCTCCGGGGCAAGGCCAACGCGGTCACGGTCGAGAACACCAACCGGCTCTCGCTCGTCGTCGAGTCGCTCGTGTCGACGGTCGACGTGGTCAAGTCGCAGAACTTTGCCCTGCAGGTGCTCGAGACCATCCCGACGGTGCTCCTGGACCAGGTCGACGGCGCCCAGGTCTACCTGAGCGCCGGGAGCGCCGCCGCCCGCGTCTACTCGAGCAAGTCAGCCAGCGTCAACCTCAACGTGATCCCCGCCGGCGAGGAGGACTACAAGGAGATCCCGCTGCCGAGCCAGATCTGCTCGTGGTTCGACGCCGAGAAGGGGGATGTGCTGAACGAGATTGTTTCGCACGCTGGGTAGTAGGTGGGGCGCACTCGAGTAGGATAGGCATAGGTGGCCAAAGGCGCAGTTGGGGTATTGTAGTTTTTGGATGGATGGGGTGTGACAGAGAGGAGGGACGAAGACGGAAGTTGAGTCGTTGACCTCGAATGTGGATGGCCGTATAGATATCGAGTGGTAGTTGTAGAGAAAGTATGTAAAGAAAGCAGTGGGTTCTGCCATGCCGCGTCGGAGCTATTATGAGCTTATCCTGGCCTGGGAGGCTCACAAACATGGAAATGTCAGCCGTTTCAGTAGTAAATACAAACGAGCTACAAAACATCGATCTATCGTATAGACGGTTGGGCGAGCTCTAGACATGCATGCACCGCTCCCAAGGGCAAAGAAATATTCCTCCCAGACTACGAAGGAAGAAACCATGTCCCAAGATGTCCCGATGCCCGATCCTTAGCCCTCCGAGTATCCAATCAATGATGCCGTCCCCGACTCGACTAAGCAAAACACAGACTTCTGACGCTCAAAGCTTGGCCTTGGGCGCCTCGAGCGCGGGCATCAGCATGTCACGCATGTCGCCGGCCGCCTCGTTGAGGTAGAAGCTCATCCTGTCGCTGCCGAGGCCCTTGGAGACGATGTTGAAGTTGATGCTACAGCACAGACACATCAAGATTAGCCAACGGTTTCATCTTGTAGAAAAAAGAAAAAGACAAAAGAAAAAAAAGGGGGCGTACCTGTTCTCATTGATCATGTACGCAATTCCAAACCCGTCGTCAATGACCTGGCTCCAGCCGTAGCCGTTAAAGTACTCGGAGCTCAGCTGGCTGGTGGACAGGTACCACGAGGACGAGTAGGAGTAGGCCGGGTCCCGGTAGAGGGCGGGCAGCTCCTGGCCGGGCTCGAGCAGGCGCTTGAGGCCAAACAGGTGGCGGTCGACGCCCTTGCCGTCCGAGGCGGCGCCGATGTACTCGAGATGGGCGTCGATGGCCTTGCGGAAGAGGGCGGCGCGCGCCGCGTCGCCGAGGCTCTCGTCCGCCATGGACCGGCACCACGCCACGCTGTCCTCGGACACGGAGCGGCACGTCTCGGTGCGCCCCAGCTGGAAGCGCCGGGTGGCGGCGGACTCGTATGTGGGCCGGTTCTTGCCGTACATCTTGAAGTAGGCCAGCTGGATGATCATCTGCACGTAGGCGTCGGGCGAGCACTTGAACTTCTTGATGAGGCCCTTGCCGTAGCCCTGGTAGGCCTGCACGGCGAGCTGGTGCTGCCCGATGACGTTGGTAAAGTCGCGCACGGCGCGGTCGATCTCGACCTGCACCTCCTTGGTGACGACGAACTTGACGGGCTGGGGCTCGGGGAGGTTGGAGCGGACGGTGGGGTCCGAGAAGTCGAGCTTGTTCTTGACGATGAGCTCGTTGACGTAGTCGTTGAGCCGGTGGGTGGGCGTGCCGTCCATCATGCTGTGCTCGCCCATGAAACCCGACGTGCCGTTCTCGTTGACGATGAACTGCAGCGGCTTGTCGTACCACCGGTTCTGGCCGTCACCGTGCCAGTAGGCGTGGGCGCGCTCCTCGAGGGTGACGGGCTTGGCGTCGTCCAAGCAGATTACGAAAGAGGCCGACTCGACGGCCTCGATAGCCTTGGCGTTGGTCGGGTCGGCGGCGAGCAGCACCGCCCGCGCCTCGGTCCAGACATCGCGGTTCTCCGACGTCAGGGCGCCGACGGCAGGGACGCGCTCGCCGGCCAGCTCGTACACGCGGCGGAAGGACTGCTCGAGCTCCGAGGTGTTGAGCTGCTTGCCGGCAACTTCGTGGGCGACCTTGAAGAACTGGTTCTTGCGGATGACGAGGATGTGCTTGTTCTGGGCGTGGTCGAACTTGACCGGGTAATCGGCGGGCTTGGCGGGCACGCGGCAGGCGTTAAACATCCACTTGTAGCTGTCCATGCAGATGGGCAGCTTCTTCATGTACTCGGGCTCGAGGTTGCCCGAGTCAACTTGCTTCTTGAACTCGAGCACGGCCGATGAGATGGCAGCGGCGCGCTTGGCGGGGTCCCGGCGCCTCCGGTCATCGCGGTGCGAGTAGAAGTAGCTGACGTAGGGCACCACGGGGTCGCGGTAGCTGAGGTAGGCCGCGTCGTTCCACCACTCGTACATCCAGTTCTTGGTCTTGGGGTCCTCACGCCTGGCGACCAGCTTCTCCTGCAGCTTCCGGCCGGGGCCGTTGGGGGCGATGAAGTCCTGCACCGCCTTGGTGCTGGCCTCAAGCTCCGAGGGTGTGAGCAGCGGCCGCAGCGACTTGACGTACCGCGCAGCCGTCTCCTCTAGTGTGGGAACGGGCAGGCGAGGGAGCGAGTCCTGGAAGCGGAGCATGGGCCCCTTGGACTTGTCCTCGACGTACCCCGCCGGGAGGGTGCTGTTGTTCCGTCTTGCCGCGGGAGCCATGGCTGTGAGTCTCTGGATTCCCCGGTGTTAGCAGATGTCGCGACGAGGAGTTGGAGGCGTCAAGGTCACGGGCGGAAGAGAGGAGCTACTGACCAGGGGTGTCGTCGTCTGCTTGAAGAGGAGGTTTCGAAGTGTGGGAGACCGAGCCTCTGTCCTTGCGATCTTGGCCAACATCCCAACTTTTTGTCTAGGAGTGGAGTTGGAAGACACACACTGGGGAAGAGAGATAAGAAAATGAAAATAAAATTAAGCAGCACACAAGAGTTTGGCGCGTTCACTGGTCGCCGGGGAGAAGACCGCTCTGGGGAATCCAACTCAGGTACCGGGAAGAGGATTGTCCGAGGTGGGTTCACTTGACACTCCAACTGGGGTCCGACAGCCGCGGGAGATTGAAGACCAGGTGTGCAAGGTCGGTCCCTCTTTCGACGAGGCTGCTCCACGAGCCTAGGCAGTTCCTTAGGGTTCGGGGGTCCGTTGCATCGGCAGCAACGGGACAATGCAACTGGTAGAGATTGCGCGCAGTGTTGGGTGTTGCTGGTTGCATGTTTGCGGGACGATTTCCAGGTTGCTGGTGGGCAGGAGCCCACTTGAGCCGAGGCTAATTGCCGTCACTAGCCTGGGCGCGCAGTCTTGCTGCCGCGGGTAAGAATCGTGGGGTAGCGAGCCGGCGCGCCAATTCCTGTCCCGCCGAGCCCGCCCCTTTCTCCATGCCATTGGCCAGCAGGCATTCCCTGTTGCCGAAGACGGCTCGCACAGTTCACGCGCCACAACTGACGTCGCGTGGGTGGCAGGGTGGCAGGGCGGCTCGCTGGCTACGGGCTAGCGGATGGATACCTGCTCCACTGTTCCAAAACGGGCCTTCACATGCAAACGCCTGAGCGCCTCCCGTGATGTTCAAGTTGTGCGACCAAGCCAAGCTCGAGCAAGGTTGACGATAAGAATTGTCTGAGGCCATCTCCATTACTGCTGTGCGACGTAGTTCTGAAGTTGACTTGCTTCTAGTTCGGTTGACTCGATGTACGGATAGTAACTGATCAAATTCTTTACAACTTGCTAACGTCGTATTCTACTCCTAACCCTGGCATCCCACTGATTCCGTGTGTTATACTGTACCCCGACATCTTTCGACATCTTTCCACCCCCAACATCATCATCACCTTTATCCCCTTGATTATTATCGTTCTCATTCTGAAACACTGCCACTCCATTAGATATACGAGTAACAATCCCGCCGTCCTACACAATGGCAGATGGGAACATATATCGAGGAGAGATAGGGAGGAGACAGAGAGTGAAGAGAGGAAGTGGTGAGAGAGTACATGCCCGGCACACCAGCACCAATCGCTCCAAATCTCATCAGGGGATCAACAGCACCCAGCCGACTTTCCCCTTGGAAAAGGTTGACACAAGAGGATACAACAGCAACTCCGCGTGATAAACAACCGGGACGCGGCCAAGTATCAGGCAGCCAGTGGCATACATCCCGGAGTTACCTACAGATCCAGCGCCATCTCGATCAACGTACCAAGCACTTTAATAAGCTGCTCATCCCGCCGAGATGTCCCCCACCGCGAGACAGACGGCAATATCGGGCCGCTTCATGTTTGCAACCCAGGTCCGGTGCAACAAGGACATGTAATCGTCCAGTGTCGCTGACCTCGGAAGGCAGACACGCTGCCTGCAACGGTGGGAACAGCACCCCCCACGTTTTGTCGGGCCGCACTCCGTCCAAGAGTATTCGAGAATACTAAGGATTATATGTTTCTGGTATTTCTTGATCAATCCCCGTCGAGTTACGAAACTCGCTGGATTGTTCGGAGTTACCAAGTCCCGTAGTAGAGCCCTATCTAACTCATTATTCTTGCAATAAGCGAAAATGGCTGGATGGCCGAGCGGTCTAAGGCGGAGGATTTAAGTTGGACTTATTCTTAACACTCCTCTTCTCGAGAGAGAGCGTGGGTTCGAACCCCACTCCAGTCATGTACGGTTTTTTATGCCACTTTGCTCGTGTCTTCGCTTTGGCAGAAATGTTGTCAACCTCCATCAGGTTTCAACTCTTCACAGTTGGACCGTCTTTGGTACTCCTATTTTGACATTTGTAGTTTGAATCGTGGACGGGTTGAATGAAGTCAACACGCCTCCAGATACCTTAACTAACCGAGGGACATTTGCACTCATCACCTTTCCTTCCATCCTGCAGTTAGTACTAGAAAACCGAAACCGTTTCATACAAAACTCCAACTCCAACTTCACACACTGGACTGCAACCTGAAACCCAAGATCCATCATCAAATACGAAACTCCCATCCCACTCCCCTGTTCACTGATCTCTCCCCCCCTCTCACTCTCATTCTTTCCCCACTTCTTGGAAACTCTCACCTCCACCTCGCCCCAGCCCTCCCCTCCTCAGCCGCCCGCCCACTCACATTCCTCCTACCCATGCCGCCGCCGCCGCCGGCCGTGCCGAGATCAAACCCGCCGAAATCATTCCCGCTCGACACCACCCTCGCATTCCCATTCCCATTCCCATTCCCATTCTCATTCTCATCCCCATAACTACTCTCATCGAAACCACCACCGACCATGACAGGCGGCGTCCCCGCGCGCAGCTGGCCGTAGGGCTTGGAATAGGCGGCGCTCAGGAGGAAGTCGGCGTCGGGCTGGATCGAGCTGGTCCTGTTGCGCGGGGTATGAGCAGCAGCGACAGCCTGGTCGGCGATGTCGCGGCTTCCCGAGACGCGGCGGTCGTTGAGGGAGAGGTCGGAGAGTATGAGGGATTTGCGGAGGCGCGAAAAGGGGGTGCGGGGGCGGCGCGGGGTGGATGATGATGAGGATGATTTCGGGTCTGTTTCTCTCCTGGAAGAAGGGGGGAGATGGGGAGGGGGAGGGGGAGGGGTGGTGATTGTTGTGGGGGTTGTGGTTGTTGGGTGGGAGCGGAGCGGGTTGGGGTGGTTGTCGGTGTTGCCTCGCGCGGGAGTGTAGTAGGTGTCGTTGTCCGAGTCGTCCGACTCCGAGGCGGACAGGGAGGCGTAGATGCCGCCGCGGTGGGTGGACGCGCGGTTGCGCTGCTCGGTGCGGTTGATCAGCGACTCGGAGGCGTACCACGTCTCGGTGAACTTGGCCGAGCGCGGCTGGGCTGTCTGGGCGGCCGGGACGGGCTCCGGGCGGTAGGATGCCACGGAGCCTGTGCTGGGGCGCGAGGCGTGCATGGATGTCGGGCGGATGGGGCCGGCGCCGGTCTCGCCGAGCGGGACTTCCATGTACGAGGCCCGGTGGGCTGCCGGGGGTGCCGACATGCGCTTCAGGTCCTGCGAGGTGGCCGAGCTGCGGTTGCCGGGGGCGACTTGGTACTGGCGACTGGGCAGGTTCAGGCGCGAGTCGCGAGAGGTGAAGGACGTCTCCGAGTTCTGGCGGGTGTGCATGAAGGGGATCGACGGCGGCCGGGAGCTGTCGTCGTACAGCTGGGCTTCGGGCTTCTCGTCCGAGAAGGTCGACGAGGTGGCGACCGACGACTTGTTGCGCTTGTGCACGCGCGAGGTCAGGTTGGCCTCGAGGGGGTTCATGTCCGGGGGCATGTGGGCGATGCGGCGGAACATCCAGCCGAGCCACAACGAAATGGCCAGGGAGAGCAGATGCAGGCCGCCAGCGGCAATCAGGCCGTAGTAGACAGACGGCACCATGTACCTCACGGTGTCGGTGTTGGCGAGGTCAGTCGTCTTCCATTCCTCGCCCTTGCTCCGGGTGGTGAAGGCGCCATAGGCGTACAGAGGAGCCACGCAGAGGTCCGACAGACCGGAGAAGATGTGGTAGGCAGATGAAGAGCCGGGCGTCTTGGAGACTGCCGGTCGGGCATGGTGATAGATGCTGTAGAGGCAGAACAGGACCACGACGCCGCACTGGACAAGGTGCACTTGTGGTCAGCAAAATTGTGGGAAGGCCACACAATCATCAGCCAGCAACTCACTGTTGCACCCATGATCCATCCGATCAGCCCCGACAGGCCCATGACGACGATGATGCCGGCGGCGGCGACGGCCTCGAGGACTCTGAGACACAGCTGCACGACGCGCATGCCCTTGATCCAGCCCTTTGTCCGGCGGCCCATTGGCCTGAAGCCGGATCGACCATTAGGCACCATGTGGGCACTGTCATGGTTAGTCATGATCCGAGGAATGCGACTCTGTCACGGAGCCCTGGAATGTAGACTGAGCGAGACACATACTCGGGATGGCGGTTGACTGAGACAAGCGGCCCGTTGGGCTTGGGTTTCAGCTTCTTTCTCTCGTAGCTCGCCCGAGTCACTGCTTTCGGGTCGAATGGAGCTGCTGGGAATCGGTCATCATCTCTCCGGACGGCGTCGTACAAGTACGGCTGCTGAGTCCTCCCCATTGTGTGGTGATCTTGGTTATGTTGCCCTCGGCACACAAAGGAGGAATTTGAGGTTGAAGAAGGAATAGACGATTATGCAATGCGACTTGGGTTTTGACTGGAATGCATATGAGAGCATTCCTGACTAGTAGTCGTTTTCTTCCGGTGGGTGGGAAGTGCCAGGTTCTTTGATCTGTTTGAGGCCTGCCCGGAGCTTGCACCCGGTAGTTGACGGGGCAACCGTGTAACAACTAAGCTAAGCGCTGTGTGACTGCGGCCAAATCACTGGGGCTGAGAGCAAGGGTGCAGTGAGTATGACACCTCCTGATTGGAACAAAACTGAAGTTACGAGTGTATTTGAGCCTGTCACACATCACGGTCTGTTTCCTGCTTAGATTGGCTTCTTCAGGGCGTTGTGCATCATCCGCAGTGGCACCGGCGATGCACTGGCTTTGACCGGGGCGGGACCCACTAGCCACAGGCACCGGCCGACTGCATCCGGCCCGGGGTTGACTCAATTGAATGATCGCCTCTCTCGTCCTGTCTTGTACTGGACAACGATAAAGCCCGTGAATACCAAAAGTCATGTTTTTTATCCGGTGCACCAAGTCGCGGCCATGGGCGAATTCACACCTGAAACTAGCATCGATCCGTCCCTTTTTCCGCGCACTTCCTTCTCGGACGCTGTCAACGGCGCAGAGCACCCGTGATGGGAGGCCGTTCCGACTGGCTGTCATCGGCTCCGGGCCGGCCGGATTCTACACGGCGTACAGGGCCATGACCAGGATCCAGAATGCCAGGGTCGACATGTACGAGGCACTGCCCGTCCCCTATGGTTTGGTCCGATTTGGTGTCGCCCCAGACCACCCGGAGGTAAAGGTGTGTATGAGAATCATCCCTTGGGTCAAAAAAAAGGGGGAAAAAAGGAAAGGAAAGAAGAAGAAAAGCCTATTTTAACGTCGTGTTCAGAACTGCCAGGAAAAGTTCGAAGAAGTCGCTTCGTCTCCCAACTTCACCTTCATCGGCAACGTCTCCATCGGCACCAAGAGCGACCACCCAGACGGCGGGACCATCCCCCTGGCCAGCATCCTGCGCCATTACCACGCCGTCGTCTTCTCGTACGGCGCGGCCAAGGACAGGACGCTCGGGATCCCGGGGGAGCATGTAAAGGGTGTCTACTCAGCCCGCCAATTCGTAGGCTGGTACAACGGCCTCCCCGAGCACGCCAATCTCGCCCCGGATCTCACGCGGGGAGACGAGGCCGTCATCATCGGCCAGGGCAACGTGGCCCTCGACGTGGCCCGGATGCTGCTCGAGGACGTCGACGTGCTCCGCAAATCCGACATTGCCGAGCACGCCATCGAGACCCTCTCCAAGAGCAAGGTCAGGAGGGTGCACATTGTCGGCCGCCGCGGGCCCATGCAGGCCGCCTTCACCATCAAAGAAATCCGCGAGCTCCTGCGCCTGCCTTCCGTGGCCTTCCACCCGATCGACACGTCCCTCGTCCCCCAAGACATCAAGTCCCTGCCGCGCGCCCCTCGCCGGCTCATGGACATCCTCCTCCAAGACTCGCCCACGCCTCCCACACACTGCTCACCCCCCACCCAAACAAAGCAACAAAAGTCCTGGTCCCTCGACTTCCTCCTCAGCCCAACCGCCTTCCTCCCCTCCCCCGCCGACCCCGCCCGCCTCGCAGCCACAAAGTTCACCCGCACGACCCTCTCGGACCCCTTCGACCCGGCCGCCTACGCCCTGCCCACCACCGATGCCGATCCCCACACGATCCCCAGCGCGCTCGCCTTCCGCTCCGTCGGCTACCAGTCAACGCCCCTCCCCGAGTTCGCCCCGCTGGGCATCCCCTTCAGCGACCGGCACGGCGTCATCAGCAACGACGGCCGCGGCCGCGTGCAGCACGAGGAGCGCGCCGCCGACGCCTCGATGCGCATCGGCCGCTTCCCGGGCCTGTACTGCGCCGGCTGGGTGAAGAGGGGCCCCACGGGCGTCATCGCGTCCACCATGCAGGACGCCTTCTCCACGGCCGACGCCATGGCTGAGGACTGGGCGGATGGGAGGGTGGCGTTTTTGAATGATAAGGGGAGAGATGTGGGCGGGTGGGATGGGGTAAAGGGGGAGGGGATGAGCGGGGTGAGGGTTGTGGATTGGGAGGGGTGGAGGAGGATTGATCGGGCTGAGAGGGAGAGGGGGGCGAGGGTGGGAAAGGAGAGGGAGAAGTTTACGCGGACGGGGGATATGCTTGCTGTTTTGGGGTGATGGGTTATGATAGGGTGGGTTGTGTTGGATGTATGTAGGTATGTAAGATGGATATCCGGTGATGAGACTTTGTACATTTTTTACTGCAGACTCTAGGACTACGTCTTCTTCAGCTTCTCCGACAGCTCGGGCACCTTGTCAAACAGATCCCCTACCAAGCCGACATCGGCCACCTGGAAGATGGGCGCCTCGGCGTCCTTGTTGATGGCCGCAATCACCTTGCTGTCCTTCATGCCCGCCAGGTGCTGGATCGCCCCGGAGATGCCCACCGCCATGTACAGCTGCGGCGCCACCACCTTGCCCGTCTGCCCCACCTGCAGGCTGTTGTCGGCGTACCCGCTGTCCACCGCCGCCCGCGACGCCCCCACGGCCGCCCCGAGCGCGTCCGCCAGCGGCAGCATGACCCTGTCAAACTCCTCCTTGGACTTGAGCCCGCGCCCGCCCGACACCACCCGGCCCGCCGTCGCCAGGTCCGGCCGGTCCGACTTGGCCAGGTCCTCCGACATCCACTCGGCGGGGCTCTCGGCCTTGGGGTCCACGCCTTCCTCGACCGCCGCCGCCCCGCTCCCGACCGCCGCCGCCGGGAAGGCGGTGCCGCGGACCGTGATGACCTTGATCGGGTCCGACGACTCGACCGTGGCGATGGCGTTGCCCGCGTAAATGGGGCGCACAAACGTCTTGTCGTCCCCGATGGCCGTGATGTCCGACACCTGCTGCACGTCGAGCAGCGCCGCCACGCGGGGCATGACGTTCTTGCCGAACGCCGTGTTGCCCGCCACCACGTGCGTGTAGCCGCCCCGCTTGATGTTCTCGACCAGCAGCGGCGCGTAGTTCTCGGGCAGGCCCTTGTCGTACGCGCTGTTGTCGACGGCGATGATCTTGTCGACGCCCTCGATCTTGGCCGCCTCCGACGCCACCCCGCTGATGTTGCCGCCGGCGACGAAGCCGTGCACGGAGCCGCCGAGCTGTTGGGCGGCCGACACGGCGCTCAGGGAGCCCATGTTGAGTTCGCCGTTGCGCTGCTCGAGGACGGCTAGGGCTGAGAGCAGTCGGCGGAGCGCAGCGGGCGACCGGGCGAAGGGACGGAGTCTTGTCGCATCTCGCAGTGTCGGGCGGGCGAGCGCCGAGAATACCCGGCGACCGGCCGACAGCATGGTTTCGAATGGGATTGGCGTGTTGGGATCGTCTCGATGGGCTGAGATCGATGATTGTTTGGTTCGAGCCTTGCAAAGGACAGGACTAGAGAAGTCTGAAACCTCAAAGCCAGTCCGGGAGAGTCAAGGGCGGGTTGCAGCGGCCCGAGGGTCACGTTTGTTAACAAGTTTCGGGGGGCCCGCTTTCCCCGGACTTGCACATGCCAGCTTGGGTTGCCAAGCCCTGGTCCGAGAATCGGGCTTGTCGAGGCGTGGCGGCGATGCAGCCTCCTGTGGCTTGTTTGTATTTACTCGTACTGTTGTAAGGTACCGCACTTGGTCCGTGCACCGGGATTGCGCTCTGCTTGGAATCAGTGGACTGAGCGTGCTGTGGTTCGTCGCGAACATTTTCTCCAACGCGACACACCTGTCCGAACTCACCGAGCCGCCCTCTTGCAGCCATCGCCAAAACAGCATTTGCGCCGACTCACATAAGAAGACCTTGCCTACGTCCTGCCACAACAATCGCGCTTTCAATAAATATCCTCGCCGATACGCGCTCCTAAAATCAGCTTTCGTTCCGTGCGGTGGCTGGTCAACCCCTTCCTGCTTCCATCAGGTAGTACTTCATCGCCGTCGCAATGGAGGAAAGCTCGGTCAGCTACGGCACCCCGACAAATGGCGCGTCGCCGGGCGCCAACCCAATCCTGGCGCAGCCGCCTCTCCCTGATGTCCATCATCAGAACGAAGGTATACCTTCCCCTCGCCGTCGTGTCCTGTCGGCCTCGCGACATGCTAATCGACTGACCCATCTAGATGTGCACATGAGCGAGGGACCCGCAATCAAGCAAGACAGCACCACACCCGCGCCCGGCGCGACATCAGACAACCCCCTCGACGCGCCCGAAGGCCCGCCCGCCGAGACGACTGGCCACGATGAAGAGATGGGCGATGCGCCGAAGAACGAGTCGGCGCAGGCTGATGCCGCTGGTCAGGCAGACGCTGCCGGCGAGGCCAGAACAAAAGAGTTCATCGAGAACGCCGCGAGGGAGCACTTGATCTCCCAGACCCATGCCATCGTGCTTCCCAGCTACAGCACCTGGTTCGACATGAACGCCATCCACAACATCGAGCGGAAAGCGCTGCCCGAGTTCTTCAACAACAGGAACCGGAGCAAGACTCCGGCGGTATACAAAGACTACCGCGACTTCATGATTAACGCTTACCGCCTGAACCCTGTCGAGTATCTGACCATCACGGCCTGCCGTCGCAACTTGGCTGGCGATGTCTGCGCCATCATGCGCGTGCATGCTTTCCTCGAGCAGTGGGGCCTCATTAACTATCAAGTATGTTCAAAATCGATCCGCCACGTGGTGCCTCTTTGTCTTCGCTAATACCCGTCAGGTCGATGCTGACCAGCGGCCGTCCCACGTTGGCCCGCCCTTTACCGGCCACTTCAAGATCATCTGTGATACCCCTCGTGGCCTGCAGCCCTGGCAGCCAGCAGCAGACCCCGTCATCACCGAGGGCAAGCACAACAAGGACACCGAAGCCAAGGCCACGGCCACCCTGGTGCCCAAGACGGAGCTCAATTTGGAGGTTGGCCGCAACATCTACGAAGCCAATGCCAAGCTCAACAAGCTCAACAAGGGCGACAACAAGACCAACGGCGAAACGCCGATGACTAACGGTGTGTCGGGCACTGACGAATTGACCAAGGCTCCCATTGTCAAGGTCAACTGCTTCACCTGTGGCACCGACTGCACCCGTATCTATTACCACAGCTCACAATCCGACCCGAATAACAAGGCCAAGTACGACGTGTGCCCGAGCTGCTACATCGAAGGGCGCCTGCCTGGCAACCAGACCAGCGCCCATTACACCCGCATGGAGAATCCTACGTACTCGTCCATCCTCGACAGGGACGCGCCATGGAGTGATGCTGAGATCCTCCGGCTCCTCGAGGCGCTCGAACGCTTCGACGAGGATTGGGGTGAGATTGCCGAGTGGGTGGGGACTCGGACCCGTGAGGAGTGCGTGCTGCAGTTTCTGCAGCTGGATATCGAGGACAAGTACCTCGAGTCGGAGAGGCTGGATGCCCCGATCGGCCTCCAGATGCTGGGCAGCCACGGCGGCCAGCTCCCCTTCAGCCAGACCGACAACCCGGTCATGTCGGTCGTCGGGTTCCTCGCCAGCCTGGCCGACCCCGCCACCACGGCTGCTGCAGCCAACAAGTCGGCCGAGATTCTCAAGCAGAACCTCCGAAACAAACTCGACGCCGGGTCGTCTTCGTCGCAACAAGCCGACGCCCAGGCGAATGGCAAGGGCAAGGAGAAGGAGGGCGGCGACTCGATGGACGTGGATCTTCGGCACGAGGTGACCACCACTACCACCACAACAACCACCAAGACAACGACCACCTCGGCCTTGGCGAGCATCCCGCTGGCGACCATGGGTGCCCGGGCGGGCGGGCTCGTCTCGCACGAGGAGCGCGAGATGACGCGGCTGGTGTCGGCCGCCGTGAACCTGACGCTCGAAAAGATGGAGGTCAAGCTCAAGTACTTTTCCGAGATGGAGGCGGTGCTGCAGGCCGAGCGCCGCGAGCTAGAGCGCGCCCGGCAGCAGCTGTTTCTCGACCGCCTCGCCTTCAAGCGCCGCGTGCGCGACGCCCAGGAGACGCTGCGCCAGGCCGCCGCCGTCGGCGGCGAGCAGGGCCTGCGCATGGCTCAGGACGTGGCTGCCGTCGACGGCGGCGGCGGCGCCCACCGCATGAGCTTCCATGCCCCGCCCGCGCCGGGGGCCGTGCAGCCGCTGAGTGTCGAGGGCCAGATCAAGAGCTACGAGGCTTAGGAGACCTTGTGGCCTGCGTCTGGCCCGCGGGATGGGCCGGCTGTGTGGAGGTTGTGAAGTCATGGCGGGTGACTGGTGACCGGCGCGGTGTTTGAGCTGCAGTGGCTTTTTATTGGGTTCGTTGCTGATCTTGTTCTGGGGTGGGCGGCGTCAGGGGTTGGTTGGGAATGGGGTTGGTGGAAGGGTAATTCTTGGCCGTGTGTGGGAGAGAGTAGGCAAAGCTGCTCCGATGCTGTATGGAAAGAGGCATTCTGTTTGTCTTTTGGCTGTATCCAACATCAGGCCCGGACGGTGGGATTTGGGTTCGCGAGGATAGGTTTCTTTTGCTTTGCTAGGATGACCCGGTAGGGGCCTTGCAAAGACGAGAAAACTTTATTGAGTGCCTTGGTCGGCCGGTGCCCTTTATATCGCCATATAGCCATGTTTGTGTTGCTTCTACGTATTCTCTTTTCCAAGTTCAAGCCTATAATCCCGATGAGGAAGTGAGCCCGTCCCAAGAAACATCAAGCACCCCGGGTAGGTCTAATCATCCCCTACTCCCCCCCCCGCTCCCTCGCCCACGCACCCCAATCCGTCCTCCCACCCCCGTGCTCCTCCATCCAGCCCCTGCCATCCCACGCGCCCAGCCCACAGAGATGCCTCATGGTCGGCCTCCCGTGCGGACAGTTCCACGGCTTCTCCATATCCCCCATGTGCCGCACCACCCGCTCCATCTGCCTCGCCGACAGCGCCCGGCCGATCATGACGCTGCTCCGGCACGCGCGCATGGCAAACATGCTGCGCACCCTGCTCGGCCGCGGCACTGTGCTGGCGGCCGAGGTCGGGTTGTCGGCCAGCAAAAAGACGAGCTCGTCCAGGTCGGCCAGCGAAAAGGTCGTCTCGCGGCTGAGCGGCAGGCTGAGCAGGCGCACGCGCGCGCCGACGGGCCGGGCGCCCGACGTGTCGACCTGCACGAGGAAGCCGTTGCGCTCGAGCGCGGGCAGGTGCTCGAGGATGATCTCCTCCTCGAGGGCCGTCAGGTCGAGGGTCTTGGGCTGGACGAGGCGCTGGGACTGGACCGTCGTGGTCGCCTGGAAGCGCTCAAAGTTGTATTTCTCGTCGGACGCGTGCTGGTCGATGATGAAGAGCTCGTCGTCGTCGTCGTCCGAGGCGGCGTCGGCCGTGGACGTGGAGGGCGGCGCCGCTTGGCGCACCGCGAGGATGAAGCCTAGGTTAAACTGGCCGACGATTCGCATCTTGGCAAAGTCGGTTTTGCTGATTTTAAGGGAGAGCTTGGCCTCGGCGTCGTCGTCTGCCTCGAGGCCGTCGTCGTCTTGGCTGGCGGATGGAGGGGGCTTGTTGGGTTGAGGTTGTCGCACGTGGCGTGCCAGTGCTGCGATGCGCTGCCGGATGTCGTCGCTGCTGGTCTTGACCGGCTGGACCAGGTGGAGGGTCATGTTTTTGCGTTTGGACCGCCCCTTGACAAACAAGTGCGAGCGCTTCTCTCCCTCTTCTGTCGGCTCGGCGGCAGCCTCGGCTGCTTCGAGCAACTTCTGCACCTTTTTGTCTTCTCGAGCCTTTTTCTCTTCCTCGTCGACGTACTCGTCATCCTCCGTCGGGTGATCGTGGTCGCAGGATGGAAAGTGATCAACGGATTGTAGCGGGCTGTCCGCATCGTAGGGCGAATCCACGTCAGGCTGCGCTGGCTCTGGCGGCTCGTCTCCAGCCTCTTCGTTTGGTTCCTCTTCTTCAGCTTCCAGCCGCCCACTCTCACCTTGGGACACAAAAAGGGAACCGTCCTCGTCTTCCTCTTCAACAATCTCGTCGACATCCTCGCCGTAGTCTTCCCTCTCCTCCTCGGCATCCTCCGGTACGACCCCAATCTCGTCCAGGGAGCCTTCACCAGGGCGTGCCGAATTAGAGAACAGTTGGGAAAGGCGGCCGCCAAACGATGGTAACGGGACCCGTTTCCCTCCCTTCCCGGTCGCGGTCGCTCTGACTGGCTTCGAGGGTTCCTCGACCCTGGCTCGTTTTGAGGGATTCCCAATCAGGCTTGTCACCGTGTGGTCGCCGATCGTAATGGTCGCCACCTCCTCAGTAGAACGCTTGAGCGGCCGAGCAGTACCCAGGGCGAGGGCCCGTGATGTTGGCGGCTGAGATGGAGGTGCGATGGCCGGGACTGGCGGCTCTGGCTCACCACTACGCGCTTCAACCTCGGCCTCGTCAGAGCCTGTTGCCGCCTCGTTTCTGGGTTTCTCAAAGCCGGCAAGGGAGTGATCAGATGAACGGGCTTGGTTGTTACGCTCAGTCACCTCATCCTCTTCGGGCGACGCTTGCTCTTCGGCCTTAGCGCCCTCCTGACCTTCCGCTTCCGCCGCTGAGCTTGATGGCGCGGTTTTCTGTGTGGCGCTCTCTTCTTGTTGCTGGGCCTTTGTACTTGTAACAGAATGTTTGTGACTTTCGGGGCTTTTTGCAAGCCAGCGCGACATCAGTGTCACCCCTTTCGACGAGTCTATGGACTTGAAGGACTTTTGAGTCTTGTTTTGCGGTGCATTCTCCTCCAGGGCCTCGCTCCCATTCTCGTTATCGCTCTCGGCATCGCTGAGGTCATCTTCGGCCTCGGCCAGTCCCTCATGCCGGATCGGAGAGCCTGCTTCGGGCTGCCTCGCAGAGTCCGCAGTAGCGGCTCGGCTGCTGGGTTGGGCTGAGGTGAGCGTGCCCATTCGACCGGCTGCCGGCGTTTTGAAGGGAGTTTGTCTGAGATTCGCAGCTTGGGAAACAGGAACTGTGACGTCTTGGGTTTCGAAGAGCTCAACTAGCGATTCTCTCAGGTTGTCGAGCATCTGCCCTTGGTCATGCAGCAAAATGGTCCGCTTGTCTGGGCTGACGTTGACGTCGTAAAGATGGGTATCCAACTGAATGTCGGCAAAAATAAACGGCGACTGGGAGGCGTTGTATGATCGATAGACCTCGTTGAAGACCTTGGCAAACTGTGGCAAGCCGCAGGGCCGGCCGTTGACGTAGAACATCTGCCTATCTGGCGTTTGCCGGCCCTCCCCATGGGCAGGCCGAGAAACATGACCGACGACACTGATCTCGGTAGTGCTGCCGTCTGCAGGAGCCTTGCCTTTGCTGAGCGGCGCAGCCGTTGGGATGAGGTCCAGCTTAAGGTCCATCGTGATCAGAGCGCTCATGGTTTTTACGCCAAAGACGTTGATGATGTTCTCGCGGGTGGTTGCGTTGCCCTTTGTAGAAAACAGAATCATGCGCTTGCCCTTGGTCGGCTGCTGCGAGACGGTGAACTTGACGCCAGTCTGCACACAGGCATACTGGTTGAGGAGGTTGATAACCTTGCCCCATTCTCGCTTGATGTTCCGCTCCAGCTCTCGACGGCGGACTGGCAGGTTGTGAAAGAGATTTTCGACAATGACGGCGGTGCCCCTTTGGCCCGAGACGACGCTGGCGCTCTTCAGCTTGCCCGAAGTCTCAAACTCGAGCCGGGATGCGCGCGGTGCTTCCTGTTGAGTGCAGGTCACGACTGAGAAGCGGGACAGGGCGCAGAGCGAGGAGAGGGCCTCGCCTCTGAAGCCAAAGGTCTGCAGCTCAGACAGGTCATCGTAGCTGGAGAGCTTGGATGTGTAGTGCTTGAGCGCGATGGATTCGTAGTTGTGGGGTGCAATACCAGAGCCGTTGTCTTGCACCTCGATGCAGTTTAAGCCCTGGTTCTTGAAGCGCACCTCTTTACGTGCATCGTTGTCAGCTTCAGTTTCTCAGTCGACATGGAGTATGTGCTGCGGATTCGGGTCTGGTCCCTACCGATGGCTGTTGCTCCAGCATCGACACTGTTCTCAACCAGCTCTTTTGCCACGGAGCAGAGGTCGACGATGACTTGGCCCGACTGAATCTGATGGACCTGTACAAAGTCAGTCAATGGCCTTGTGATACTGAATTTACATCCGATGCGGGACGAACAAACCGTGCTGGACTCGATGGCCTTGATTGTGGCACTGGAAGCCATCCTTTGGCATTTCCTGCATCTATCTCCCTTGGAGCTCAATGCTTCTATCTAGGGCGTGTTTTATTTGTCGCGGTCATGCCATCTAAAGATTGGACGTCCCGTTCGCCGTCTTGAGACGGAACTGCATTGATCATGGATCTAGCATCACATGTGACGATGTTTTAGGGCACGCGACGCGCTTCGCGTTTATTGGGCAGGCATCCTACCCTAACCCTAACAGCTGCCTGGTGCTAAAAACTTAAATATTTGCAAGCAGCAGCACTCCCCAGTTGCACAAACTGCAACGACTGCTGCGAGTCACGCAACTCATTGCTCGCGAATTCGGGGCAAGGTCCCTTTCGAATTCAAGTTCTTCCACTTGATCAGCCTACCCCACAGCTGCACAACGGCTGCGGTAAGGTCTCATTGCAGGGGCCTTTCCATTATTTGAGCATCTGCACATCATCCCAGGTCGGCACCCACGCCACACCCGCGATAATCATGGCGAAGAAAAACAAGAAGGGAAAGAAAAAGGCCAAGAAGGGCGTCAACAAGGTCCCGGAACAGAGCGCCAAAGTCGAACAGAGCGCCAAAGCCGATGCACAGATTGGAAGCCTGCTCTTCCAGAGATTGCCGCAGAAACTTCGAGACCATATTTGGACCCAGCTCTTCTGTTCCACGCGATTCACTTTCGGAGAAAGACCGATCGGCCGCATCGGTGTGGTGAAGATCAAGCCTGCACCAAACGGTCTCGCTCTGCTCCGCACGTGTCGTCGAGCCCATCTCGAGATTGGCGACTCATGGCTACGCCACGTCCTATTTTCCTTTGAGAGCATCGAGGCCATGCTCGACAAGCTTTCTCCCTTGCCCATCGACACTCTCTCAAAGTTACGCCACATGAGAGTTAGGGGCGATACTCTCATGCTCAGCTACGATGATGACGACGTCTATTACCGGCTTGTCTCTGCTATCAAGCTCCTCCCAGGCCTCCAGCTCGACCAGCTCACCGTCCTCGGCGGCCATGGATCTCATGTCAACTACGACACGCTCGACGGCCTCATCAAGGAGAGCAACGGATGGAAAACACTGCGATATATCGGCTACAGCTCAGCCATGCTCAGGTTCCCGGGAGACCCTCTCACCACCTACTCACCCAACTATTGGAGAACGCCCCAGCCAAGACACTGGCAAATGGTCATGGAAGGTCGTGACGGGGCGGCCTCGAACCCTTCGGTGACAATATACCTTGCACAGGAGCCAGGCCGCTACGGCTCGATCCTTGATCCAGCGAGACGAGTCAAGTTCGAACAGAAACCGCACCACAGTCAGGATCGGCGACCGGACGTGTTCCCCGCAGACCCCGAACTAATGAGCGAGGACTGTCAAAAGAGAGAACTGATGGTCATCGTGAGGAGGGGATCAGGTCACGGTGTCAACTACAAGGAAACCAAGAACTCGCCGTTCATTACGGCTGACATCCGGCGTGACTTGCCGCGGATGAGTTGGAAAGAGATTCGGGCTAAGCACATCGACGACTTGTTTGATGACGAGTACGAAGAAGAGGGTTGGCCCCTCAGCGACGACAGTGACGATCCCGCCGAGGCAGATGTCTACAAGAATGTTGATGAGTATCTCTGGACTCCGCTCCACTTTGAATACCATGACGATTAATCCCAACGACCGGACATGACCCCGGGGATTTGACGGGGCACCCACCACCGTGCCTCCGTTGAAGGTCGCGAGGCTATCGCCACGTTCCCGAAGTTCAAGCCCGAGCATGTCGCCTACTTCGCCACTTCATCAATCATCCGGATATTGCAAACCTTCAGCTTGTCGCAGCCTTCCTAAGCAAGTTTCCTGGCACCGTCCCTTGGTGGCATTAGAGGATAAAGGGGCGTGTATCTCGCAGGATCCGACGTCGCACAGTCAAGAATGGACATCGTGAGTCAATAATCCAAGCACCCGGGGCCTTCTGTCGCGACCTTTTCTGACAGATGGTGTCATTCAGTGACAGTATACCGGGGAAATGGACCAAACCGATGCTTGTTCGACTCAACGGATGGGAGCACGAGAGGGGCGCAAAAAGAAGCCCCGACCGCCTAACATGCTGGCGAGGGGAATCTTATGGATGGCTTTAGTTCTTTGCGAGTTCATGATCATCGTTCACTATACCATCTCTCTCCAATATGCACCGGTTTACCGTGAAGACTGACTCCAGTCGGGAGCCAACCCCAGCACAACTCAAACTGGCAGCGTGGGCCATCGCCACTCATTCACAACCATACGTCTCTCTAAGGTGCCTTGAGCCCGGCTTCAGAGGTCAGCATCGGCGGCAGCGTTGGAAAGAGGGTGTTGAGCCCAAGCGCCCTCTGAGAACCGCCGGTAGCGGGGGACCCATCGCCGTGTAACAAGCTGGTGCGCGGCCCTCGGTGATCTCAGTGCGGCCGCCCGATTTGATGCGCTCCGAGCCGTGGAAATTGCGCAGCAGGGCCGGGCGGCCGGTCCTGGATCAGCGCTCGCCAGGCCGGGCGCCGGCTCTTTCGAAACTCAGCGTGAAGACATGATGCGTCATGCTCAACTGCTCTCCCGTCATCGTTTGTCATTGGGAGGCTGGCAGTAGGTACTCCGGCTGTTCGGCTCATAATTAAACATGGTATGTGCGCCGTGTTCGTGCCGTTAGTGGCCCGGGAAGAGCGATGATGTGACGCTCGTGGTCGCCGATACGTCAACATTATATGAATAGTTGTTGCTGAGCACCTATGAGAGTCGGTCTTTCCTTGCTTCCATCACATGTCAGCGGGCCCGTAGGTCGCTGGCCTTTTTTCTTTACACCGGCGATTTCAATAGGTTAATGTGCGCCCGGGTGTTGTTTCGGCCATACACAGGGTGCTGTTTGGATATCTAATTATGCGCCATGATCTAAGGAAGCCGGAGACGATCCTCAGTCTCGGGCTAAAGATTTGTTGTAGTATTCGGTAACTTATGTGTTCGGCGGTGGAACTAGACGTGAGTTGCGGGTTGAACAAATATATCTGGGGTACGTCAATCATGCTATCCGAACGTAGGGTAGGTAAACAGTAATAGTTTGGCTCATGCAACCTGGAATCCCGTGATCGAGATTCTCAGCCATAACGACTCGATAACGTCGCTGTTGTTGGCGATGCCATCTGGCTTATCTAATCATGTTTGGCTGAAAACTACGGATCCGTACCCATTCGAGCCATCCTTGCACTGGAAATGCCAAGTTCCAACGGAGATAAGGTACGAAGTACGGATGCGGAGAACAGGCGAACTCCATTTCCGTACCTTCCTTCGCGGGTTCCAGACTTGCCTCACATTCCTTCGCCATCACCGCGGTCCTGCATCGCACAAAACCGGATTTCAGTTGTCTCATAACCAGGCTCTGCATTGCAGTGAAGTCATCACTAGACCCGGTCTAATCCTTGAGTTAGAAATGCCTTACATTCGGCTCGTCCAGCATGCAATACGGATACCGTTCCCTGTTTCCCATATGCCCTGTTATCGGGATAAGGTACAACAAGGTCGGTATCCACATTTGGTAGCCACCTCCAGTCAGGAGTCTCAGGACAGCCACCACCAAATCTTCTGCGTCGAATCATCTCGGCCCGTTTCCAGGCTTTCTAGCTTCGTTTCGCCTCCGGTCCGGGCCTCCGTGGCCAATAGTGAGCTGCAGCGTCTGCAGCCAACCAACCTTCTTTCGGTGGGTTCCCCCGAAATCCCACATCGCGCCCTCCAACGACCCAAGCCGGGCTCGCATTTCGATATCGCCCTTGTTTTCCTCCCGGCTTGCGCTCGTCGAAAAGGTCGAGGAATGCTCAGCCGCGCGTCGGACCTGTCGGTGGAAAACCCAACGTTGGGAGCCTTGAGCCGCCAACCCCACAATCGCTGAAACAGCCCATGAACAAGCGTTTCACCGCCGCATCGTTCGCTCGGCGTTTTTCCCTCGCTCGTTGGCCCGCCGCGACACCAACAAGTCCACGAGCGCCTCGTGCCACCGCGGCCAGGAATCCCCCCCCACCACCCCCGCTGTTGGGATGAGGAAGCAGTCGGCGGGATCGTCAGTGGACGGCGATGCTTCTCCTGTCGAGACTCCTCATGTCAATCTCTCCCGTCTCGGCGCGACCGAGTCGACGTCCTCCGCACAACCGGCGAACAAGCTCGACCGTCGTCGCAGTGCCGATTGCCGCAGATCTTCGCTCTCAGCAAGCCGCCGCCCCAGCAGCGTCAATTGGCGACCACTAGAATCCCGCAATGGCAACGGGACAGTAGAGAAGCCGCTGCCACTCGACCCTACACCCCCGTCCTCTCCGCTGGCTCTGATCCTGACCTCCAGCCGGGGGCTGGACTCGAAAGGTATGGAAAAGACGCCAGAGCGGCCCAACGGGCGGCGCCCGCAATCGAGCAGCCCTTGGGTAATTAGCCTCCTCACACTCCTGGCGTCCATGATTGGCATCGGCTTTCTGCTGGCTGTCATTCATTCTTCGACAACGCGCCAACTTGATCCGAAGGGCTGCCGCATGTCTTACATGCGGCCGTCGTATGCCAAGCTCAACGAATTCGACACCGAGCACACGCGCCTTGCGAGCAAATACTCCCTGTATCTGTACCGCGAACAGGGAATCGACCATGATACAAAGGTTTGACAGCTTTCTGCACCGGTCTTGCCGCTTGGCTAACAGTTTCCCCCCAGGTCAGGGGAGTCCCCATCTTGTTTATCCCCGGCAATGCTGGGAGCTACAAACAAGTTCGTCCCATTGCCGCCGAAGCAGCCAACTATTTCCACGATGCCCTACAGCACGACGAAGCCGCCATCAACGCCGGTGTCCGAAATCTCGACTTCTTCACCGTCGACTTCAACGAGGATATCACGGCGTTCCACGGCCAAACCCTCCTCGACCAGGCCGAGTACCTCAACGAAGCGATACGGTACATCCTATCGCTGTATCTTGACCCTCGAGTCTCCGAACGGGATCCTGACCTGCCGGACCCAACCTCGGTCATCGTGTTGGGACACTCCATGGGAGGCATCGTCGCGCGGACGATGCTGGTCATGCCAAACTACCAGACCAACTCGATCAATACCATCATCACCATGTCGGCTCCGCACGCCCGGCCCCCGGTGTCGTTTGACGGGCAGATTGTCCAGACATACAAAGATGTCAACGACTACTGGAGACGGGCTTATTCTCAGCAGTGGGCCAACGACAACCCCTTGTGGCATGTTACTCTGGTGTCCATTGCAGGTGGTGGCTTGGATACTGTCGTTCCATCCGACTATGCCAGCGTCGAGTCGTTTGTGCCCGACACCCATGGATTCACCGTGTTCACGTCGACGATTCCGAGTGTGTGGACGAGCATGGATCACCAGGCGATCCTCTGGTGTGACCAGTTCCGGAAGGTCATTGCGCACGCCATCTACGACGTGGTGGATGTTTACCGGGCCGCGCAGACAAAGCCCCGGGCCGAACGGATGAGGGTGTTCAAGAAGTGGTTCCTGACGGGTATGGAGGCTGTTGTAGAGAAAACGGCGCCTCGCTCCAACCCGACCACTCTGCTCACCATCGACGACAATTCGAACTCGATCATTGCCGAGGGGGGGCGCTTGATTCTTCGCACTTTGGGCACGGCAGGCAGGGTCCGCGCACACCTTATGCCTATTCCTCCCTCAGGGTCGCCGGGCATGAAGCGGTTCACCCTCTTGACGGATGCGAAACTCGATGGGCCAGGGGAGACCGGGAAGCTGGACGTCATGTTCTGCAGCGTGATTCCATCCCAGCCAAGCCAATACTGGGCAGCCTTTTCCAGCCAAATGGACCTCTCCAAGGGGAACACCGGGTCCACACGTTTGGCCTGCGGAACTGCGGCGCCGGATGTCGTTTCGCTGCCCGCATCGACTCCCTCGACGCGCTTCCCTTTCTACCTTGACGGGGAGAGAGAAATCACGCCGTTTTCGTATCTCGAGTACGGTGTGGACGACATCGGCGAGCACCAGTTTGTGGCAGTGGTGGAAAAGACGACGACTCCTACACAAGGTTTCGTGGTTGCCGAATTCAGCGACTATGCTCAGTCGCACCAGACGCGATACATCAGCCTCCGGCGCCTCTTGGCCTTTGGCCTGAAATTCAGCCTGCCTGCTGAGCGGCCCATGGTCTCCGAAATCAAGGTTCCCTCTTTGCAGTCGAGCTTGCTGGCCTACGACCTTCGAATCAGCAACCAGGCCTGCGATGGAAAGCAGGAGCTCTTCTCGCCGATGGTCCGGCAATACTTGGCTGAGCCCTACGAGTCAAAGTACTTTGTCAATGTGCGAGAGGTCACAGTCAGCCTTCACGGCGTCGCTCCATACGTCCCTCCGCCAGTGACACGAAAGTCGGACGGAGACGGACTGCGCTTCCAGTTCTGGGCGGACCCAACTTGCAACTCCAGCATCGATGTTGAGCTGACTGTCGACGTCATGGGCAGCCTCGGTAAGCTCTACATGCGCTATCGCACCGTCTTCGCTGCATTCCCTCTGTTCGTGGTGGCCCTGGTCTTGAGGAACCAGTTCCGCGTTTACGACGCCACGGGATTGTTCATCCCCTTCTCGGAAGGCTTGGATCTTAGCCTACGGCGGTCTATTCCCTTGATGCTTGCTTCGCTCACCATCTTGACTCTTTACACGACGGATACCACGGCCGGCAACGCGACGCTTTGGCACTGGACAAACGGCACGTCTTCATTCATGGACTTCCATCAAAACGACCTCCTCATCGGGACACAGGATCCCCTGTTTCTCTTCCTAATCCCTTTGATCGGAATTGTCTGTGTCGGAGTTTGCACAGTGCTCAACTACCTCGCGCTCGTCCTAACGCATCTCTTGGGCACCCTCGCGGCCCTGGCCACGTTCCGCCCTGGCTGGACTCGGAATGAGGACAGGAGGAGATCCACGCCCGCCGCCTTCTGCTCCCCGTCACCGCGGCGACGAATGATCACGACGGCCGTTTTGCTCTTGCTCGTCTCGACGGCGGTGCCCTATCAGTTTGCGTACCTCACAGCCTGCTTGGTGCAGCTGGCGACGACAGTCCGGGCCCATAAGATCGCGTCGGAGCTGCGCTCGGCCAGCAATCTGAATCTCTACAACTACGCCCACTCGATCCTCGTACTCATGCTCTGGATCCTCCCCATCAACCTACCAACCTTCGTGGTCTGGGTCCACAACCTGGCGGTGCATTGGCTCACCCCATTCACCTCGCATCACAACGTCCTGTCCGTCATGCCGTTCATCGTGCTCGTCGAGACGCTCTCGACCGGGAAGATGATACCGCGGGTGGGCAGCCGGCTCCGACATGTCACCAACCTCTTGCTCTTCTGCATCGCTGTGTATGCGGCTGTGTATGGTGTCTCGTTCGCTTACACGCTGCATTACCTCGCCAATCTCTTCGCCTTTTGGCTGGCCGTCATTCACTCGACGTCAGACTCGTGGACTCTGGAGGGGTTGTCCCACCTCTATGCGGGAGACTCTGAAGATCGCAAGAGAGGAAAAGAGCCGTGAGCTTGTTCCTCCGGGCCGCCTGGGTTCCTTCTGCACACGGCCAGCTGGTGAGCGTTGCTTGCAACCGTGCCCAGACCGACACCTTTTTCCATCGCCTCAAACCGCCTCACTCTTGTGTCCGTCTTTACCTCGGTCTGACTCGACGACGCCGCTGTATATATATCCAACCTTTCCCTTCCCGGAACGGAAGTCTCAGCTTCAGACCTTCGGCCCACGCCGTGGTGTCATGGGACCCTATACTTTCCAGGCCCTCTATACCTTTTTTATTTTTTTTTCCCTCCCCAGACGGAGTGAGGTCGCTCCGTCTCATACCTCTTGTCAGCACAGGTGGCGTCCGGGGGCGGCTTGATTATTCCGTTACTCCTTTCTCGGTTTTCAACTATTTTTCAAACGCTTTCCACGATTTCTGCATCTGCATCGGCCTGGGTCTTTAGCGTGGCATGTTTTCTTGCGCTAAGCGTGAAGAGGGACCTTGATTTATTTCTATATTTTGCTCTTCCTTCTTTTATACCCTTCTTCCACCCCTTGCGTCGGGCTGTTGGGCTTGCGGTCTTGGTTTAGTCCGGGGGCGTGGAACTGCTTCTTTCCAGCGCTTGGATAGACGGGTACTACTCTCCATTTCGCCGAATTGCGAAATCGGGAATGATGGGGCTTGTTTTGGTTTCTGTATCCGGGTCTTGGGCGGGATGGGGGCGGGTGGCTGGCTGCCAGTAATGTCTATGTTATTTGCTCATGTCGCTCGTTTTGGGGTTTCCATTGACGGATGGATCCGTCATGGGACTCAAGGGGGTCGACCGGACGAGGTAGATGCCCTAGATAATGACGGGTCTGGAACTGATACGGCGCGGCGAGAGGTCACACGCTGCCCTCCCATGCGCGCTTGGGATGCCGCGATGGGGTATGATTCAATGTTAGGTTCACCTAGCGAGGCGCCGGCAGGAGGGCTTGTACACTTCTTAACAATCTGTAGATAGACGGTTGCAGTGCGGTGCGGTGGTGTGTAGGTGTGAGGCTGGATCCCTAGAGAAGGGATTGAAGAAGCGTACACTGTTCAAGACCAAAACATTCCTACCCCCTGAACTCCGTGACCGAGATGTATGAACCGAACAATACTCCGACTCGCAGTCCCATGCGATGTAAGCCACTACCCAGGGGTGTGTGCGATGAGCAATGATCCAAAGAAAATGCAGCCGAATACCCCCAAGCCCCAAGCGGTTACAGACGAGAGAACAAGGAACTTGGATATACCTCTTCCCGTCTCTGACGTTCTCACCACAGTAACCCAACAGAATTCCCATAACAGAAATCTACATGCAGCCTGCATCAAGCGGAGCCTCACCCCTCGGCCGACTCATTCAGCGCCTTAAGTACCCGCGCATAAAACTTGCCCGCCTGCGCCTGCGGGAACGATATCTCGTCGACAAGAAAGTCTGGCAGCACGGCGATCAGGGCCCTGTCCCGGTTCGCCTCGAGCTGCGGGGTGTAGTGGCAGTGGGCCTCGCCGCCGCCCTCGTCGGGGCTGATGTCTACTGATAATTTGAAGTGCAGGGCTGATCAAGGGGGGGGGAGAAATGGTCAGTAAAAGTCAACTTTACACATTGCATCGATGAGGTGGGGATAATAAAAGGCGTGGGAGGGGGATATTGAACGGGAAACGTACTCCCGTTCCGGCCCGTCTGGATGCAGTCAAACACGTCCTCGCCGCCCTCTCTCTTGACGCTGCGCACAATGAGACCCGTCAGGTCGCCGTAGAGGTCCTCCTTCTTTTGCGCCGCCAGCGTCGCTTCCGACGCGGTTGCTGCCGCGAGCCGGTGGGCCGCCGCCGCCCCGGAGCCGCCCTTGATCGCGCTGCTTGGTACCTTGGCGGTGGCGGCGGCGGCGGCGGCTGCTTCGGTGCTGCGGGCGGCTGACAGTTTGAGATTGAGGGACTTCATCTCGGATTTGTGGTCGTTGAGGGAGGCGGTGAGGCTGGTGATCTTGGCTTGGAGGTTGTCGGCTTTGGATTCGCTGGCTTCGAGCTCCTTTTTGAGGCGCTGGGTCTCTTTGGAGGATTCTTCTTGGGCGGCGAGCTCGGATTTGAGGGTTGCGATCAGTTCTTCGGCGGCTGGGATTTGGTCAGTTGTGAATTTGGCGGTAGGGACTGGAATGGAGAGGTAGGCTACCCTTGGACTTGTCTTCCGACTGCTTCTTGAGCTTGTCAAAGTTTCGCTCGGCTTCTTTGACGGCTATCTCTTTCAAATCGCGGTATTTGTGCTCGAGGCTTTCGTATTTTTGGGTCATCTCCCCAAGCCGACGACGCAACGCTGGATCGCCCATTTCTGGGGAACTTGTGTGCAAAGTCCTCTTCGATGCGCTGGCAGGGACGCCGCCGCGACCAACTTTGGCGCGTCCTGGGGACTGGGAGACTGGGAGGTCTTCTAGGTCGTCGTGGTTATCGTCGACATCGCTGTTCGCCGCATCCGGTTGCTGTGTCTCTGGGATTTCGGACACCTCCTCCACGGTCGTGTCAGGCTCGGCTTTCCTTCCCACTGCCTTCCTCCCTCGTCGAACTCCGGAGGGCTGAGGCTCCGCCTCGACGGCCACCTTTTTCGGTCGGCCGCGAGCGCCCTTTTGCTTGGCCGCTGGCGGTGTTTCGATGGCAGCGTTTGGCGCGTCCGACATGACTGTGTCCTCCACCTCGTCCACGTCGGCCGCGGCTGGTCTGCGCTCCCGTCCGCGCCCTGTTCCCTTCGCGAAAGCCCCTGTTGTTTTGCCCGACGTCTTCTTTCCTGTGGTCACCTCGTCCACGGCGGCGGCGATTCGGTCGCTGGAACGGGCCTTCGAGGTGGATGTCTTTGGCGCGGGCTTGGTGACCTTGTTGGCAGCCTGGCGGCCGACCCTGGCTTTCTTCGGCGGCATCGTGCTGGCTGCTCGTGTCGGCTTCGAAAGCTGAGCGACAGTCACGCCGAGCGAGGTTCCTCCAATTCCGTCTTCCGAATCCGAATCCACCAACTGCAGCAATTGAGAACGGATCTTGGCCTTTGACATCGGCTCGCGGTCGGATCTAGGCGCTAGTTGGGAGTCTTGGAAATAGCGACCGCGAGTGTCGCGCGGCAAATGGACGAAGAGCGATTTGGGCGCGTGGTGGTCGAGGTGGAGCTTGAACTGCGAGGGGCAGTTGATGAAGCGCGGTCGGGGTTGCCCAAGCTCAAAGTAAACAATGGACCTGTATTCCGTACGGTGCGTAATTTACGGTAATTTCAACAGATGAACAGCTTCCATGGACGAGTCTGGACTCCAGTGGCGCTAACACATGTTCTTGGCGCTGCGCAAAGCGTTCGTTTCGGGATTGGTTGTGTCCTCGCCGCTCGGTGCCAGCGGCAAAGAACGGGAGCCCTTAAACTCTAGGTACCCGTAACAATGCCGAGCCTCTGAACCTCGATCTGTATCCGTATGCGTGTCGCAAGAGTGCCGACTCCTCTCAACCTGACATTTGCTCTACTTCAGCGCCACACAAAATGAGCGACCAGAAGCGGATAAAGGAGCTCTTCTCCGGGCTCGCCCTCGCTGCCGGGGTGAGTACCAGTCGGTGGAAGGGAAGCGAGGGTGTCGCTTAGTTGTTTACTAACATACCCTTCCAGGTGATCTCGGCCTACTTTATGTACCAAGAGCTTTTCAGGCCATATTTCGACAAACTTATCGATCCCGACCGAGAGAAGAATGAGCAAACCCGGCTGAAAGCCCAGGCGAACCTCCAGAGGATACGACGGAAACAGGCCGAAGCGGTGGGCGAAGGCGAAAGCGACGATGGAACCGACAGGTCCCGACACACAGCCAGGCTGGAGGATCTCGTTCTCAACGAGTACGAAAACCAGGTTGCCCTCGAGGTCGTTGCGCCTGAAGATATTCCAGTCGGCTTCGACGCTGTCGGCGGCCTCGAAGACATCATCGAAGAACTCAAGGAGGCCATCATCTACCCATTAACGATGCCACATCTCTACAGTCACGGCGGTGCGCTGCTGGCGGCGCCCTCTGGCGTCCTGCTGTACGGGCCCCCGGGCTGCGGAAAGACGATGCTGGCCAAGGCCGTGGCCCATGAGAGCGGCGCCTCCTTCATCAACCTTCACATCTCGACCCTGACGGAGAAATGGTACGGCGACTCCAATAAGTTGGTCCGGGCCGTCTTTTCTCTGGCACAGAAGTTGCAGCCCGCAATCATCTTCATCGATGAGATCGACGCTGTGCTGGGCACACGGAGGAGCGGGGAACACGAGGCGAGCGGCATGGTCAAGGCTGAGTGAGTTGTGCAACCCACCCGACGACATGATCACACCCTTACAGACGTAGGTTTATGACCCTCTGGGACGGCCTCACATCGACAAACTCGGCCGGCGTTCCTAACAGGATCGTTGTGCTGGGCGCCACCAACAGGATCAACGATATCGACGAGGCGATCCTCAGGAGAATGCCCAAAAAGTTCCCCGTGCCGCTTCCCGGGATGGAACAACGGCGGCGCATCTTGCAGCTGGTGCTTGGCAACACGAAGCGCGACCCAGAGAACTTCGACTTCGACTACATCGCCAGGGTGACGGCAGGCATGTCGGGCAGCGACCTCAAGGAAGCATGCCGCGACGCGGCCATGATGCCCATGAGAGAGTACATCCGCCAGCACCGGGCGTCAGGCGGAGCCATGTCGCGGGTGAATCCCGACCACGTCAGGGGTATCAGGACTGAGGATTTCTTTGGCCGGA
Organism: Parathielavia hyrcaniae; assembly: GCA_033575675.1. Lineage (NCBI taxonomy): Eukaryota > Fungi > Ascomycota > Sordariomycetes > Sordariales > Chaetomiaceae > Parathielavia > Parathielavia hyrcaniae. The sequence goes on from MU863647.1 coordinate 123,846, forward strand.
GGGGTGGGCGAGTCCTCGCCGAGACACTATCGCGCCAAGTGAACGTCTCCGATGCGCCCAGTGACGGAGACGAGGGAGTAGAGGAAGAGGAAAGCGACCAAGTCACGTCGTCAGCTTGATCCAGTGCCCAATCCCTGTGTATCAACATCAGTACTTCTTCTGGCATACCATATCTGTGGACTTGACCGTCTGGGCATCGGACTTCTTCATCATCACACCGGCAGGAGCACGAGCAACCGCTATAGAATAATGCCTAGATAAATGAATCACATCTCCCGTCCATGTGTGTCAACGCCATCTCATTGATTCGCCGACCTACCCGTTTGGTTCAGTTCTTCTCTCATCGAGGGGATCGTGTCTAGCGTCGAGTTGTCGAGGACGGCAGTCGGCAAGCAGCCATCTTGCCCTAGCGAGCACGTCATTCGCAAACCCCACAGTGGGCTTGATGGTCAGAAATCAGTACTTCGGGTGCCACTCATTCGCCGCTGCTGGCAAAGTACCCTTTCCATTTGATCTTCTGATCCTTGCTCCGGGGTCGGACGGGAAAAGCGGGTCGACCCTGCCAATTGGTCCCTTCCCCAGAAACGAGGGATTGATGACTGTCCAGGGCACCACCGCAACTTGCAACAACTCTTTGCGATTCCCGACTTCAACTTGATGAAGCTCCATTTTCTCCCCAAGACTCAACGAACATATCCTCCAGCGTACTAAATTTATTTATCAGATTTGCTGGCAACCTGCGCTCGCTCCTCCCCTCTTTGTTCGCACCGCGTGGCGACTTCAATCTCTCCCCCGATTCCCTGCCACGTGCTCCCCTCTTCCGACTCAACCTCAACTCACTTGTCACCTACGATCCAGACCTTCTCAATGGCAACTCCCAACAGACTCAGCCCTGCATCGCAGGCTGCCAATAAAGTGTTCACTCGAGTAGACCTTGATGGCCATGCTCTCCCGCCTTCACCAGCCCCGTCGAGCCCGCTCTCTGGGAGGAAGCGGTATGCCCTGGCCACGGAATTGGTCTACACCGAGTCCAAGGACCAGTATGGGGCCTCCAGCATCCCCATCTACCAGTCGGCAACCTTCAAGCAGACGTCGTCCAACGGCGGCAACGAATACGATTACACCCGGTCCGGCAACCCCACCCGGACACACCTCGAGCGGCACCTGGCCAAGATCATGAACGCAAACCGCGCCCTCGCCGTTGGCTCCGGCATGGGCGCCTTGGATGTCATCACGCGTATCCTAAAACCGGGCGATGAAGTCGTCACCGGCGACGATCTGTACGGCGGCACCCACCGGCTGCTTACATATCTCAAGAACAACCAGGGGGTAGTGGTACACCACGTCGACACCACCAATGCCGATTCCGTCACAAAGGTCATCTCGGACAAGACCGCCATGGTCTTGCTCGAGACCCCGACCAACCCGCTCATCAAGATTGTCGATATCCCTTCGATTGCGAAGGCAACACACGAGGCCAACAGCAAGGCGTTGGTGGTGGTGGACAACACGATGCTTTCGCCCATGCTCTTGAACCCCCTGGACATCGGCGCAGACATCGTCTATGAGTCTGGCACCAAGTATCTCTCGGGTCACCACGACATCATGGCTGGCGTGATTGCGTGCAATGACCCGGGGCTTGGTGACAAGATGTACTTCACCATCAACGCGACGGGCTGTGGCCTCTCGCCCAACGATTCATTCCTGCTCATGAGGGGCGTCAAGACCCTGGCGATCCGCATGGAGAAGCAGCAGGCCAACGCCCAACAAATCGCAGAGTTTCTCGAGTCACACGGCTTCCGCGTGCGGTATCCCGGCTTGAAATCACACCCGCAGTACGATCTCCATTGGTCTATGGCCCGGGGTGCCGGCGCTGTGCTCTCATTCGAAACCGGTGACGTTGCGGTCTCTGAGAGGATCGTTGAAGCCGCTCGACTATGGGGCATCAGCGTCAGCTTTGGCTGTGTCAACAGTCTCATCAGCATGCCCTGCCGCATGAGCCATGCCAGTATAGATGCCAAGACCAGACAAGAGAGGCAGATGCCCGAGGATCTGATACGCCTCTGTGTCGGCATTGAAGATGCGGGCGATTTAATAGACGATCTCTCTCGTGCTGTAAGTCTACTCCCTGACACCATTCCGTACCTGCTGCCCCGGACAGCCCCTGACACCCACCCTTCTGTAGCTTGTACAGGCGGGCGCCGTCACCGTCACGCTAGACGGTTTCCACGCCCAGGCTCCGGACGCCAATAGCGAGACTGCGTCGGCCTAGGGCTTTGCGATTATCCTTCATCGCATATGCCAGTTGTTTGCGATCTCACAGACTCTGGCACTGTCTCTCAAGCACGAGGGATGAAATCCTGCATCAACTTGGAGGCAATGAAGTACAAAAACCACGATTTCCCTACGAAAACGCCGATACCCCCGTATAGCAGCCCGAGACACAGGCGTGCTGCACCTACAGTCGCGCGCCACCACCACTCTGACTACCATTGGTATCTCGTCCCTCCCCACGACTGCTTCAGCCGTTAGATTTGGCACGTTCCGTTCCCAAGCAGAGTCGTCACCTACCCGGTCAAGCCACCCAGGAAAAGAGCTTCGTTGATGGTGAGGTTTCTGGGATCACGCTCGTCTCTCCAGGCATTCAGCATTGGCGATTGTTGCCGAGGCACATTGTCGACGACAGCTGACGGAGGCTGGCTTTGTTGGCCGTCACTGCGGATATAAGCAAGAGTACCCTTCGACTTGAAGTCATCACGGGGCGAGGATGGCTAACCTCTGATAAATGCCCTGAGCACATCTTTGGTCTTGCACGCTGTGGGGCATGGCTGGTCGTGGCGTTGGGGAGTCGGAATGTATCAACTCATCAGAGAGGACTTTGGTGGCCACTCCGGAAGGGACACCTCGTACATTCGGCTGATGGGAGGGCAATAGGTCTATATAACCTCTCCCCTCGCCAGAACGGTCAACCAGAATAGGCTGGGGGCTCTTACTGCCAAGGATAGCCTGCGGAACAAGCACTACTCATGGTGGTGTGAACAATATAGAAGGGACGCTGCTTCACCCTGGCCCCTCCGTCCTGCTGCACAATGTCGACCGTCGATGGCGCCATTCTTGTTTCAAGCCCGGGGCCACATCGAGCCGCTCAATAGCGCCTGCAGAAGCATCGTGGCACCCGGATTTTGGTCAAGCTATGGCGACCTTGGTCGGAAACAAAGGGTCTGGCTGTTCATCCTCCCCCTTGTATCGAATCTTATATTGGTCGCCGATGAGACCTTGTTTCCCGGAAGGCTTGTGCCTGTCATACAGCGCGCCGCTCGCATCCCAGCTGTACCGTATCCCGTGGCTTGCCAGTCGGTCCGTGACCAAAACCCACTATGGCTGCAGGTCGCGCCTGTCGCCTATTCGTCGACATTGGCCCCAGGGAGCGTCACCTCTTCGTTGGGCCAGAGTGTGGCAGTACCACACACCATGTCGTCTCGGCTCACTCCTCACAGCCCACCTGTTCAGAGCGCTGCGGCCGAATGCCCCCCCACGGCCGTGTTTGGTCTCCATGATAGTCCCTCGCCTCTGAGGCTTGGCACGCTGACTGCACGACTTGCGTCGTTTACCTGCGACAGGGGAGTCAGTTCCACATCCTCTGACCGGTGGCAGATCTCCCTCTGAAGAGCCCTCACCTTCAATTTGTTTGTTTGCACTTGCATGACGAGGGTTGCTTTCAGCTGAGAAAACCCCTGTTGCTTGGAGGAGGAAACAGACCGGCTGTCCTGGACCCGGATCGCGACCGCGCCGGTATCCGATTCCCCTGGTCACTGCTGCGAGATAGCGAGGTGGATGGGGGGTTGATGATGGGAACATATCCGCCTTGGGGGGCGTTGAACATCCCTTGCTCGTCGTCCCGTGCCGTTGCCGTTGCCGTTCCCACCGAACCTCAAACGTGGGGAGGGGCTGCCGGTGGTTATTCCGCCCAAGAGCACCCGATGTTGGATGTTACACTCGGGGCGCTGTCGATGGATTGGATGGTGTTTGGCCGCGAAAGAGAGGCTCGCGCAGAAATGCGCTGCTCGGGAGCAGAAGGTTAGAGGGCGGTTGCGCTGGCTCATGGCCGCGTCTGCAGGTTTCCGATGGCCATGTCTAATAACCCGCTCTCAGTCAGAAATGCCGAGCTTTTTCGCCATCGAGGGACCCTCGGATCAAACGCCGTTACCGCCCAATATTCTCTGGATGAAGGTTCTCGAAGAAGCCATCAACATTGCCCCGGCTTGGTGTCGCATGAGAGTCACCTTGGCTGCGTCACCTCAGGGACGTCGTACAAACAGGGGCCGTCGAGGTTGGGGGGGATATCGAACATCTGCCGTCCTCGGGGGACTATCCATGAGACAGCAGTCAAAAATCCCCCGCTTCGTCTCGGTCACACTACCGTCTTGTCGTCATTTCTCCTGGGCGAGTAAGGCGCGCTGTTGTCGGACTCGCAACACACATCGCTCTATCGGCCGTCAGACGGCCTAACACAACACTTACCTACATATGCCGCCAGTATGGCCCTGCATGTGAGGGATATCCCGGTCAGCGAGCCCTGTCTTGCTTCGTGACAGGTGAGACAACAAGGGGCAAGTCTAATGAATGGTCTCGGTGAACGAGGAAAACGACTCGGCCCGCACGAGATGCTTTCCCAGCGCCGCCGCCGCCGCCGTCGCCGCGTGCCAGATCCTCTCCCCATCATACATCATACCGCAGCCAACCAAGCCCGTTCCCCCCCTTGACCGCTACTCTGACAAGTCGGTACTCTTGGGACTCGCCATCCTGTTCGAGTCGCACGGCGGCATGCACGAGCAATCTATAACATGCTACGTCGACAGCTGGTCACGCGGTACATTTCTTGAGTGAGTAAAGGGGAGAGGAAAGGGAGCCAGGGAAGGCCTGGTCGAGGAGCGTGCAGTGGAGAGGTCGCCGGAGTTGGAGCAAGAAAGGGGCCCCAACAAACAAAGCGCGCATACCGCTACTGCAGTGCCGGCCGGGGCTCAGTCTGATTTCTTCCCCCAGGTACAACAACAACTTCGATCTCCGGCTGCACGGCGTCGGCGATAGGAGGAGCGTCATGGGTATCAGCATTTGGGCCGGGTGTTGACATGACATGACATAGGGGGATTCACTCACGATGGGTCCTTCCAGGCAGATCGACGGAGCTCCCCTATCGTCACCAAACCGTCATTTGGTCTAGGTTTCAAAGTACTCGGAAGATGGAATCCCGCCCATCTCTAGTTCCGGAGACCTCATTCTCCGGGCCGGGAGTGTCCCGTCTTCGGGGCCGCATGGCATGGTTGCATCCGTCTTTATTAATCGAGGGATCTACGATGGAATCGGAAACCCCAAGTTCTGCGGTGCGTATGGAGTACATCATTATTAGCCTTGACGACGTATCCAACACACTGGCACAGGAAAGGACAACTCTGAAGTGTGTCCAATGTTTTGGCCATGCCATGAACAGACAAGCGGCGCTTCGGATATCAAGAGAGAGAGAGAGACCCGTCCGAGTGGCTCAAGCACTAAAAGCAACCAGCACTGCAGGGCATTCGTGTCTGGTGACTCGCCCATCGCACGCAATCTCTGCTTGCCTGGTGTCGTCTGTGCAGCAAATAGAGAGGCAGAACTTGAGCAGACCGAGGGAAGAAGAGATAGCTTAGAAGAAAACAATCACGAACCTCCTCAGAAGACGCAACCGTACGGGTCACTTCAGGACATCAACGGTAACATGGCAGACCAAGACGGGGAGTTTTGCTGGTTGACAGCCAAGACATTGCTTTCCTTTCCTAAATCTCTCCTTGACAAGCCAAGTCCCTATGCAGTAATGTGTAATATTATTATTATTATTCCTACACCGCTATGCCCTGGGGGCGTGCCGGACCTTCAACTATTTACTATACAGGAAAACCGCACCCTTGCAGGCCGGATGAAAAACCCATATCGAAAATATCAAGGAAACGATCAGTGACTGAGCCTGCAAATACAAAAAGAGAAGGCCTCCTGGCCTTCGAAGGAGGGGGCATCAGACCGCAAGCTCCAGCTCCAGCTCCAGCCTCCTGGCCAGATTGTACATCGGCAGCCTCCCTGAGTCCATCAGCCAGCCTAGGATCCTCCGTGTTAGCCGTGCAGCTGTGGTACTGATTCCCTGTAGAACAGAGTAAAAGTCCCTTCGCGTTCGAACATCAACTCTCTCCCAACTTCGAGCCAACGGTGGCGCCAGACACCACATCACCAGGTGTTCGACAGTCTCTTGCCCTTCCCCACACTCGCAGCTGGGCGTCAAGACCTCTGGAACGCCCCGTTTGAAGAGGAAGTCCCGAAGGCCCATCGCCCCAGTTCGGATCTGGACCAGCAGCGAGCTTTTCGCCTTGCTTAAGCCCTCGTGCCTCTTTAGGGTTTTGTCTTTGAACAGGGTCTCCTGCTGGTGATCGAAGTCATCGGCTGGCCTTGTGACTGCTCGGCCATCCCGTTCCTTTAGCCACCCCTCCTCCCAAGCCTCCTGCACTACCCTGTCTGTGTCGGCTGTTCCACCTGTCCAATCTGCGATTGTGATGGCGGCTGTTTCCACTGCTGTAGGCTTCTGCGGTCCGAAGGCTCGTGGTCAACCCCTGCCATTCTTCCTCGAGTTGAGTCTCCGGTAGATATCGTTGCTGGCCCTGTGGATGATGCTCCCGGCAGTCTTGTTCGCGCCTTGGCCGTCAGCTAACGAGGGCATTCGCAGCCGGGCCTCAAAGTCAGCTAGTCGCTTGTTGAAGTACAGGTCCAGCGGTGGCACCCATGTCTCTGTTTCAAGGTTAGTAATGTGTAATATGAAGACCAGATGCATGATATTATGGATATGCTCTCTCCCCCTTCCGCAAGCCCATAATGCATTTGGCAAGCCATTCCACTGGTTCACAAATGGAGAACAACAGACATTGATGCAGTATGCACCGCTGGAAGCAAGGACGGGACACACGGGGTACTGACATGATCAGGACGGACGGCATCCGAGACCGAGACGAACAGAAGCTGGCCGAGAGGCAAGCATAGAGAGGTAAATAGATAGACCGCATGGATGCATTGCACACACCACCAGACTAAGATAAAGAAAGGAGCCCAGCCCAAATCCCCCATGATCGCTAACCTAACCTAACCAAAAGAAATTTGCAGACAACCCCCCCTTCCCCCTCCAACCGAAGCCCCATTACACAGCACATCATCACCCAATCCACTCTTCTTTCCACCTTACTCAAACTCAAACCTCTCCGGCAGCACGACAGGCGCGACCAGGGTCCAGATGTACATGGCGTAGCACACCCACGAGCTGACGATCTTGACCCAGCTGGCCCACAGGGTCCTTCCGACGGTGGCAAAGTCCTCGGTGCCGCGCTTCTCGTCGTCCCAGTCCATGGTCAGCAGCGTGGCGACCCAGGCGGTGGCGAGGAAGAAGATGACGTGGAACATGGCGTAGCTGTACTGGGTGCTGGCGCGCTCGTCGTCGTCGCGTGTGTTTCTATTGGTGTTGTTCCCGCTGTCCGAGGAGGAATCGTCGTCGTCGGAGAGCAGGGCGTCCGGGGGCAGGCTGCCCTCCTCGACGGCGCGGCGGAGGGCCTCGGCGCGCATCTGCCTGCGGGCGGAGGGCTGCGCGGTCACGACCAGGTCGTGCTCGTAGTCTACTTCGGCGTCGGGCAGGCGGATCTGGCCGGCGGAAGAGGCGCCGCCGAGGCCGAGGCTCTGGGTGGCGGCGCGGGTGGTGGTGTAGGCGACGGTGAGCATGGTCACGATGGCGCCGATGACGATGGTGGTGGTGCGGGTGCCCTGGCCGAGCACGAGCGGGTTGCAGCGGCGGTCCTCGGTCTCGTCGGGCTCCATGGACACGGCCGACATGGTCAGGTAGGTGCAGTAGACTGCGACCATGGCGGCCTGGGCGAGACCGGCCTTGGGGTTGTGCTCCTGGATGGTGGGGTGGACCGAGATGACCGAGATGGCGATCCAGAGGACGAGGTTGATGGTGATGGCGGCCTGGTTCATGGAGCAGCCGCTCGAGGCGAAGAAGATGTACTGCACGATGGCCATGGCCAGCGAGGCGAGGTACATGCCCAGGGTGGAGCCGATCAGGATGACGCGCCAGGTCCTGGACTCGGTGTCCTCGATCTGGGCGAGGCAGTACTCGGCCCAGTTGTGGGCCAGGTCGACCAGCAGGACGAGGCCGAGGATCAGGAACAGCATGGCGCACACCATGGCGATGTAGTTGCCCCAGAACTGGAAAAAGGTGTCCGGGATGAGGAAGGTGAGGACGATCAGGCCCAGCCAGGCGATGATTTTGGGGCCCCAGTAGCCGTTCTGGATGGCGGCGCGCGGGTTCTTGGACGAGTGCACGCCGAGCATGAGGGCGGCCATGACGAGGTGGAAGATGCCGAGGGCGAAGTTGATTCGGTGGACGGCCAGCCAGCCGTAGCAGTCGCCGTCGCCGCACTTGATCTTGACGTAGTCCAGCATGAGGTGTTGCAGCTTCTCGACGGCCCATTTCGTGAGCATGATCCATGATAGTATTGAGTTGACGAGAAGGAGGAGAGCGTATGCGATACGGGTTGCGACACTGGAGGAGGGACCATGTCAGCGACGGTTCGGAAGCAGGCGGTGCGAGCGCGGGGTGGCCTACCTGTTGCCGCACTTCCCGCAGGCGCTGCACACCATGGAACAGGTGGCAGCGCCGCAACAGCTGGCGGCGAAAGACAGGACCTGCACGAGTGTCAGTCGGAGGTTGTGGCTTGATGGTTCGAGAACGGGAGGCATACGGTGCCCAAGCTGGGGACCGCCAGCAGCGGGATGGAGAGGAGGGCGCCCATGGCGTCGAGTTGTCGGCTTGCGCAGCCCTAGCCTCCTCCAAATCAAACTGTCGCGCTGTCGCGCTGTCGCGCTGTCGTGAGAGATCGAGTGCTCGCAGTAAAGTGTCTCCAATTGCCGGAGCGAGACCGCGCGGGTGTTGGATGGGTGTTTGTCAAAGTTGGTTGTTTGTTGCGGTCGTCGGATCAGGGCGCGGCTTGCATGACGAAGATGGGGCACTGCGCAACGGGCTGCCACTGCCAAGGCCAGGGCGACGAGCTTGGGATGACCCACACCTCAAGTGCACAGACCAGCCTGAGTACGGAGGACCATAACAGCAAGCGGTGGTAACAGTACGGAGTACGAAATCCGCGATATGCTCACGTCCCTCACCATGAGTCCCATCCATCACCCACCAAACAGCAGTTCCATCAAGCCCTAGGGAACACCGACTCTCTACTGGAAATTATACCTATACATTGTCTTGATTGGTTTTAAATCAAATGAATCGAAGTGCAACTTCAATCCCCGAGTTGAAACTCGACAACCCAATCCCGCCGCGGTGAGCCCAAATCAGCTGGTCGCCCACGATTTCCGCACAACAAGCTCTCCCATCCATCTTCTTCTCCGACCAGCGCTGAACATCTTTTGTTCGTGGTCTTTATCCTCTCTTTCACCAGCTCTCCTCCGAGAGCCCTGCCCTACCTTCGCAGGTTACCTTAGTGCTGGGACCGAAAGTCCCCCGTGGGCAACCACGTCGGGCACATCAACGGGCTGACCGACGAGGAGAGCTCCAGGCTGCTCGGCTGGTTCTTGGACCTGGTCTACAAGAACCACGACCTGCAGGTCCGGTTCAAGTGGAACAACGCCAACGATATCGGCAGGTTTCTTTCTCTCCTCTTCCTGTCTTGAACACACAGTCTGCAAAGTCCGCTGTGATTGCTAACCCGGATTATTAGCCATCTGGGATAACCGACCCGTGTTCCATACCGCGACTTTTGACTACCTGGATGGTCAGTACGGCGAACGGTTCGGCAACCGCGCGATGGTCCTAGGTGAGCGGCCGTATCTTGATCCGACCAGCACCTCGAGGAGGAAGGCTTGGACAAGGCTTGATAGGGATTATAGGGTGGGTCTTTCCTCCCTGTCCTGTGGTTGGCTTGATCTGTCACCCTCTCTGAATTCTTGACTCTCTTCAACTGAGGCAACCTGGAACCTAGGTAGTCAGTTTCGGATACTTTGCGTGTCGCAATCAGTCGTAGTTCGAGCTGTGGCCTATGCAATGAAATGTGATCATGTCGAGTTTTGAAGTGGGAAGATGTGAGCGTGGGGCTGCCGTGTCGGTAGTTCGCGGCAGCAACCGAGTTGACCCCACCCAACAGGGATGTGTCATCCAATCGGGCATAACTATGCATCCGCCCAGATACTCACAGTAAGCATCTGACCCACTCCCAGTCTCCCACATCCACATGGATCCCGTCGTCAACCATCTCCAACCATCATCAATCGAGACTCATTTTTATCCACCACCTTGTCCATCGCGCTCGTAACGAAGATGCCATCATTCAATTGACAAGATAAAATCCATCTCCTTCCTACCGCTCAAACAATCGCCGGGATGAGTCAGTACGGCTGAAGTGCGCCTTTTAGTTTTATCCCGTCCTCGGCTCTGTCCCGAGGTCCTTCTCCCTCCCAACTTCCCACCTCCTTTTATCGCTATCCGAGCTTCAAGATGAGGGACGAACAGCTGCACCGCGCCCGGTTGGTGTCGAGCGTGGCTGCCACCGTCATCTCGCTGGCTTGCGGCACCAACTATGTCTACTCGGCCTGGGCGCCCCAGTTCGCCGACAGGCTGCGCCTCACGACCACCGAGACCAACCTCATCGGCCTGGCCGGCAATCTGGGCATGTACACGGCCGGCGTCCCCGTCGGTCTGTTTGTTGACAACCACGGCCCCCGCCCAGCCGTCATCTCGGGTGCCCTGTGCCTGGGCATTGGCTACCTCCCCTTCCGCGCCGCCTACGAGACCGCCTCGGGCTCCGTGCTGGTGCTGTGCTTCTTTGCCTTCCTGACGGGCCTGGGAGGCTGCATGTCGTTCGCTGCCTCGGTCAAGACGTCGGCCCTGAACTGGCCCCACCACCGAGGCACCGCCACCGCCTTCCCCTTGGCCGCATTTGGGCTCAGTGCCTTCTTTTTCTCCGTCTTTGGCGGCGTCTTCTTCCCCGGCAACACGGGCGACTTTCTTACACTGCTGGCCGTCGGCACCTTCACCCTGAGCTTTGCCGGCTTCTTCTTCCTCAAAGTCTACCCGCACGCCTCGTACCACAGCCTCCCGACCGGCGCACCTGCCTTGTCCGACTCGCAGCGGCTGCACCGCACTCCCTCCGAGGAGACCAAGGCCTCACGCCGCCAAGGCGGGCGACACTCTCCCGATGCAGAACGCGGTACGTCGCCCACCACCACCACCTACACGACTCCCGCGGCGGCGGCGGCCGGACCATCCCACGACGCCCCCGCACCCGACGCAGCCGATGTCGAGGCTGCTCTCCCTGCCCTGGACATTGCACCCCACGAGCCGGAGCTGGACGAGACGTCGTCCCTCATGTCCCGGTCGTCGTCGTCGCTGGCTGGCGACGTCCTAGTCCAGAGCAGTGTTGATTTGGATCGCTCCCACCGTGTAGATATCCGCGGCTGGCGCCTGCTGCGCAACGTCGACTTTTGGCAGCTGTTTGCAATTATGGGCATCCTTGCCGGCATTGGCTTGATGACGATCAAGTGAGTTCTTCTTGTCCCTTGGCCCCCTCAGGACGCAGTCCCGGCTGATAAGGGCACAGCAACATTGGGCATGATGCCAACGCGCTCTGGAAGCGCTACGACCCCACGGTAGACGAGACCTTCCTCGTCCAGCGGCAGCAGATGCACGTCTCTATCCTGTCGGTTGGCAGCTTCTGTGGCAGGCTGCTGAGCGGTAACAACTCCTCTCTACTGTTTTCCCCCCCTTCTCTCCTTCCAATATTGACGCAATCCTCCTAGGCGTCGGGTCCGACTTCCTCGTCAAGTCCCTGCACGCCAGCCGGGCCTGGTGCCTCGTCATCGCCTGCTTCGTCTTCAGTATCGCCCAGGTCTGCGCCATCGTCATCGAGAACCCCCACCTCCTGGGCCTCGTCTCGGGCCTGTCCGGCCTCGGCTACGGCTTCCTGTTTGGCGTCTTCCCCTCCATCGTGGCCGAGTCGTTTGGCATCCACGGCCTGAGCCAGAACTGGGGGCTCATGACCCTCGCCCCGGTCGTTTCGTCCAACCCCTTCAATCTGTTTTACGGCGCCGTCTTTGACAGCCACAGCATCGTGGGACCCGACGGCGAGCGGTCCTGTCCTGACGGACTGGACTGCTACAGGAATGCCTACTTCGTCACGCTGGCGGCCTGCGGCGTGGGTATGGTCGTCACGCTGTCGACGATTCGGCACCAGTACCGCCAGCGCTTGCGGGAGGAGGGGAAGGGCGCTGCTGAGGATTGAGTGGCTGTCAGTGGGCAGAAGTGGCCGCCTATGGGAGGTGTTCTAGGGTGGCGGTGGGAAAGATCGGGTAACATGCGTCCAAGCGGAGAGATTGGAACACGACTTAATAAGTGGAATGTCCTAGAGAATGCTTCAAGATGCCGTTCGTCGGCAGGTAGATTGGCGATGGGTTGGCACGGCATTGGTACAGGGGATGGCGTTCCGGACACCATGGTTAGAGCGGCCAAGGGGAACGAGTCGCCGCTGGGCGGTTGAGGTGGGCTTACATAGAGTGTAAGAGACAGCCCTGGTATTATATATGCTTATATGGCATAACTATAGCATATGCTCTGAGACTCCTGTCCAATGTTGAGCATGTCGGGCTCGATGAAGTGAGTACCTTGATGGCTCATGCCGAAAGTCAACTCAATCGATAACAACCCCAACCCTGACACAACATCCCCCTGCGGACCTCCTTTGTCTTGAACCTTATCCATACTTATCCGACATCAGTTCGACGGCACTGAACACAGCACGGCAGCGACCACAACCCGCGGGCATTCCGCGCCGCAGCCATGTTGTCATTTATCCTCATTCAGAACCGGCAGTAGGTGCCAATTCCCTCAACCTTTCAACCCACAGTCTCAATCAAAACCCCTTCCCCGGCCCCCGCTAACGCCAATCCGCACACGGCAGAGGCAAGACCCGCCTGGCCAAGTGGTACGTCCCCTACAGCGACGAGGAAAAGATCAAGATCAAGGGCGAGGTTCGTCGCCCCCATTCCCCCCCTCCTCACCCCCTCCTCCCAAACCCTTCGGTTTTACTTACTTTACCTCACTTGAACCAGGTCCACCGCCTCGTGGCCCCGCGCGACCAAAAGTACCAGTCCAACTTTGTCGAGTTCCGCAACCACAAGCTCGTCTACCGCCGCTACGCGGGGCTCTTCTTCTGCGCCTGCGTCGACACAAACGACAACGAGCTCGCCTACCTCGAGGCCATCCACTTCTTTGTCGAGGTGCTCGACGCCTTCTTCGGCAACGTCTGCGAGCTCGACCTCGTCTTCAACTTTTACAAGGTCTACGCCATCCTCGACGAGGTTTTCTTGGCCGGCGAGATTGAGGAGACGAGCAAGCAGGTTGTATTGACGAGGTTGGAGCATCTGGATAAGTTGGAGTGAGACAGGACAGATCGACAAGACAAGATTCCAGGTTCGGGCTCTTGGGAATCGTTTTGTTGTCGTTGAGCCGGGCTGGGAAAGGAATGGGAGTGGCTTGATGGATGTGCTGTGCCGACTGAAACTGTAGGGTTCGGTTTGCTGTCTCCGTCTTCCCTTGGCTGGGGGGATTATAGAGGTGGAGTTGGGGGTAAGAGGATGAGGGGATTGCAGAGGAGGATGTTACCGCTGCGTCCCAAAGACGGAGACAGCTGGCCAGCCGTGCCACGTCGAGTTGGCGGTAACTGACTCTGGGGTGCGGAATCTTGCAGAGAGAAAGCCGCCCTGGACCGCTTGGACATGAGTTGATCACCGATGGGACCATTGCAAAGGACAGCTCACAGGGGCAAATCCACGCTACTGGCGGTGGGATACCCATACGTTCATCAGAAATGTGGTTGATGATTCGAAATGCATAGAGATACGATTATGGAGAGTAGCCAATTTGCACGGGCAAGAGGTTCGCAATAAGCTCATTGGACTATGCAGCAGATCTCTAAAACGATCAGCTGGCTCAACAGGCGCCGAGGGAGCCCACAGCGGCAGTAACCTGTGAATGCCAGCCCCATGATCCATGAGCAACGGCCGCCACCGGCTACTATTCCTTCCTAAGTGGGCATCAAAGCACAGCGCGAAACCCCGGAACTCTCCGAAAGATAGCAATACATAACACGTCCACATAACCTCCCACCCTCCTAGACCTTAGCGCCGCTTGCGCCTTGTCGGCCTCAATGCCCATGCATGCCCCGACGACAGGAACATGGGCCGAAAAAAACAGGATTACGAGCAACGGGCTCACAAACTCGCCGTGGCGTGTTGAGTGCCGAGTTCAGTCGCCAGCCCAGGAAGAAGAAGCACATCCCTCAGAAACTTGAGATGGCTCCATGGCGACAACATGCCGGTCAGGCTAGGAAAAATCGATGTCATCTCTGCCCTCAAGACCGTGAGTGGCAGGAAGCCGTTGCTCCTGGACAGCAACTGATGCCTCATGAGGTTGGACTGGCGAGATTGGCCATCATTGCGTCAACCAAGTCTTTGGCGACCGAGTTACCAGCCACCTCGCCCGTGGCCGGAGTCTCAACCTCCATCTTTTCGTCATCAGCGGGACGTGAAAGCGAGGATTCAGTTGCCTCGGCATCGACTGCCCGACCGGGTTTGAACCCGACCATGAGTTGCCCCCTTGCAGTCGTCCTCAGATTTGCTTCAAAGGCAGGGACAGCCAGGTCAGGTTCTTCCATCACCACGTCATCCTCTTGCTTCGTGCTGCTGAGACTGCCAGGCTCATGCATGGCAGAGTCAACCACCTCCTGGTCCGACACAAAAGCCTCCGCTTCATCTGAGGTAGCCGTAGTTTCGGTTATCACCTCACACTCATCCGAGGTAGTCGACTCGTCCTCCTCAGAACAGAGCTCATAGAAGTCGGCGCTGCGATGGCGGGTCTTGTTCACGGTCTGGTTGACCCAGATCCGTTTGTATCCCTCGAACATTGTAGCGAGGAGAGGATGGCAAGTCCTGGCACCCTCGGCTCGAATCATCTCCATGATGTTGAGTTCAGACCGCTGGCCGTCAGTGTCGCAGCGCTTCCCCGCGCTCTTCGCGGGGGCGAATTTCTCCGTCTTATCGACATCCATCGTCTCGACAGCCGGGGAGAAAGTGGCACGCCTGGCGGGACGGAGGGGGGGGATGCCTTCTTCGACTTCGTCGTCGTATGACAGTCGTCCTTCCCACTCACTCGGGGAAAAAGCGACGCGCCTGGCGGGACGGACGTGCGAGGAGCCTTCTTCGACTGTGTCGTCGTATGACAGTCGTCCTTCCCACCCATCCTGGGAAAAAGTGACGCGTTTCCTAGGACGGGTTTGCGGAACATCCCCGTCCTCTTCGTCGTCGTACGACAGTCGCCCTTCCCGATCCGGAGCAAAGGTAACGCGCCTGGCCGGACGGGCCTGCGGAATATCCTCATCGACTTCGTCGTCGTCGTCGTATGAAAGTCGCCCTTCCCACCGACCTCTCCACTGACCGACGAGATCGTCATCCCGCCGACCCATAAGATTGTCAGAGAAAGTCACAGTCTTGGGCGACCAATCCTCCACACTGGCACCGTCCCAGACCTGACTCTTCTTCCTCGAAATAACCTTGTCGGGGGAAGGGGAGCGCGAGGCCTTGCGTTTACATCGCCGATCCCGAGGCACTGACAGGGACAGGCGGGAGAAGTCATCGTGTGACAGACGAGATCGCTTTTCGGAATGATACTTATCCATGGGGCGATAATCGTCCCTGTAACGATGGCGCTCAGCTTCACGAACTGGTGACGAGGATCGATCTCTGCCACGCGCCGGGCTGTCGTGATGGGATTCTCGTCCGTCCGGAGGCCGCTCAGCCCGATTGTCTCGAAAGCGGTCCAGGTGCTCGGACCGGCGCGCTCGTTCAGCCCTACTGCCGGTCTTTGCATGGGCGCGCCTCCGTGCTGCAATGGAGTCTGGGTGTGGGTGCTTGGGGCACAGGGTGCCGTAATGATCTCCGATCTTTCGGCAGAAGTGGCACTTGTAGCTCGGGGGCGGCTGCCTGTCGAGTGAGGGATCCAAATTGGTCGGGCACTCCTTCAGAAGGTGCCCTAAGACAATTATCAGCGGCTACGCTTGGCTTGATGGGTGTCTCAGATCCTCACCATGCTGCCCACAGCGGTCACACCGGTAGTTCGGAGGAGGCTGCTTCGGGGTGTGAGCTTTCTCAGATCTGGGCGAGGCCGAGTACGAATCTGCAGACTTTGCTGATGACTTCGGCTTCCTCCCAGCAGTATCAGAGTCCTTCATCTCGGGCGACGCCTTGGCCGTGTCTTTCACGGCCAGCATATTGGCCCCCGTCAAGAAAGGCAGACCCGGTTGTGGATTTTGCCCAGACCCCCCAGAGGAGCCCTTCCCACTTGGTAGCTGTTTCGAAGATACGAAGACAGCATCATTGTCGTTGTCATCCTCATCGTCTTCGATTTCGATGACCGTGCAGGGTTCTTGAGACAGCTTGAGCCTGTCAGGGTGCATTTGACCGAACAAACCCTCTGGCTTTGGGGAACCTGCGCTGGGCTTCACAGACGTTGAAGGGGCTGTCATCAACCTGCGCAACTCGGCCTCGGCAATGCTGAGCCGTCTCGAGCTTGTGGGGTCCACGATGGCCTGGTGGCCTTGCCAGTCGTGAAAGGCCTCGAAAATGAGGTGGTCGTGAATGGTTATGGTCTTCAGGAACTGATACCAAGTAGCGATCTGTTTGGTCAGAGAGCCCTCGGCCGAAACATCGATGGCCATGAGGCGCGGATGGAGCCACATGACATAAATGGACAGAATCCGTGTCTTGCTCTCGTCCGAGGGCAACTTGCTAGTGATTGCATCGAAAAGCTGATTCAAAGACACGCCCTCGAAATTCTCAAGGCCCAAGACCTCAAGAGAATCGTTCAATTTGTTGGAGTTGTCCATCTCGGCAGCCTTGGGAATCACGGGCTCCCTTGGAGAAATAGCCGATGGGTCGGGTGTCGACGAGATGTTTGCTTGCGTGTGCTTCCGACGACGTGGCATGGTCAGCCTCGGTGACACTCGCGCTCGAGGAAATTGTGGCAAGATGGCCAAACTCGCGAATTTGGCAATCAAATCGGCCGCCTTCCGAAGTAGAGGTTGGAAAATACGTCGGACCTCAAGCCTTCTTCAAGGGAGAGAGGGTTGCGGTCCTTGTCAAGACCTTTGAAGAAAGATCGCGCAGTTAGAGGAGCAAGGTGCAGATGTCCAGTCAAATAGACGATTGAAAGAACTGTTTGTAGAAGAGAGAAGTGCGTGACTGATCTGGGAAATCTGAATATGATCCAGACAGAGTCTTTGTGGAGGGTTGGAAGGTGTGGGCGAGGAAGGCACGATCAAAGTGCTGGCGGGGCCCAATTGCATGAAGAGGGCAAGAACAATAAAACTGTGTGAGCATTAGGGTCTCGATACTTTTCGGGAGGGTTGTCTGTCGTGCCGCAGTTCACACTGGGCGCCGTCGACCCGGCGACGACGACCCAGTGACCTAGTGAGGTGCCCCGGTGAATGGACGGGTGCCCAAGTCATTTACTTGACCGGGAATGCCTCCTTAGAACGGCACTGCGGGTGTGTTTAAGAGTAAGCCAAGGGAAGAAAAAGAAGAACTCAATTATGTCATCAATGTCCAACTTGAAACGGAGCAAGAGCAAACCCCAAGACGCCCGCTCCTGCCGAATGGAACCGCCAATGCAAACCCAGGACAGGAACACAAGAAGAGCTATACCCAGGGCCGAACGAAACCTCCAAGCAGACAGTCTACCTCTTCAAAGCAGCGAACCTCTTGCTCAGCTCGTCGACGTCCGGAATCCCATCAGAGATGCTCGCCTTCTTCTCCACGGGCTTCTTGGCCGCAGCCGCCGGCTTCTTCGTCGGGGTCAACTCGACCTGGTTGAGCGTCACCTTTGGCCGTGGATTCTCGGTCGACGCGCTCGGTGGGTTTACAGAGAGGGGACTCGCTGGCCCAAACGTCTTCGGCGGCGTGGCCTTGCTGAGCTCCTCCGAAACCCCCGTGTCGACATCCCCCCCATCTAAGCCCTTCTCCGCCTGCCCCCCACCGCCCCCCTCCCCGTCTTCCACATACTCAGGCGGCTCCCCCAGCTCCTCCGCCTCCCTCTCAGCCCGCAGCCGCCCCGGCGGCCAGTCGACGCCATACGCCTTGGCAATCTCCTCCAGATAGCCCTGCACCAGCTCGTCCCTCGGCGGATCGACGCTCAGCTTACGCACGACCCGCTCGCTGACCTTGTCATCCGAGTTCTCCATAGCCGTCATCACAAGCTCCTTGCCAAACTTATCCGCCAGCAGTCCCCGCACGGCCTGCAGCTCCTTGATCTCGGTCTTGGGCGCGGCGTAGATGATGCTCTTGGCGGCCTCCTCGAGGCCCGGGTCGCACGTGGGCGACGCGTCGAGCAGGCCCGCGCGCGCGAGCAGCAGCTCGCAGTACAGCTCCAGGATCTCGTGCAGCTCCGTCGCGACGTCGGACCGGATGATGTTCTCGACCCGGATGCGCGCCGAGTCGGTCTTGCCCTGCTCGAGCAGCTGCGCCATGGCCCGGCGCTGCGCCTTGGCGAGGGCCTCGTCGCGCTTCTGCACCATGCGCAGGCGCGCTATCGCGAGTTTCAGCTGGACTTTGATTCTGGGCTGTAGTTTTGGGGGGGAGCACTGGTTAGCTGCGGGTTCGTGGGGATGATGGAGGGGCAGCGAGGGATTGGACGTACCACTAAGGAGGCGGATGGTGGAGGCATCGTGGCGGTTGGGGGACGCTGATGGATGAGAATTTGGTTTGTCGAGATATGGACTCTGGAAAACGCCGTCAAGGTTGCTGAGGATATCGTGCAGACTCCCAATTCGGAAGAGGTGAGGTTGCTTCCATACTGTGTAGGTATGTACGTATGCCTGCAGGCGGCTGACAGCTTAATGTGGGGTCTGCGGGGGACTGCGGAGTAAGTTCGGGTCGGATGCAAATGGAGTTCCGCCTTGGCGTTTTTGTGGAATTCCAGGCAAGCTGCGGCATAAATTTGCCCCCTCCCGCCATCGCGAACTGTTTGTGACACAGCTCTTGTGACCCAAAAGGCTGGCTTCGCTGATGGATTCCAAGATACTGCTTGGCGCGTTCGTGTCGCAGTTGCTACCAGTGGCCGCATGACAGAGGACATCATCGAGGGCCCGTCCTTGCCACGACGGTTACAAAGGAAGGCTATATTGACTGCGATGCGCTTTTGCGCCATATGCTCAGGAGCCCTGCCTCTGGATACCACATCTCCCTCCAGTTCGGATTCGAACTGTTGGAGCCGCGTTCATCGAACTTGAGGCGATGAGCGCGGCTCCAACAGGTCGAATTCAATCTCGAGGAAGATGCTGTGTAGGTATGGAGGGAGCACTCTTACACATACCTCGCCCTACAAAGTGTATCGCAGTCAATGTAGCCCTCCTTTGTAGGCGTCGTCACAAAGACCTTGCGCGATGATATCCTCTGTCTTGCGACCAGTTGTCGCAACGGCCTCGGACGCGACAAACGGTATGTTGGAATCTACCAGCGAAGCCAGCCTTTTGGGTCAATAGTTGTTATCGATAAGAGATGGGCTCTCGCCCGGGTGACGTCCACCCAAAAAGACCCTTCATTCGAGGACGCCGGGTATCCGCGGCTTTTCCCTCAGTCCCGTACACAGTTCTCGTCCAACAACCTGTCCAGCCTGTTCTAAAGCCATGTCCCTTCAATACTCGTGATATACAAACGTCCATACTCCTGCTGTCATCCAAAAGCCATTGAATCACGGATAATCCCGTTCCACCCAGACCAGTGCCACAAGCCGCTACACCTAATACGCCGTCTCCAAAACGCCGCCTGATCTCCGCAACCGGAAAAGCCTATATCAGTTTGAGCGCCGTCCGCTGCTGCAGCCTCGAGCCGTTGAGCATGGCCCTCAATTTCTTGGGCCGCTGCTGGAGCCGGCGGAAGGCCTCCTGAATGTGGCGGGGCTCGACGGGGGACCGCCCCTCGCTGGGCGGGTCAAACAGGCCGCCGCCGCCGGGCAGCTTCCGCTTCTTGCCCGCGTTCTCGCCAGTGCGCTCACGGTGCTGGTCCTCGTTTTCCTTGATCTTGAGCGCCTCCTCGGTCAGGGTCTGCACCATCTCAAAGGTCAGAAAGCCCAGGATGTCGACAATGTCGTCAGACGGCTTGCTGTCCGTGACGATGCCGAAGCCGGCCCACTCGCGGAAGCGCTTGCCCTTGCGGTACGTGAAGGACGCCTGGCGGTACTCGGACCACGTGACGTACTCCTCCTTGGTCATGGCCTTGGTACGCTCGTCGGCCTTGCGCAGCCGCTGCAGCGTGATGTGGTTCATCTCCTCCTCCTCCTCGTCCTCCTCGTCCTCGCGCTCCGGCACCTCGACTGGGAAGAAGGACACGGGTTCCCAGGGGAGGCCGACCTTGGCCTTCTTGTTTTTCTTGGCCGTGTCGTCGACCGGGCCGCCGCCGCCGACGACGCCGCCGACGGGGTCCTCCCCGGCGCCCAGGTCCGCGTCGCCGCCCTTGTCGTCCGAGTCCTTGACGTTTTTCCGCACGTCCTTCCACGAGAGAAAAGTACGCAGCCGGGATACCTTGGGTGCGTCGTCGCGGATCTGGAAGATCAGATCATTGATCGTGATGGAGCGCGACCCGCGGCGGGCGGCCATTTCGGTGCAGCTCTTGAGCTAGCCGGGCTGTCAGCGAAAAAAAGCAGATCGTACGATTCTAGGAACCTAGACTCACAATCTCGATGACCTGTTGGCGGACGATATCCTCGATGATGCCCGTCGTCTCGACCGAGGGCTCGCCCGTCTCGCCCGACACGTACATCATCTGGTGGAAGTGGAGATAGTTAGCCATGACTTCGCGAGGGTGTGGCTCGAGAGGTTCGATGAGGCCGTATCCATCCTCCTCATCCGATTCCACTTCGGTGTCATGGGATGGAGGGGCAATGCCATGCGAGATCTTGAAAGCCCAGTGCAGGATCTGAAGAGGGATTCCGCGGACGTCCAACTTTGGCTCGACCAGGCGCCGAATGCTTTTCAGCTCGCTGACTGCGTCGACGCCGACCACCTCGTCGAAACCCGCCTGGAACATGGCTGTCGCGGCGGGTTGAAGAGCACCGAGTGACGGCATCGCTGATGGCTGAATTTAGGTGGCGTTGCTGAATAGGAATTTTGCCGAATTTCTTCAAAGTAAAAGAGGATGGCCTAATTTCTTCAAAGTAAATGAGGATGCAAGTATTGGAGACTGGCCGCTCATGCGATGAGGAGGGAGATGGAAAATTTCTTGATTTTCAAGGAAGCGAGAGAAGACTGGGTTGCCGTGGACTAGATCGGATGAAGTGAAATAGAAGAACTGTCAACTGATCTCTGGGAAGCACGCTGGCACGCCCGAGAGACAGAACAGCCAAATGCCCAACATTGAGCAGACAACTTGCCTGGCAGCAGCCATCTTTGCGTCCACAGTTTGAGCCACTGGCGGACCCAGGTTGCAGTCAGAATAGATGGCGCTCAAAAGGCTGGCTTCAGACCTGGCGTGTCGGAGAGACGTCTTCTGGCCATGTTGATGAGGTACAACCGCAGACAGGTAGTCCAGCTCAAAGAGTCATGCTCGGAAGTCTGAGGCTTGGCCACCATAGAGCTTCACTGACGCTGAAACCAGTGCCGCCAGTTCATAGACAGCGTGATGTTTCCGAAAAGGAACAGCGAATTCGACAGAAGAAACGCGGTGGCCGCAGTTTCACTACGGGTTGCCAGCACAAGTGGAATGACGAAACACCGAAAATGACCCATATAAACGAGCATGCGCTTTTCCACCCGCAAGGGGCATATTGTTGAGCATCTGCCATGCTCTGCAGAATGGCGCGCACTTGCGATGCTCGTTCCCTGGGCTATTCATACTTGGAACGTAACTGCTGCAATAGCATGCTGGACGTGAAGTACCAGAAGTGCAATGCGAAAGGTATGTAGAAAGTGAAGAAAAAAAAGTGTGAAGAAATACGGTGCAACGAACATAGAGAAAGAAGAAGACGGCCACTAACCTGCTGGATCTCCTGGCGATACTTGTATTGCTTGTCCCTGTCCGCCATGATGCCGCTGGTGGGGATCTACACCCCAGAGTCTGCCGTAGTGAGTGACGTGCTGATGACGGTGAAGATTTGTGTCGGAACGCCAATGGCTGATGTCGATGGCCGGACGGGCGACACCGTGAGACGGTGGATGGACTCAGATAGAGACGATGGAACGGATGGATGGATGGATGGATGGATGGATGAATTGAGGTGTCGCAGGTGCGGTATCCAGAAGAAGTGCTGAAGGACACGCACTTTGAGTATTGCGGTCGACTGGATTTTGATGACAATATGTGCTCAACTACGGAGCGCGTACAATGGGTGTCGATAATAACAAAAGGTGGTCGTGCCAGTGCCCTCCAGCCCCAACATGGATGGAGGTCTTGACGGAGTCAAAGTGCCCCCACTTAATCTGTGCACCGGTGGGGCTCAGCTCGTTCGCCCTGTTCAGCCGCCCTTGGGAGCAACCCTTTCAATGTCAGTCTTGAACAGCAATGCTTGAGGGACGAGGTTCCGCTTCAATTATCAGATTGTCTTGTTCCCATCTTTCTTCTACATAGTGTCAATTTGGACGTCAATCTTCTATCCGTACTTCCTTCCGTCGTTGCCTCTGCTTCCCCCCTGGACAACCAACAGCCTCGAGGACGACTCTGGAGAACACACTGGTCACCACTACATCCTCATGGGTGTAAGAATCAGCCAAATTTGATCCTAGCACCACACCCAGCTCTACTTCCTACACAAGCAATAGAGTCCCACCCTTTCCTCCTCCATCCCCCCCCGGATATATCATTTCCATTCAAAATTCCATCCTCAACCCCCAACATCCAAATCCATCCCCCCTCCTCCCCTCCAACCCCAAACAACCACATAATGCCCCGCTAGCAACCTCCACTCCTCCACCTCATCCAGCCCGCCCTCGAGCAGGTCCACCCTCTCCTTCTCCCCTTCCCCCACCCACCCTTCCCAGATGGCGTCCACCGTCCGGCACCGCGCCTCGTCGAACCCGGCCGCCCTCAGCCGGCGCTCCTGGTCCGCCGGCGTCGGGTACGCCTCGAGCGTCGGCATGCGGATCCCGCGCGCCGCGAGGTTCGACACCATCGTCCGGCCGAAGGCGTCGTGTGGTGAGATGGGTTCGTAGATGATTAGCCCTACTGCTGGTGGCGGGGTGGAGGTGGGAGTGGGGGTGGATGAGGGGGGGTGGGATGTGGTGAAGTGGGTGAGGAGGGAGGCAGCTGTGGAGGGCTCGAGGTAGCAGAGGCAGCATTCCGAGAGGAGGAGGGTTGGGGCTGTGGGGTGGTAGCCGGGGAGGGCTGGGGAGGACGGGGTTAGGGTGCGGAGGTCCTGGCCGTGGAGGGTGAGGGTGTTGTTGCTGCTGCTGCTGCCGCCGGTGAGCGAGTGGCATTGCCAGGCTGTTTGGGCGATCGGGGTTGGGGTAGTGAGAAGTGCGCGGAGGGAAGGGGTGGAGCTGATGATGGCTTGTTTGCGGGCCATGATGGCTGGGAAGTCGATTTCGTGGTAGATGATGTTGCGATGGGTGCTTGCTGGCGACGTGAAGAGGCGCAGGCAACGGGTGTCGGTCCCCGCGCCTAGGGAGACAATCTGTCGGGGTTCGTCTGGGTTGGTAGTGGCTAAGAAGCGGTCGACGAGCATGTCGATAGCAGTGGTGCGCGTGTAGGTGCCCCTGTTGATGATGGGTAGGCGGCGGGTGGGCGGCCCTTGGACAAAGAGCTGGGCGAATGGGTCGGCGAGATAGCTCAGCTCAACTGCGCTCAGGCGGGACACGGCGGCATCGGTGTCGGTGCCTTGGATCGTGGCATCATGGCTTGGACGGGTCTCGGGGCCGGAAAGGTCGCTCCGGTCACCCCGTCCCCGGCCCCGACCTCGACCTGCGCCCCGAAGTGAGAGCAGGTTGGGTATCGAGGGCGCCGACATGGGGCAGAGTAAACTTGGAAAGAGAAAGGACTGATAATGACGACGGAAAAGGATAACTCCAAAAAATGGAAGTGATTGAGATTTGTGGATTGAGTTGTCGTTGGGAAAAGTCAGTGCACTGCTTGACAAAGTCGGCACTGTGAGCTTACGCAGATATTGCCTTGCGCGGACAGTGCGGGTTGGTTAGGCAGTTGCCGTCCCGCATCAATCGCACATGCGGATGTTCTCAATGGAACTTCCATTGAACTCATGATCAAAACAAAACACACTTTCATTTCTCAACTCAAACAAAGAATTCCTTTTGTTTCAACTCCATCATTTTCTATTCACATCATGATATTCCTCGGTACTACTCAAAACCTTTTTGCACCAACGTTAAACATCAAGTGGCTGCCGCGACTTGTTTTATCTGATCATCACTCGAGCAACAAACCCAAACAGTTCAACCAAGGTAAGCAAAACCTCATCCTTTTGCCCAGATACTCGCCTTTTATGTTCACTGATCACTTCAAAGACATCCAAAAGACTTGGCTACGCCGTATTCGTAAATATTCTCCGGTATCAGATCCCTGGCCGTTTGCCCGAGCAAGGCATCGTATCCAACCGTGTAGTATGGCTGCAGGAACTTGTCGGTCAAGGCATCATGGATCGTGGCGGCAACTGCTTCAGCTGGCTGGGCCGCGCCCTCAGCCGCGAGGTGGGTGAGTTTATGCCTGTTGCGGAGTCAATATTGCCCCCGAGCCTTCAGCCACCCGACGACGCATCACATACCATTTGTCAATCATGGGCCGGTACACCCTCTCCTCAGCCTCAGGGACGGGTCCATCAGCTCTGACGATCCGCCCAAAACTGTCAACGCCAACGGCGCCCTTGGAGACGTTGTCCCAGTACTGATCCCATGCGGCTCCCATCTTGGGCCCGATCCCTCCGCTCCTCGTCCACCCGGGCCGGACCGTCGTCATGCCTGCTTGATCAGCCCAAGGTCGCCACCACGCAGAACTGCTCAGATGTGCACCTACCCACGCCAAAAGGCATCAGCTCCAGCCTCCATGCTCTCGTCATCCCCTCCAGTGCCGCCTTCACCGCGCTGTGCCAAGACAGTCAGTCACACACATCATCTACATTCTCATTCCACAGCCGGCAGCAGAAGTAATCGAACATACGAATACGGCGCCCACAGCGGCGGGTTGACAAACCCGCCATAGCTTCCAACACTCACGAACCGGCCCTTGTTCCGCTTGACGAGCGGCAAGAAGGCCCGAACGACGGAGACATAGGCCCAAAAGTCGAGCTCAAAGATGCGGCGCACGTCGGCGTCGGGCGTCAGCTCCATGGGCGCGATCACGCAGTAGCCCGCGTTGTTGACGACGCCGACGAGGGGCCGGTCCGGGTCGCCGGCGAGGGCCGACTCGACGTGCGCGGCGCAGTGGGAGATGGAGTCGGCCGAGAGCACGTCCATGAGCGCCGGGTGGACGGACCCCCCGCCACCGGCGGTTCCCTCCTGATCGTGGCGCGGGTGGGCCTGCTCGTAGGCGGCCGTCTGGATCTTGGAGAGCTCTGCCTCGTCCTGCGCCGTGGCGAAGACGGTGTAGCCCTGGGAGGCTAGGTGGCGGGCGGTTGCGAGGCCGATGCCTGTATGTTTCGGTTAGTTAGGAGTAGAAGTGGAGGTTTGGGATATGGTAGGGAGTGGGGGCGGGTTTGGTTGTAGAGGATGTTGGACCAGGCCGGCCTCACCCTCGCTGGCACCGGTGATGACGACGGCTGGCGCGTAGAAGCGGCCCTCGCTAATCTTGCGCGGCCGCGTGTGAGTCTGGGGCTTGAGGCCCCTAAACAAGTAGTACAAGATGTAGCCGCTGGTGTAGTGGACGCAGCTGTCGAGCCAGGCAAGCATGCGGTTGAGTGCAGCGGTAACGAGGGAGAATGCGTTCAGCAGTGGATTTGCCATTGTTTCTTTCTTGGTGAATTGCTGGGACAGTGAGACTGAGGATCTGAGCTGGGTGTAAGCGGTGCAGGGCTGAGTGTCACAGGTGAGCTTGATGGTGCAAGTGCTAGGTGAAGGCCGGGAAGTGATGGCTTGTAATGTCCTTATTCCTTAAATTGCATCTATAGCTGATCATTGTTGTATGTATCACCAGTAATAAGCGGTTGATCCAATGCCAGATCTGGGGTTGAGATCATCATGACGCCTTCATCCATCGCTGCCGTGAAAATGATGGCTTAGGGTTAGGGTTACTGAAATGGTGTGAGAGTGATGCCGGTTGTCGACCAATGTCAGCGTCTGAAACTTGAACACGGCATCCAGGAGCTGCTGCACCTCGTCACCCGTCTTAATGCAAAGCCTTAAGAAGGTGCCTTTCGATGTGCCTATCCGAGGTTGCTGAGCAACGGTGGCGGGTGGACGAGGCTGTTGGGATCGAGTGGTCGATCGCATAAATCCCCCGCAATTGTATGGTCCGATTTAGTGGCTGTTCCAGCCGTATCAAGGAACTTACAAAGCGTAGGGCTTCGAATACTGGTGAACGGATCGGTTCTCAGTCTTATCTGGTCGAATCTTGTCGTCTCAAAAAGCACCGGTTTGGAAATTGAAAACTGCCTGTCTGCCTGTCAAGTTGTCAACAGACGGGAAACCGGCTGCAGTGGGGGCCTTGTTGGTCCATCGCCGCGCAAGAGTGGGGCTGGGGCTGTGCTTCTCCTGCCCGGGATTTGTGTCAGGCTTACTTCGGCGGCTGCAAGTTTGAGTCAAACGCTCACTCGCACTCCCCAGCCCTACCTTGAGGTAGGTATACCCGTGGTCCCCGTTCTGCTTGGGTGCTTGAGCTTCCATCTCACGGTTTTCTTTCTGCTCAACGAGGCTCGGTGATTCCATTCGCAGCCATCTTTGCTACCATATATTCGAGCTTTGAGTTGTTTACTTCGCTACCATTATTCCTCCAAAATGGCGGCATCATTTGACAGAATGTCGTCTGGCTTGGCCATCGGCCATAGCCTGGCCAAGCGATTCATCGAGGTCCAGCCCCGGGGGAAGGACGACGGCGCTACCGCACTCCTGCTGGCCTTCCTCTTGATTGATTTCATCCTTTTCGTCCCCGTTGCCTTCCTGGTAAGTTCACCCTCAGACGATCGATTCTTGTTCACTCCCTAACACGGCGCCCTTCAGATCAGCTACACTCTCGGTTTTTTCTATCCCACTCTCGCCGCCGTAGAAGACCCTCTTCCCGCCTACGATGCCCTCTCCGTGAACGAGGACGGCACCCCTACCAAAGACGATAATGGCCGGCTCCCCACCGCCCAGCCCGGCAAGCCCGTCACAGGCTCCCTTCGCGTCACGTACCGCTTGATACGCTCGCTGGGCAGTTGGCGCATCAACTTCCACGGTTTCGGTTACAACATGGTCGTCCACGGCGTCTGGAATTTGACGGCCATGTTCCTGTCTTTGGCCCCCTTCCTCCCGCGCTCGATCGCCCAGGTCCTGGCCCTCGTCGCCATCGCCCCGCTGCACACGGCCTGGACCCACTGGGTCATCACCCCTCCCGGCCCCAGGTCCTTCTTCTCCCGCATCCCTCCGGTCCGCAAGGTCTACCTCGCGACCTGGTTCCCCTCCTTCTTGTTCGGGGCGGCCATTCAGGCCTCGTTCATCCTCCCCCTGCTCCTCGCCGGCGTCATCGGCCTGCGGGTCCCCGACATGGATACCCCGCCGGACAGGCAGACGCGCTTGACGGTCTCCGACGTCGCCAAGGGGCTCTGCCTGCTCGGCGTGCACCTCGGCCTGTCGGCGCTGCTGGTGACGCCCGCCCACGTCGCCCTCACCCGCGTGCAGGCCTCGCTGCTGTCCGCCGACGAGGACACGCTCGTGCCGTTTGACCGCTCGTTTGGCGGCCGCGTCGAGCCCGACGTCGTCAACGGCAAGGGCTTCGCCACGTTCGGCGCCGCTATCAAGACGGTGGGCTTGCAGAGCTGGGTCCGCATCTACCTGCTGGACCTCAAGGTGGCGGCCGTGGCGGCCGTGGCCTACTCGGTGCTGGGCGCCGTGATTGTCGGGCAGGTTCTCTTGTTTCTTCTGTTCGCCAAGGCTCACGACTAGGGGAGCAGGTTGTTACGGTCGGTCTCGATCAACATGTCTTCTTCATGTCATTTCAGCGGACAACCGCCATGTCGAACTATCCCATTAGAGGTTCGACGAGGGTTACATAGCTTCCATTTCATTGAGCGCCCTTCTTTCTGCAATCTGGCGAAGGGATAGTCTCGTGGGCCAAGAACCAGATTCTGTCGGATTGGAGTTGCCCTATACCCTATGTACAAACATGGTCCACGTTCCTCCGGCCACCATACCCTTTCAAAATCCCAGTCGCGATCGGGACGAGCCAGAGTATAATGCATGCCACACAACACGACCGGCACCGGATGCCACAACAACTACAATGACTACCTTCTCCAGCAACACCCAACGCCGGTACGATTGTAATCACCAACCGCCGCGTGCGTCTCCATACGGGGCAGGCATTCCAACACGGGAGAGTTACACACTGCTGTAGTCCGCTTCCCTCACCGACCCCTTGCAACGGAACCCTTTTCTCTCAAACTCTACGGCACTTGCCAACGGGCGTCTTGCCCCTCCGTTCGTAGGCAGACCAGTGCCGGGGAAGGGTGGGGGTTGACTTTCGGTTAGGTTCTCCATGCCGGACTGGGGGTTCGTCTTTTGTTTGTTTCAGGGCTTTCCTCGGGCCCTGGGCTGTTGTTTGGTTGTCAAAGTTACGAGGAATTGCAAGCCCCGTCCGCCTAAGGTCCGGGAGGAATTATATGCCGAGGCGAGCTGCAGTGGTGGGCGCAGCAGAGGGGAGGTCTGTCTGATGGCTCTGGTCTGGTTACTCGTCTACGATCTGCACGGGTGGGTGTTCACTCGCAAGCAGAACTGTTTCTCCAGCAGCTGACTTACTGCCATGCTTGTACCCTGACTCTACAACTTTACTGAAGCGACTGTGGGTAATAAGAAAGCCGTCTTGCGGAGGTGCGTTTCTAGATCCCAGAGCTCGTCTCAACGTAATTCGTACCACGGCCTCGAACTTACTGATGCTTCACGTAAGAGCAAAATTGAATACTGTCTAGTCTCTGAGACGATGCCAGCCACAATAACAGTGCCCACCCGTCATGCTACCAAAAAAACTCCCCACCCCAGGTCCCATCCCAGCTATGCAGGCCCCCCTGATCTCCCTCGTTCTCCCGTCACGTCCTCACCCGCAGAAATCCGGTGGTAGACCGAGTTTAAGAGGACAGGACTCCTCAAAAAGAAGCGTGTGTGTCGACAAACAACACCGATATAGTCCAGGCACCGGGTCACCACCACCACCCCCATGGTCCCACACCCGCGCAAGGAGGCTATCTCTATCCCTACCCTATTTCAATTCCGTCGCTAGCACCACACCAGCCCAATACCTGACAAAAGGGGGGGTATATCACGCACACCAACCAACCACTCCATGAACCACCCTCAGCTGAGACTCACGACACAAGCCCAAGCCATCCCGATCCGAGCCCGCCAAGATTGACAAACAAGACACCGATAATGCCGGCTGACTCGCTCACGACTTTTGAAAGAACCAGCTCGACCTCTTATTCTCGGGGGGGTTCTGCAGGCTCGCAACCGTGGGGTGCGCCGACGACGCCGTGCTCTCGCCGCCCCCGCGGAGGGGCTTGGCGATGCGGCTGCCGATGCTGAAGCCCGTCTCGGCCCCCAGCCCGCGCGTGCTGCCGGCCTTTGCGGCCTCGAGGCGGTCCTTGACCGCGGCCAGTTGGACTTCGAATCTGTAGGTAGGAGTAGAAGGATGGGGTTAGTCAAGTGTTTGTTTCATACGGGGTGCGGCGGGAAGGACAAACTTGTGATTAGCGGCCGCCATCTTCTCCTGGCTCTCCTGCAACAGGCTCTCGAGGCTCTGGATGCGCTCGTTACGGGCGATGAGCTTGCGCTCCGAGATGGCCACCTCCTTCTTGAGCGCCGAGTTTTGCTCGACGAGCTGGCGCTGCACCTGCGTGAGCTGCTCGAGGTTGCGCTCGAGGAAGGCCATCTTCTTTTGCTGCGCGCGGTTGTTGCTGCTGCGCAGCACGTTGTTATATTGCTCGCGCGTCTCGTCGAGCGAGATTTCGAGCTCCACCACGCGCTCGCACCGGTTCTGCAGGTCGCGCATCAGGCTCTTCTTCATGACGTCGAACTCGGCCAGCTGCTGCTGCACCGTCTTGCCGTTGGCCATGGGCACCGCCCCGTTGGCCTTGACCCGCCGCTGCAGGTCGTCGACGAGCGCCTTGAGCCGCTCGTTCTCCGACGCCCGCACCGCGAGATCCGCCTTGAGACTATCGACCAGCTCCACCTGCGTGCTGGACTTGTCCGACAGCGTCTTGGCGAGCATCGCCTTGACCTCGTCCTTGTCCGCCTCATCCAGGTTGCGCGAGAGGATGCCCTCGTGCTCCAGCTGGAGGGCCTCGAGCCGCGCCTCAAGCTCGGAGCGCTTCCGGGCCTCCGCCTCGTTGGACGCGGCGCTGAACGCCGACAGCTCGGCCTGCCGCACGAATCCCTGCGTCTCGACCAGCTTCTCCCGCAGCGCCCTGAGATCGTCGGGCGGGATCGGGTCGCCGGTCGAGCTGATCTCGTACAGGGAATCTATTTGCGCGATGGCGTCGGCGACTGCCCGCTCGTTGTCGCTGAAGACGTCGCCGCTGAGGTCAAAGCCGGCCATCATCTTGGCCATCTTTTCCGCCTTCTTCTTCTCCTTCTCGTCCAGCACCGCGGTCGTCTCCTTGGCGCTCATCTTCATGTCGAGCATCTGCTGTTTGACCTCGTCCAGTTCCGTCGTGAGCTCCGAGTTGGCATCCTTGAGGCCGTCCATGGTGATCTGCGCCTCCTTGTTCTCAAAGGCTAGCCGCTCCAGCTGCATTTTGAACTCGTTAGACTCGTTGATCAGCCTCTCGTTGTCCTTGCCAATCTTGGCATCGTGTTCCTTCAAGACCGCCAGCTCTTCCTTCGTCTCCCGCAGCTGCCGTTCCATGGCGGCCGCTTGCGTCTCCCGTTCGGCCAGCTGGTCTTGAAGCTCGTTCTCTCGGCGCAGAAACTCCTCCCGTTCGTCCTTTTCCAATGGCAAGCTGGGCGTCCCGGCTCTCTCGGATATGCCTGGCGTTTCCGCCCCTGACCTGTCAGTCAGCAACCGGGACGGCGTTTGTGGCCTGGCAGGTCTCGCATCCATCCTCGCTCCTGCCACACCGTCGGCGGAGAGGGGCGTCACCCATCTCTCCCTGGGCACCGTCTCGCCAGCACGCCACAGCTGGACCTCGCCCTCTAGGTTGACAATATAGCTCTCAAAGGTGGTGATTTGAGTCTTGGCCTTGGCGACCATCATCTTGAGCTCGGCCGGGCTCAGTTCGGCGTTGACCTTGGCCTTGTTCTTGATGGATTTGGCGCGCATGCCAAAGCGCAGCGTGCTGAGGGTCTCGGCGTCGTTGTAGCTACTTGGGGAGCAGTTGATGATTAGTGTTGTCCGACTGTTGCCGCCCAGAGACTCCTGCAGAATACGGGTGAGTTTCGAGTCGCGGTAAGGAATGTGGGAAGATTTCCCATCTGTCAGCGCATTGATGACCATGCCCAGCGCGCTCAAGCTCTTGTTGATCTTTTTGGCCTCCTCGAGCGTCTGGCCGCTGGCGCCCGTCTTGCCAACCTTTTCGCTGCCCGCCAAGTCGACCAAGAAGAGCTGACCACTCTTTGCCGAGCCCGTCTCCACATTCTTCTGGGTGATGGTGATGACGAATATCGAGTGCGAGCGCGACGACTCCTGGTTCATGTTCGTCGCGGCAACCGCCCGTGCATTGCCGCCCCGGCGCATGACCTCGAACACTTCCTGCACGCTCGAGACGTAAATC
This sequence comes from Parathielavia hyrcaniae, assembly GCA_033575675.1. Classification (NCBI taxonomy): domain Eukaryota; kingdom Fungi; phylum Ascomycota; class Sordariomycetes; order Sordariales; family Chaetomiaceae; genus Parathielavia; species Parathielavia hyrcaniae. Next base: position 155,854 of record MU863647.1, read on the forward strand.
TCCAGGAGGCCCTTGACGTAAACCCCGCGGTTCTTCTCCTCGTGGACCGGGAGGTTGTCATTCTGCGGCGCCAGGAGATCGCGAATCCTCTCCATGTAGATTTCCATGTAGCTGACCCGCACCGTGTACTCGATATTCGCGGCGCTCGAGAGGATGTTGGTGAAGATCTGCTCGACAATCCTCGGAATGACGCCCTTCCCGTCGTCATCGTCGATATTCGTGCCCATCATCGTGTACGACTTGCCGGCGCCAGTCTGGCCGTAGGCGAAGACGGTGCCATTGTAGCCGTTGAGAATGTCGTCTACGGTTGGCTTAATGGAGAAGTCGAAGATGTCGGCTTGCTTGCATGACATGTCGAAGACGCGGTCAAAGGTGAAGCTGCCTTGGGCTTCTCGCGACTGGGTTCCACGCGGTTAGCCAAGCGCGGAAGGCAGGCCTCGAGGCGACTCACATCGACGGTGCACGTATCCGGGCCATCGAAGCTGACAATGGGCTGGCCGCCCGACTCGTTCTCGATCCGGTTCTGCGGGCGAAATCGAGCCACTACCTTGATGCTATTTGCGTTGGACATGATGGCAGCCCGCTTCCCGCGCTCCGGGGAAGCGCAAAATCATGAAGGGAGGGCGGCGCAGATCAGGAGGAGAGCGCGGAGCGAGGCCAGCGACCGACGACGGATCGCAAGATAGTGAGCGAGTGTCTTGCGGGGAGCGGCGCGGCTTGTATCTACTAGGTAACTCGCTTGGCGGAAGCGACTGTAAACCGACGGAATAGTAAAAGCACACCGCTAGGCGTTGACGGGCAGAAACTTGGGCGTGGGGAGATGCTGAAACGGGCTTAACGAAATGTCTAATGGAATCCGGGCTGTCGAGAACGTCCACGTTATGGGAGCGTGGTGGGGTCCGTAGGCGGTGTCAGGGGTAAGGCTGCAGTGATCGTTGATTGCGGAAGTTTTGCTGTCGGGTTCGGCGACGGTGGGTCGGCTGGCTGTGAAAGACGCGCCATTTCGCGGCTGCGAGTGGCTGTTTCATCGGCCAATGCACGATGGGGAGCCCCGCTCGAGGCTGGGCGCAGTGCGTTGCCGGCCGGCTGCAGCGGGCAAGCATTGTTCCAGGCACCAGGGTTAGACCTGGAGCGTGGACGCGTCGAACAGTCTCGTTCCCGTCTTGGACCCTCGAGGACAGCGAACCAAGGAGTTTCTAGTTTCTAGCCTTGCTTACGGTAAGGAGGCACATGATAATATTCCTGCTCCTGAGAAGCGGTGCAAGAAACGCAAATATATATCAAACAATAAGCCCGATAGCTCTTCTGTTGTCTGATCACATGCTTGGGGCGACTATCAACTTGTACAATACCTGAGCTCTGACAGCGTAGTGCGTGATACGATTCGAGGTCAGGAGGAGACGGAATTGGTGATCGGCGAACAATACATCTAACTATTCGTAGGCTCGCTAGTAATAACTATGCGGGCCCGAACTCCAGCCGTCATTGATCCCCCACAGTATCGAAATCCGAACTCCGGTCTCCGCGGCGGGCATCAAACATGGGTTGTACAATACAAGGGGAATATCTGACTTCCGACGCCCAAGATGAATAACACGCTTCCAGATGCTAGACGAAAGCGGCCCAAAACGCCAGAACTCCTGGACAAGAGAGTCGCTGTGTTGGGTCGAGTCCCATGCCTATCTCGGGGGTCCCAGATCATGACCATACTCTTGGTAGATCATGCAGCCGTGTCACCGACTATGACGCCCCCCCGACTTCCCTACTCATGCCGATCGTCGAGCGCCAGCCCCGTCAGTCTTCCCAGCTCTTCTCTACCGTCTCCCTCACCCTCTTTGTATATTCTTTGCGGTTGTCCTTGTACAGGTTCGACGCCTCGACGTTCGCAGGGGACCCGGTGTTGGGGTCGTTGAGCAGGCTACAGAGCCGTGTCAGCTGGCGCATATCCCGATCCAATACCAGCACCTCGTGCTTAGACGCTTGCTTCCCCGCCACCAACCCACCTCTGAATGCTGGTAAGCACGGCGGCAACATCGTACGTCGGACTCCAGCGGTTCTGGAGGATGTCGAGACATAGCTCCCCGGTGGCGTAGACGTTCGGGTGGAACATTTGGCTTATGAATTTGACGGATGGCGGCTTGTTGGGGTACTGCTCCTCGAAATGCATCACGAGCCGGAAGGTCCCGTCTTCGAAGGGTGTATCCGCTGGGCCGATAATGACAGCGTTCCTGGCGGTCGCCGGGTCAGTCGCTCGCTGCGGGAGCTGGGCGAGAGAAGTCACGATGGCTGTCGCTCACCAGGTCATGACGTTATCAGGTACGGGCGATGCGGAGACACCAGCGGGAGGATCGGTCTGCATGCGCTGCATTATGCAGGTTAGCTCTGCCAGAGTGGTGCAGTGATAGCTTGCAGACCATGTCTCACCTTGAAGTCTCGCATGAGACGGCGGCGAGCGGCGGTCGACATCTTGATCGCCGAGAAAGGTGGAGCGGCAGTCGTCGGTGAGGTGCGCGAGGAATACAACGAAATCGTGTTGGAGGGAACGTAGAGCAATAGACCAGAGTCGAGTTCAAGTAGGCAGGAGAGCGGTGCGGAGAAAACACGGCGCAAGCGGCGAATGTCGTCCACCAAGGCGATGATGGGATTCCGAGGGGACGAAGCTCGGCTGGGGCTATCTATTTAACGGGGGGCATCCATAGGTATCTATCCAATCAGAGCGAGCAATAGCGCTGAGCGGGGCTGCTATCGTTGACAGTAAACCCGCCACTGAAGTCCCTGGTCGATGGTGAGGCTCTTGCCTCACGTTGGCACAGTTGGTTTTCAACGGCTGGAGACAAGTCAACCTTTCCAGGTTTTTGATTTCTCACAAGGAGCCATCTGTTGGATGTCTCCTGGATTATCTTCTCACTGCGGAATCACGAGGCAGGGAGCAGGGAGGACGCGGCTCCACCTGAGCTTACCTAACCAGGCTCCATTCCTGGGGTGCCGAAGTGGCGGACATTTCATCCCGGCTCTTCAGTCCCCGCCTCCACACCCACCGCCGTTGACCCGCAGACCCGTTGTCCGTCACAAGCCGAGAGCACCTCTGCCGCCATGTGTTTAAGAATGCTGCCATGTGAAGGGCGGGCTGCCCGTGACACCTCACCTCCCTTCTAGCTGTTTGTTTCTCGTCGTCTTTTTGATCCCTTGTTGTCCTGCCCTTTTGTCCTTTGCTACCTGGCACAGTATACATTCACCATGTCAGGCCACTTCCGAACTGCGATGCGCGTGTCGCCGCATCTCAAAGCCGGCTCGGTTCGGCTGTTCTCGTCACATGCTTGTCTCCGGCAAGAGGTTCGAGATGCCTACATTCTGAGCGGGTCCCGGACGCCAACAGCAAAGGTCTGTAGTGAAGACGTGACATTTTGCGCACTTAGTTATGCCTTCAGTTTCTGACTCGATTCCAGTTCAACGGATCCTACGTCAGCGTTACCGGCCCGCAGCTCGGCGCCGTCGCCATCAAGTCGGCCCTCGAAAAGTCAAAAGTGCCCGTCTCCAAGATCACCGATGTCTACATGGGCAACGTCCTCCAGGGCTCCGTCGGGCAGGCCCCGGCGCGCCAAGCCTCCATCTTCGCCGGTCTTCCCCCAACAGTCGAAGCCACCACCATCAACAAGGTGTGCGCCTCCGGGCTGAAGGCGGTTGCGTTTGCGGCGCAAAACATTCAGCTAGGTCTGTCCGAGGCCCAGATCGCCGGCGGCTTCGAGAACATGTCGAGGGTGCCATACTACTTGCCCCGCGCGAGCGGGCTGCCGGCCTTTGGCCACATCAAGGTGGAGGACGGGCTGATCAAGGACGGACTCACCGACGTCTACGACCAGATCCACATGGGCAACTGCGCCGAGAACACGGCCAAGCAGTACGAGATCACGCGGGAGGCGCAGGACCAATACGCGATCCAGTCGTACGAGCGGGCGCAGGCCGCCTGGAAGGCCAACGCTTTTGCCGACGAGATTGCGCCCGTCACGGTGAAGGGCAGGAAAGGGGACACCGTCGTCAGCACGGACGAGGGATACCTCGACATCAAGCTGGACAAGGTGCCCTCGCTCAAGCCGGCGTTTGTCCGCGACGGCACCGGCACCGTGACAGCGGCCAACTCGTCGACGCTCAATGACGGCGCCAGCGCCCTGGTGCTGGTCAGCAAGGCCCTGGCGCAGGAGTATGGCGCCGGCTCGCGGGTCCTGGCGCGCATCTGCAGCTCGGCCGATGCTGCCGTCGACCCAATCGACTTCCCCGTTGCCCCTGCCAAGGCCGTGCCCATTGCCCTGGAGCGGGCCGGCATCACGAAGGACCAGGTCGCCGTGTGGGAGTTCAACGAGGCCTTTGCCGCGGTGATCAAGGCCAATGAGAAGGTGAGGCATACTCGAGCGCTTCCCCAAACCTGAGAGAGTCCACGCCTAACCAAAGTCTTTCAGATCCTTGGCCTGGAGGGTGCCAAGGTGAACCCGCTGGGTGGTGCCATCGCGCTGGGGCATGCCCTGGGCAGCTCGGGGTCCCGCATCCTTGTGACGCTGCTGCATCAGCTCAAGCCTGGCGAGTACGGCGTCGCGGCCATTTGCAACGGAGGCGGCGCGGCCACAGCCATGGTTGTGCAGCGGATTGAGTCTGTGTAAGCGGGGCAGCTGGGTCTCGGACTCAGGCTGGTTGTCTCTGCTGGCAGACGCTATTACAGTCACCAGAATGCAAACCCACACCATGCTTGCTCAGCTGTTTTCTAAGAAACAGAGAAATACGGTTATGAGTATGCCGGAAGGATCGGACGTTATCTTGTAGAATGCTTGTAGTTATCAGGCCCATGGAAGACGGGAAGATCTTCATGTCAAAGATGGTCGCGTTGTTTGGCTGACAGGGGCTTTCCTCTGCTCTGTACCCACAGGGTTAGGGTTTATCGAGACTATGGAGCTTCCAGTTCATGTTTTGGTTCCAATCCCGATTCCTTCCTCTGCTTTGAGCGCGACGCTCAACCCAAACTCCCGCCTCGTTCGATACTATGATGCTCTGGTTTTCGAGCCTGCTTCTTCCCTCGTCACGAGTACAATGCGACAATAACCCGCCAACCTAGTCGAGTTGCGCGCCCATATTCTGTTGATTCAGGTGCCAACTCCATACCTTAGTCGCCATCGCCAACCCAGGTATCCACCCCCAAAACACACCATCAGATGAGCGCCCACCGCCGCCACAATGTCAAACCTCGTGGTTCAGTTTCTGGCTAGCATTCGGGTATTCGTCCGGGATCAAAATGGCGATGAGCTCCGCAACTGGCTGCTGGTCGAGAACGATGTTGCGAACATCTACTTTGAGATGAGCAGCCAGCTCCAGAGCGGCTTTCCTCCAAACTCTCCAGCTCTCGAACATCTAGTCGACAAATGTCTTCCGGAAGAGGACGACGTGCCCGAGGGAAAGGGCTCTCCATGGCCGGGTTTCAACTCGTTCATGAGGGAGTACCTGGAGTACTGGCGCGATGTCAATTTTGAGGATGTTGTGAGACTTCACTCGCGCCTCAGTGATCTCGTCATGTACGATTCGGATTCCCTCTGCATCTTCGATCCGCATCCGCTTTGCTAACATACCTCTAGCTCTTGTGCAAATGCGCTCACCAACCCCACGTATGGCACCGTGCTGCTGCAGACCAGCATGTCGCTCTCTGAATCGCTGTCCAAGTTGGTTATGGGCCTTACTCGACAGCCCCATCTGATGGCGCAGATCCAGGGCGATATGACGGAGGAGGACGCGGGCGAGAAGAGGACCATCGTGGAGCTGGCAGCCGACATCATCCAGAAAATCTTCACGTCCTGCTTGACCGACCGGTCCAGCACGCGATGGTCCCAGCCCAAGGGGAAGAAGGTGGCTGTTTATCTATTTGCCAACCTGACGTTGAGATTGCTCTTCGCTGTGAGACAGTTCTTCTCCTCTCTTCCATTCGAACTCTCGGAGCACTAACTGACCTCGTGCAAAGTGCGACAAATCGCGCCTCGCCGTCCAGATGTTCACCAATCTTTCGACCAGCGGACCGGCCCTCTCGCTGTACCCGGCCTCGCAGCGAGTCACCTTCCTCTACTATCTCGGCCGGTTTAACTTCGACCAGGGCCACTACCTGCGAGCACACATGTGCCTGGAAGAGGCCTACCGCCAATGCCTCTCCCGATTCCAAAAACACCGCCGGCAAATCCTCACGTACTGGATCCCGGCGAACCTGCTACTAGCCCGCTTTCCCTCCATGGCCTTGCTCCAACGCCCCGAAGCCGCAGGGTTCGCCGAGATTTTCCTGCCCATCTGCACAGCAATCCGCGCGGGCAATTTCGTCGCATTCCACCAAGCCCTCGCCCTCAGCCGCGACTGGCTCTGGGAAAAGGGCCTCTACCTCACCTTCCTCTACCGCCTGAAACCGCTGGTCTGGCGGTCCCTGGGCCGCAAGACATTCCTCATCACCCGGCAGGGGTCCGCGGGCGACAACGCCAGCAACCGGGCCCCCCAGCTATCCTTCGAAGACCTGGCCACCACGGCAGGGTACACGCAGAAGCTGCTGGAAGGCTACGTGCCGGGTAGTCCGCCGGCGCCGCGCGCAACCAACAACCACCACCACCACAACAAGATCAACTCGATCTTCCTCAAGGCCGTCACCAACAGCGCCGCGTCGGAGCCGGCCCCGTCGCTGCTCGTCCCGCCGCCGGGCGGGCCGCGCCGGCTGATGCCGTCCGAGGGTCTGATCTTTGGCAACAGGACGCCCGACGCCGAGAACGTCGAGTCGGTCGTCGCGGGGCTCGTGAACTCGGGCCTGCTCAACGGCTTCATCGCGCGCCAGCAGAAGCGGTTCGCCGTCGAGGGGGCCAAGAAGAAAGGCGGCAACGCCGTGGCGGCGGGGTGGCCGAACCCGCACGAGAGCATCCTGGAGCGGTTCAGGGAGGCGCATCAGGAGGCGCTGGACGCGTGTGACAGCGGGGAGAGCGCGGAGCCGCCCGGGGAGATGGACGATGTGCCTGGTTGGGTGCGGAATCCGCCATGAGTCTTTTAGGGGTGGGGAGAGGGAGGGGCGTACGGCAGCAGCAAGCAAGCGGGTCTGGTTTGGTTTGGTTGCACAGGTGCGGCTTGTGAGACGGCGATATGTATGATATGATAGGCATCGGGCTGACTGATGGTAGCACAGTGCTTGGCCGGAGTGATACGGCATCGTCCCTGGTGTTGCGTGAGTGGCGGGAGTGAGATGCAAGGGAGCTTGCCCGGGATGGTTTGTTGCCATTGCCATAATGCTTACCAGGTATAAGGCCCGAGATCCTGCCCTCAAATCTGGCGGCATTTCATCCTATCCTGTCTTCACATAAGTTCTGCTGCGGACGAACCACTTGTCATCGTCAATCATCGCCTTTCAATTTGACTGAGCTTGTCGCGTCTGCCCCTTGCGGATGAACCGGCAGCAGAGCAAAACCAAATACGCATTTTACAATCCGCTCTTTTTCCGAAATCTCACCCATCCAAAGTCCGGCCATTTCCCTTCTTCGTTCCAGCCATACCATCCATCCATCCACGTCAAAAGTCCAACCCATCCGGAAGCAAACCAAAGCAAACCATACACCCAATCAACCACACCAATGACACTGGGGCCCGTATCCAAGAAACCAAAACAAATCCAACGGGGTATATCGCGAAGGAACAGAACGTCCTGAACAAGAGCTCTGCATGCCCAAGAAACAAACAAAGCCAGAGCAAGCCCGCTCGGCTGACAGAATCGAAAAAATCGAAGTAAAGAAGTAAAGTTGAAGAAGACGCCGGTCAACAAAAACCCGTGACGAGCATCAGCGGCAAGCGGGTGCCGCAAAATACCAATAAACACTAAGAGTTGGGGATATAATGGTTCGTCTCTCTCTCTCTCTCTCTCTCTCTCTCTCTCTCTCTCTCTCTCTCTCTATAAACGGTCCCAAAGAAGCGGAATAAAACAGCGGGTTGTACTGCCCCGCTGGCGACGTTTCGTTTCGTTTCTGTTTCTCAAAACAGCGCGGCCGCAGCAACAAGCGCAACGACCAGCCCCGCAATCGCCGAGCCCCCCTCGGCCGCGACGGCGGCGGCGCCCTCGTTGCTCGAGGTGGGCGACACGGCGCCCGCCGTCGTGTCCGGGGGCGAGGTCTCGACGCGCTGGGCCGTCGGGCTGGGCGAGCTGCTGCTGTAGTACGACGTCTCGCCCTGGGCGTCCTGCTCCTGGAACATGCCGCCGTAGAAGGCGTCGGACGTGGTGGTGGAGCTGGCCGGGGCGGAGGACGAGGTGGCGGACTCCCGGGGGGACGAGGAGGAGGGGGCGGTGGAGGTGGTCATCTCGGAGGAGGAGCTCGGTTGCTCGACGGTCGTCGACGTGCTCGGCGGGGAGGGGGGTGCGTCGTCGGAGGAGGAGGGCGGGGCGGCGGGCGAGCCCGAGGAGCCGTCTGTGTTGAAGACAACGATGTTGGCGGTCTTGCCCTTGGGGACGGTCACGACGCAAAAGTTGGCGCCGCCGACGCCGTTGGCCGAGACGGGGCTGTCGAGGCCGTTGACGCCGCCCTTGGACGGGTCGATGGTGCAGGGGAGACCGTTGCAGCCGCCGGACGGGCACTCGATCTTGAGGCCGTAGGTCGGCAGGACTTTGGACAGGGGGGCCCCCAGCCACTCGGGATTCCAGGCGATCGTGACGTACGTGTCGCCGTTGGAGACGGTGTTGGCCCCGGCCACGAAAGGGCTCCAGTTGCCGATGGCCTCGGTGATGGTGCCCCAGACGCAGCCCTGCGAGGCGGGTATCCCCGGCGCGTTGACATAGTAGCTGGCAGAGGTCAGTTTTCACTCTTGGATAGCGTAACGGCGGTGTCACTAACTGTGCAGCAGTGCCGGCCCAGTAGTCCGGCCCTGGTACAGCCAGGGTGGCCGTGTCGGTGACGTCTGTCGGGATGATCATGGCCTCGTTGCCGGGCAAGACGGTCTGGCAGAAGGACACGATGCTTCCCGCTTTGTTCACGGCTTTGACCGCGCCAGTGCCGTCCACGCAGTAGGGCGCCGACTTGAACGGCTTCTCGGGCGTTCCCCCGTTGCAGTACAGCCCGCCGAGCTGGGGATCTCGTCAACATCGCGATAATCCAACGTCGGCTCGGGAGGAGTGCGTCAACCTACCATTGACTCCTCAGGGATGTACTTGGTCTTTGGCTTCCACTGCGCCATCACCTTGCCAGACACGCACGCCAGCGGACACCACGTCCCATCCTCGCAGGCTTGATCCGGGCTCATGGCGAAGCCATTGTTCTTCTCGCCGGGAACGCGCACCAGGTCGGGATGGTCGGGCAGCGTGCAGCGCGCCTTTCTGGGAGCGATTTCCGTCGCGTTGAGAACCTCGGCAGACTGATGGACATGCCTATGCCCGTGCCCGTGCCTCCTCGCATATTGGTCGTGTGCGTGCCGGTGGCCCAGGTTTGCGGAAACGGGCTGGGCCGAGAAGAGAACCGAGGCCGAGCCGATCGCGGCTTGAAGTGTCGTGAACCTCATTGTCTAGGAGCGTTATGGATATGGGGTGAGGAGAAGAACCCTCGTTTGGATGTCGGACCGCGATGGTGAAGCTTCCCTTCTTCCTCTGGTCTTGCGTCTTCTCAACGCATATGAGGGAGCGCGTCGCCCGGCCCAGCTCCACGCGCTGAGGGGTTTACGGAGCTCGTGTCGACAACAAACGTCGTCAAAGGGCGCCTTAACCGGGACCAAGGGGGCGTTTGACAGCCGAGGATGGTGAGAACGGGCGACGAGGGAAACGAGAGAACGTCCTGAAACGCAGAACGACGTGTGGGAAAGAAAGAATTCCGCCTCGACTGGCAAGGGGGCCCTCCAACGAGTTTGTTGCTCCATGAGTTTTCCTGGGGGGTCCAGACCAACTCATCCACCCTCGATAGCCTCATGGCCCTGCCCAATCAGCATGGCGCCTATGGACGGGTTCCTGGCATCTCATCTCGGCAGTGGACACGCTTCGACAGGGGTCAGCCCAGGCACAACGGGTCTGACCCAATGAGGTCTGCAGTTTGAGATTGCGGCCCTTGCCGTTGGCGAGATGAGCCTCCTCAGGGGTGGGTGGGCGGGATCTGGGTTTGCGTCTTTGATCGCTGATGAGAGACAATGCAGATAAAAAGCCCGCTTGCAGCCGCCGTCCTGATCAACAAGAGACGAGTTTGGCCCTGGACTGGTTTCGTTTTTCTGCTCCCAGGACAGACCACCTGTTGCGCCCTTAGGGGACTTGAGAATGTCCAACACAATCTCCCCTGCCAGACCGTTGCTGCAAGCAGCCTGCGGTGCTTGGGCACGGTTGGGCTGTCCGTCGGCCAATGACTTTCCAAACCGATCACGAGTCGACTCCTTTTGGCGATCTCGAAACGCCACGAGCGGGTTGTAGGATTTCGCTGAATCACAGTTACCGGTGGCTTTTCTTGGGTTACCTCCCGAGAAGACCCAGAGGAACCTGTTTCAGACCAGCCTGGCCAGCACACTGACAGCAGTCCAGCCCCACACCAACGGAAGTCGCAATTCGAGATTTTGACCTGGTGACGGACAATATCTGCATGTCGCAGGCCTCCGGACAGGTTCCCGACCCGTCTTTCTGTCTGGAAGACGGTCATCGTGGCCGCCAATGCTGGGGGCCTCTCATGTCGTCCCGGCTGAAGAAGAAGGAACTCTTCGGCCACAACTGCATTTTCGCCCTGCCATGTATATATATCCCTTGGCAGGCGGCCCAGGTTTGTTGTTTCTGTCTTGCGCTGTCTGCGCTGTCAAGACTCCGGTCATACTCGTTATGCTGTAGGACTTGCCGCATGATGGCGGGATGGATTGCGGTAATGGGGATGTGCTCGGCAGAGGTTGGCGATGGGTAATGTTGACCAAAATGACGCGAAGCTCAAGCGTGACAGTGAACTCGAGTCCGTGGCTATGGCAAAAGATACACCCGCCAGATACCAGGCAGAGGAAGCAAAAGTTTATGACAAGAGTGGGATTCGAACCCACGCCCTTTCGGACCACGGAATCTCTGGGGAAGATTGGGATTAAGGGTTCACCTTAACGTGGCGCCTTAGACCGCTCGGCCATCTTGCCGTTTTTGATTGGATGTTATTACAGAACTGCTTGCTAATGTGTCACAAGGTTGTGTGGACTTGTCGCTTGTGTGCAGAGTTTTCCGGGTTGGAGCTGCGGTTGTTGCCGATCGATCGGCGGGTGGAGTGGGTGCGGTTTGGCTCGGCAAATCGACGGCAAGGATGGGGAGTCATGTGGGGCTGAGTTGGGCCATATGAGCATTGAGCACAGGCCACCAGAGTCTTCACGTCCACGTTGAGAGGGAAAGTCTTGGTCACTTCCAAGTTCAGGTTATCGAGCGTTTGCCATCTGAAGAACTGCGATGCTCTGCGCAATTGTTTCACAGTGTGCAAATCACTTCGTCCAATCGGTATCACGTCAAACCAGCCAGAGAGAATGCGGGTCGTCCGGCCCAAAGTTTTGTTCAGCTGCACGTGACTCCACGTGATCTTCCCATTTGCGACCAACACCGTGAAGCAACAAATCAACGGTCCCTTCCTTTTCAGGCAACGTCATGGCCAGCTCCTCTGCGCAGAATGACGAATACTGGCCGATCCACATTGCACGGAGCGATGGCCAAGGGTACGTGCAGCTGGACCACGTAGCGTTGAGGGACGACGAAGAGCAAGATGTGGCGCAGCGAGAGCGATGGGAGGTCATTGTCGCCGGCCACCTCCAGAACCAAATCGGCCCCAAGGAGGACAGGCGCCAGTACAAGCTCGCCGCCTTCCCCAAGGGCTACGAGCTGCGGTGCGCCGTGAGGACCCAGGGCGGCACCCGCGACTACTACCTGTACGGCCACCCGGCCGGCCCCAAGGCCCACTACCGCACCCCCGGCGAGTTTGCCCTGCACGCCTTGTGGCTCATCAGCGACTCATCCGACAACAGCCAGTGCCCTTGCGACTTGTGCCCCAAGTATCTCGACAGGGCCAAGCAGGAGCTGGCCAAGGCGCAGACAGCCCCGGCACAGACCCAGCATCCCGCTCCCGTACCGACTCCGCAGACGCAGTATCAGCAGCAGCCGGACCACCAGCAGCAGCAGCAGGCTCCGCCAGGGACGACCGGATGGACCAATGTCTTCCGCGTCGGCGAGCTGATCTGGTACAAACACGCCGCCTGGAGGCTGGGCGTGGTTCTCGCCATCACCCCAAAGCCAGGCACACCCCTAAGTCCGGGCTCGTCGGATTCGAGCTACCACTTCACGCTGGCGCCACTGGGCCACGCCCTGCTGCAGCAGGCTAGCATCGTCAAGGACTGCCAGTTTATGCGGCCCTTCCTCACCTTCAGCGTGCCCAACGCCGCCATGGACGAGCTCAAAGACAAGACCTTCGAGACGGTCAACTGGTCGGCCCTCGCCGCCCGCTATGCCCAAGAGCCGGATCCGTCCAAGCGCGAGGTCAACCGCCAGATCCTCGGCCTCGAAGCCTCCAAGATGGGCGCCCGCACCATCAACGACGCCTTCTCCACCTTCGACCTGCTCCGCCAGGGCTCTACGCCCGACGGCGCCCTGTACGTCCAGCACTACCGCGGCATCTACCTCGGCGCCGAGATGGTGTGCGTCGGCGACCCCGTCCGCATCGCAAGTGACGCCCCGCCCGCCCAGCAGCCCGACCATCACCAACCCGCGCCCGACGCCAACCCCAACCTGGTCATGCTCATCACCGAAATCCAGGTCCACACCCCCTCCTCCCCGCCGAGCGCCCGGCCCACCCTCCAGTTCAAAGGCAACCTCTACCGCACGGTCCGCCTCCCCGCCGCCAACAACAACAATACCACCATCCCGCAGGGCCTCGTCCCGGTGCCCGCCGAGTCCCTCGGCCCGGCCTTCGTCGAGGAGCTCGCCACGCGCACCGCCATCGAGCGGGACACGAGCGTGCGCTGGGCCTGGGCGCTCGTCGGGCGGCAGTCCCAGGCGCAGCAGGGTGGGGGGGTGCTGCGCGCCGAGCAGGACGTCCTGGGCCGCTTCTACGTCACCGAGAAACTCATGAGCGTCATCGATCCGCAGCGCTTCCAGGCCTGGGTGCAGAGGGGCCTGCTGGAGGAGGCTCCCGCCTATCTGAACAACCGGGGCCACAGCGGCGGCGGCATCTATGTCGGCCGCAGAGCCGCCAGGAAGGCTACCCTGGGCGAAGCGGTCAGCGTTGAGTTTAGGGCGCCTGAGGGCCTTGTTGAGAATTGATAAAAGGGGGTGAATAGGTGGTGGTGTTCTTGCTGTTTGAGCTGGGTTTATCTACCTTATTGGGCGTTTGGATGGGTTTACTATTTGCTATGGTAGGGGGGTTCTTGATGGGTACGAAAAGTAGCGACGGTCATGGCCATGGCTGCCGTTGAGGTGTAGGGTCTGGCGGTCGTTGAGAGGCTGGTTGTCCTGGTCCCTCTGGAGGACACTACCTTGTTCTGCTGAGAACTCGCTGGCCCTGCCATCATCCATGTAATTGTATGGGTCTGTCGAAGCCGGAGGAGTGTGGTTCTCCATCCTCTGCTTTTACCTTGTGGATCAGCCCTTCAGGAGCCGTAGACTATCACATAACCAAGTCTCTGCCCAGCATAGGTATGCATCCGGTCAAACCACACAAGTTAAGAAGGCATTCACACCGTCCCTCCGTTATCGTTCCGTTTTAGTTATTAATAAGCCGCCTCATCACGATGGCCAGGCCTTCCCAATCCTTCCCGCTCCTGAAATGCCGGACATAAAATGCCAGATCAACAGCGTTCATCCTGGCGGAGGCAGACCGAGGGATGGGAAGTCTCCACCAGCTTCCCAGCCAGCTGGGTCATCGTCCGCTTGGCCGAGAAGGAAGAGCGGTGAGTGTTACGGACGTCTGTGATTGTACCACCGTAATATGTCTGTTTCAGTAAATTATAACACCACTCGTAATTACAATTCATCACAAACACGGCGTTCCCTATCATCACCTCAATTGCGACTGTCCCATCCAGGACAATCCTGAGATGGGACCGCAGCTTCAACCAAGCCTCCCTGACTCGCGGTCGCGCAAGAATTCAAACCCAAGATCTGCAAGGTGGCCAGAAGTGTCTTCCTCGTTTTCTGTCCAATCAGCTCGTCCTGTTGTGAGCAGGGGCGCTGATCTTAACGTGGGGGCAGGGGGACGCCACCTTTTCCATCGTCGATGCATTCCGTTTACATACACCGTACGGCACGTAAATACATGTACCCATGGATGGGATGGCGTACCGATACGGATACTTCGTACTCCTCGGAATTGAAACCCCCGGAAGGCGTTCGGTATCGTAGGTGGCGCCAAGTGAGCTGTCCTTCACAGGGAGAAGCTTGCGGTGGGCTTGAGATGAGCAGATGGGGTGCTGCAAAAAAGGGACGCCGACCGACGAACAAGAGCATCATCAATGTCCCCGGCCGACCCTTGCGACAAGCCACCGGATCCAGCGCCACGAAGTTCGTTCCTTTATCACACCACCTCACACACCTTCTGTTCAGGGAAGGCATCCCGTCCAGCTCATCATTTTCAGCTGCCGCCGGTTCCAAGACGCTGGCTCCGTCAACCAACCCGTACAAATAGGCCAGCAACCTCCATCACAAGTCTCATCTCACATCTCTCCCCGCGCCGCCTGACCTGAAGGCCCGGTTGCAGCCCTCCCGTCTGTCGGCTGTGGCCGATGCTCATGCGCTGCAGCGGCGGCCAATTCCCCTCGTCACAGCTGGTGGTTGGTCAATACGAAGTTGAAGGGAGTCAGCAGGCTCCATCAGTTACCAAACAGTCGGTAACAAGGGTCGATCTTTTTTCTTTCCTGCATCCTTCGGGCACATGATCGCCATGAGAAATCCACCTCACCCAAAACCCTTCTTTACTGTGTATGTACTTACACAGCATCAGCCCCGCCAGCATCTGAGACATTGACACAAACACGCCAATTTGATGATCAGCGGTGGGCCGGTTCCGACAGAGTGGTTTGACGCCCTTTTGGCTAACTATGTACCTCTACCTGGACCCCACTGGGCGGAACAAAATAAGGCGAGGAAAAAGAAAAGAAAAAAGCATAGTCCGGCACCCGACCGGTGAACCACCATGCAGTGACCGATGGCTGTGAGCTCTTTCGTCCCACGATGGAATGTCGGTTCCCGTCTCGACAGGGACGCGACTTTATCTCAGTACCTAACCTACCTTATTGTGTGGAACGTCAACGTTATCCAAAGGGATGGAAATTGCACCATCTCTCATCAACAATTACCGGCAGCATGGAAAGGGAATGTCGGACGGGAAAAGAGAAAAAGGGAAAAAAACTGCGCAAGGCAGCCTGCCGCCCGCAAGTGGCGTCAAATACCTGGGCTGGATGCGCCTTGCCGCATGTGTGGGTGCGTCCAATGTGCGGAATTTGTCCCGGTGGTTTGGGTCCATCCAAGATCATCACCATCTGCCATGACCAAGGCTTGTTACATATTTCTCAGTGACCCTCAAAACAAGTGTCTTCCAGAGATAAGGGATGTTGCGCCATCGACAATTGCTTGCATACGGTTGATGCCTCACCTCCCTCTACGCTCGGATCTGTGCGATGCTGCGAAAGGGGAAGGGGAAGGGGACCCCACAAACTTGCTGTTTTGGATTTGATGAGCCATGCATGAAACTGCCCGGCCCATGGACCCAGTTAGGCGGGACGGCATGATATGGCGGCACGGCCGGGAAGGTAGTTTGGGTTGTCGCATGATTCGCTGCTGTGGGGTGAGGGAAAAGGAAATATGGTGGGTGGGACAAGTGTGTCTGTCGTTGTGTGTTGTGTAACTCGGGCTTCCGTCTTGTCCCATCAGTTTGGGAGCTTACCGGCAGATTTAGCCAAAGAGCGGCACTTGTTTTGCCATGGGTGACAAAACCCCGATCGACGGGTGTCATTCAAGAGCAAGAGTCTTGGATCGAGAAGGAGACGAGGGAACAAGTTAAGATATCTTCATTTCATCAAGGCCCTTTTGGAGATGTGACGGTGCCGCAAAACCCGGGAGTCCGTAACGGGAAAGTGAGGTAAGGAAAACCACTACTCAGGCCGTATGTTCGGCCGAATGCTTTTCTCTTCCCCGGTTTATTTTTCTTCCTGGCGCCATCGCCAGAGGCCCCCATTCCTCTTCAAGGGGAACATTGGGCATCAGAATAAAGGCCGACTCGGTGATCGCACACGACACCCAGACGCCCTTGACCACCCCATCGCCCTTCGCCCATGACTCGAGATTACCCCTTTCCCGGTACCCCCGCCCGACATGATACCAAAGAGGAGGAATACAAAATCGCAGTGTAGCCGTCTAGATGTAATTGGGCCGTGGTCGCATGTTTGGGTGTGGTGCGTGTGTATGCGCGCGCGTGTCGAGTGCTCCCCAGAGTGGCGCAGCGAAGGACATCCTCGTAAATCCCTTTAGTTGCGGCGCTTCTTGAAGAGCTGGGTCGGCTCGATGAGCGGAAAAGGCGCTGTCCACAGGATGCCAGAGCAGAAGGTGGTGTCGTTGAATGCTTGGAAAAAAGATGGAAACGTTTCGTGACTGATGACGCTCATGCTTGCTGAGAGAAGGGATGTCGGATGAATGATAACGAAATGATGCCGAAACGGAAAAGACAATGACAACGCTCGCTCCCGTCTCCCCAACTCCTCACGACTCCCCAACTCTTCGCGCCTCCCCAACTCCTCACGACTCTCCAACTCTTCGCAACTCCCCAACTCCTCACGACCCGCGGCTTCTTCCCAGGTTGCAGATCCGGCTGCGGCTCCAACTCCAGCGCTCTTCAAGCAACGATGGCCAAAAACAGGATGGGCGCATGACTGTCCTCATTTGTTGAGTTTCAAGCTCTCAATCTTGGCCTGTATACTCTTCAGGATTTCGGGATCGGGTTCCGGGTCCACCTTCCTGGGGGTTAGCCGATCGCACTGGGGGTGCGAGCATTTGACGCAGGCTGGGGCGTCGGTAGGCGGCGTCGAGAAGATGTGCTTGCAAGAGGCGCATTGGTAGTGTCCGACCTTGGCACCGGGGGCATCCCCGGGATACCCGTACGGATATTTATCCTTCTTGGGTCTGTGTTGGGGGTCAGTCAGTCAGCGCTCAAGGCCACCTTCAATCTGTTTGGGGGAGTGTGAACTCACGGATCCCGGGGGCAGTCGGTGCATCGGGTGTGCTGGCAGCTGTCGCAAGTCTTGGCGCCCTGGAACATCTTCCGGCACTGGCAGCAGTGTCTCCGTACGCGCTGCCGGGGCTTCCTGTAGTAAAGATCCTGGGTGCCCGTCTTGGCCGGCCGCTTGAGGACGATCTTCTTCGGACTCGGATCCCAGTCGGGGATGATGGGCGCCTGCTCGGCCCGTTCCTTGATCATGACGGCGCGCTTCTTACGGCTCTCCTCCCTCTCGGCCTCGGTGCGCTTGGGGGGCACGCGGGGGCACTCCTTGCAGCGGATGTGCTTGCATTGTGGGCAGTCCTTGCCCAAGCCAAACGACGTGCTGCAGAGGTGGCATTTCCTATGCACGCGCATCCGGATGGGCTTCTCCACCCGAAGAGCATCGCCCTCGGTCGAGTGCCACTCGCCGGGCTTCAGCTCAAGGCCGTACACCTCGCCGAGCTTCTTCGCGCGCTCAGCAAAGATTTGAGACCGCGGAATTCTGGTCGCTTCCACGGCCGCTGGAGCCTCGACGGCAGCCGGTGGTACAGGTTCGCTGTCACGCAAGGTTAGATAAATCATAAGCACCAGGACCGCTCGCGCGCTGGAGACGCAGTGGTTGTCTCTCTTGAAGGGTAGTTCTGAGATGAGGTAGCAGACAAGACATACCTCGGAGCTGGAGCAGCATCAGCGGCAGGAGCAGCAGCGGCAGTAGTTGGCGTATCAGCTTTCGAGCCGATCATGGACAGTCGGCGATCCGCTCCGGCCTTCTTCAAAACCGTCTTCATCCTGGACAGAACCCTCCCCAAGCCCTTCTTCTCCTTCTCCTTCTCCTTCTCCTTCTCTTTTGGGACCGAAGGTCCACCCTGCGCGGGAGAACTCATCCTGGCGGCTGTTTGCTGTGTCCGTGGTGTCGGCGGGCAGCACCGGCAGCAATGACTGGCGGGTCGGTCAATGAGACAGGACCAAGCAGTGAATGAGTCGATATGGCGAGGTTTTTGTCAAATCCGATGTGGTGGACCGTGCTGAGGCGGATGGTGGTGGTTTTGTTTAAAAAAACCAGAACAGTCCCAACGATATCCTCGAGACCCCTAGGCCTCTACAAACAACCTTGTAGCGGCCGGATAATCTGCGCACTTATCAGAGTGTGTCCCACACTCGCTGCTTGAGGGTGTCGCGCCGCGTTGCCGATGTGCTGGTGGTTTGTTGGCCCCGAATCGGTGTTGGGGTTTGTGGGATGAAGTTGACGAAGGCGCCCACAAGTCCGGAGGAAGGAGGAGAAAAGGCAAAACCCGAGATCCCAGCGCCGGCCGGAGCGGGAAGGCAGAAGAGAGCGGAGAAGGCCAGCGGATCTGGTGTGGTTCGGTGGTGCGTGGTTCAAGCGGCTAGCAAGGATATGGGTGCATTCTTGCGCTCCAGCCGGCCCACGGGTCGGAAACGAGTGCGGATTGCAGCACGCTAGCGGTGCTGTCGACAGGACGGGTAAGGTACGGGACAACCCAAGCCTGCAGTCCACGCCAATTGCGGGAACGGGGAACGGGGAAGTTGGAACGGGGAACCAGTCAACCACTTCACTGGGCAGTTCTCTCATCAACAAGCAGGCCACATGGGAAGCGTCACGCAGGCCACGCCCGCTTATCATCAATAGACCGACCCACTGGCCATGCAGCCGAGCCCAACGCCTTCACTGCCGCTGGTGAGTGCAGTGCGAGACAAGATGCAATTTGCAAGTTGCAAGTCGCGGACCACACACCTGGGACCAGCACCGACAGCTCGAAACCACTTTGCCACTGCATGGTCCCGAGGAAGTGGGATGGGACGGAACGGAGGACGAGGGACCGTCCGTGCTTCCTGACAATTTGTGTGGGTAGGTGCGGTAATAAACGTCGATTGCTCAATACCGTGTGTTTCCGTTCGATACGAAACGACGGGAATCGCTGATCAACGAGCGGGGGAAAAAATACGTTTTTCGATTTCAAAACGCCGAGAAAACGGAACCCGCGCGCCGTAATGCGTGCCCAGGCTCCCGGGCGGGGGGCAGACTCCACCACTGGTTCGCGACCAGTCACTTCGCCTTCGCTTGCATCTTCCTTGGTTGTCTTGCGGGGCGACGTCCCCTGCGCCGAAACGGGAGAAGTGCCCGACTTCCAATGGAACCACACAAGCCAGTCGCGGGTGTAGGTATCTTTTCCGGCAGCATGGGTAAAGGCCCACTCCTACCCTGGTACCCGCATCAGATGGGACTTTCCCACTGCAGCGCTGCACCCATCTCCATTTCTCGGACAACCTGGAACACAAAGACATGTCAGACTGTCACGACGAGGCAGCCACGACAGCGGAACACCTTACGAACACCAATGTTGCGGCCCGCTGTCATTCTTAGCATCATGATCAACACGGAAGTGACGGCGTCAGAGTTGGCCACTTCGTGATCCGGCAAACCTCGGTGCTGCGGCCTCTTTTAACGACAGGACAAGGCGACAGGACGACGGCACGGCATCGGGCATTATCCCGTCCCCGAATCATGCCCTGGCGAGAGCTGTGCTGGAGGAATGATGATGTCGACTCTCCCAACTGGCAGCCAGGCAGCCAGGCTAGCAATTCTCGCTGTCCACCAACTCGTCGACCTGCGTCGTGTCCTGCAGTTCTCATGCCGCCCACTGACCGCAGCGTGACATGGGACGCGATGCAGCAGCCGAATCGAGCAGCTCCATGGGGTGGTGGTGACTCGGGTCATACATACACACGGCACTGCATGCGCAGCTTCCCCTCACAAATGACGGCCAGACCTCCGTGTCGTCTTGTTGATGATCGATCCGGGACACTTCCCCGTTCGGAAGGACTGCGCGATTTAGTCCCGGGCTGCCTGCACGCAACGGGCCGGCTGGACATACGGGAGAAGACGGCCTTGACTCCTGGTTCGATCCATTCGGCTTCACCTGTTTGAGCATCCCCTGGAATTTCTGAAGTTTTTCTTCACGCAGCGGTCAATATGAAGAGATCTTCTCCGAGCAAAGACGCTCAAGCAGGTCACACACAACACCGAACATAATCTCTGAACTCACTGTGGTACTGCGCAGTACATGCTCTCCTTTCTCAAGCGTTACCAGCAGGACAGAAAAGTCGGCAAAACGTATCGTTGCTGTCTCCTCGAATCAGCGATGAAGGGGACGGGAAAGCCCCCTCTCCTTGCCTACTTTTTCTTCCCGAGAAATGCACTCAAAGCCGCCACGGCGCCGCCTCTCCATTTGCAATTGGGCCTCCCACCAGTTCCTGCCAGGCTCTGCGACAGCCCAATGGTCAGCGGCGTCCGTCCGCCTTCGGTCCCAAACTGTCGGGTCCCGAGGTCAATTCTCACCGCTGATTTACTAGTTCGGTCCCTCCTGGTCACACTTCAGCTTGTCTCGAATCCTGGATCGACAATGTTGACGATTTTCATAAACTGAGGATCATGCTGTGTACGTAGTAGACACAAGCATGTGACGGGCACCACCCGAGGACAGCCTCGATCGCACAATCGACTGGTGCCAAGACGGTTGGTTGGTTGAAGACGGTGCCGCCTCGACTTCAAGCTTGGCCAGCGTCTCAGAGCGGAGTGAGGTACGAATAGTCAACAGATTTCCAGCGCCCAAAGTGAGCCTCATCAAAGCCGCGGCGATGGCGAACGTTCCCAACTGACGTCTGGGACCGCCAGATCCTGGTGAGCCTGGGCATGGACGGGATGTTCGTCTTCTCTCACGGAGGCACCGGACGCTCTGCTTTGGTATTACTTAGTACAAGTTCCCCGCTCGAAGGCCAGCCTTGGCCCCTAGGCTCGCTGCAACTGTGCTTCAGCGCTCGTCGCCTTCAGCCAAAGACGTCGTTTTGCAACGGCTGCCGTTAAACAGGTTGTTCTGCTCCGTAGAGTCCAGCGAACTCTTACGGTAAGGCAAGGTACCTTACCTCACGCTTCGTGAGCTGGTTGCCTCTTCCGCAAACCCTTGTCTCCGAGAAAGGAAATGCATCGTTGTCGAACGAGACCTCTCAAACATGCCAGCCTCCTTATCAGTGGGAAGCCAGCGAGCTCATCAAACGTTGACTGCAGCTGGAGACGTGGTTCCATGGTACCTAGGCTAGGTTGCCCCGGCTGGTCGGCTCCACCCCCCTGCGGGACGCCAACAAACGCTGCGGGACGCCCCGGCCAGGCGCTGATCTCGGAACGCACATCATCCATCCATTTTGACGGCAGCACTTTTGCTTCTGTTTTTGTTGGACCCCGAGAATGGAAGCCTGCGAGATGCTTTCCCTTTTGTTGCACGGCACAGTCCCTTTTCTGAACCCTCCCCCGATGGCCAGATACCTTGGGTATTTTTATTCCAAAGGTACATGCACGTGGGCGACACGGGGCTTCCAGGCTGTGGACCGGCGACAATTGGATCCGAACCCGAGCCCGACCGTGGGGAGCTTGCGAAGCGACGAGCTGCTCGCACCAATTGAAGGGACCTGCACATGCCGCATCTTGCTTCCCCGGCCAGCCCGCCCCCTGTGTGGTCTGCGCAAGACCCTCGCTCGCGAGTCGAGAAGTCGAGGCGGTCTTGGAGAAGAAGGCCCAGTCTCGCCGCGTGTTCTCTTCTACGAATACCGTCATCGGATTCGCTGCATTCGCCCTAGCCCGTACGAATTACCACGGTTTCATCAGGCTCAACAAATTCGTGGACCGGGCGAGGTGGTTGGTATTTGTGACGCATAGTTGCCCGGCGGTGCAAAATGGTGGGCAGGTGGTGTTCAGAAGAAACATCGATTGCTCTCTTTTGATATACTGTGGTACTAAGGTCAAACGGCTCCCACCCGTTATTCGTTACCGTTCGATATCATCCCGATTACCCCCAAGCCGACCTCATTTCGCAGCCTGCAGGGACTTTGAAGCGGGCTATGCAAGGCTTAATAGTCTCGGGCTGATGATCAGGGTTTCTTGCCCTCTTCTCTTGAGTCTCCAAAGATAGCAGGTGAGAAGCAGCAACGACGGACAAGACTGCCACGACGCATGGATCCATGTTTCTCGACTGACGCCCACGGCAGACCAACGAGACCAGGTACAATACAGCGCCTTGCTCATCCCAAGCTGTTTATGCTTTTGCCGTCAGCAACCCGTTCCAGCCCATCACCGCTCACCACCAACTCAGCATGGACTTCGGGGATTCGGGGGCGTCATGATGCACTCGCGCCACCCAGTGCTTTTCAGGAACTCATGCCCGCGAACGGCCAGGCACACGTTTCTTGTTGATCCCTGTGGCATGCCGGGGACGAACCAGTGCCCGCCTCCGTGGGGTTGAAGGAGCAGGCAGGGAGGGGGGCACAAGAGCCGTCCGGGATCCGGATGGGGCGGCAACGGCTTTTGAAACTCGGAGCCCACCTTGCCCACCTCTTGTCGGTTCGTGATCCGAGAAACTCCATATCAGAAAGGCTTGAATCAGGGCCTCGGGTCCCACTTGCCGCAGCCGTTTGTTCCTGAGGAGGGAAGTGATCGGCGAAAGCTCCTGATAACAGCAGGGGGGAGTATATTACAGTAGTACGGGATATAGGTATACCACAGTACGATGATGATTGATAGTAGTGATATCGACTGCGCCTGACTCGAGCATGTCATCGTTGCTCTTTTACAAAGTCGGGTTACGGATGCGCTTGACGTCCAGTGTCAAACCGGCCGTACTACTACCTCTAGTCGAAACGACAGGGTCTCGCACACAAGAAGCGCCGGAACATCGTGGAAGAGGCAGCGATAGACGCATTGCAGTGTCTCACTTGTCAGTCCGGGTAAAAGACGAACGGCATGTTCATCATCAGTTTATCGCGTCCCTGCTCGATCCTAAGCCTGGAAATCGATCAAGCGAAGTATGTGAAGCTCGAGGAGTTGTAGGGGCGGTAGGATAAAATGCTGCGTTTACACAATCAAAAGACACATACGACCATACCTGGTATAAAACTCGGGATTCCGTCCGCTCTCTCCTAGATAACCTACTAGGGGCCGAACTAGTAGTTGGGTCGGTGACGACCAGCGAATCCCCGGTATTGTAGCTCTGTATGTTTTTTGGTTGTCTTTTGACCCCATCACCAATGTTTGTTGGACGGCTTCTTTTTCAAAGTCAATCGTAAACTTGCATTTCGTTTGCCAGAACTGGTTACAGTAGACAAAGCTCAAGTATCCATAAGGCCTGGCACTCAACATCCAGTGACAAAGTCAAGTATCCGTAACGTTATCGGCGCTGTGGCGTCAATGATGGATGTGGTTGCTTTGGAGTTTGGGGATTGCCCCCGGCCTGCCAAGAGGATCAGGTCGAACCTGCAACCCGAACCCGGACCGACCCGACCAGCCCAGACCACGTGCAGCAACCCACTGCATCATTCGAACGGGGTGACACGACAGGAAATCTCGAATTGCAGAACACGTCACTCCATCACGTCCACCACAGCGTAGCGACACCGAATACACGATAGCATCCATCGAGCACACTCATCGCGAGTGAAGGGGCCATTTATAAAGTGCAATCTCACTCTTTCTTTTCTTAGCTACGCAATCCAGCGATAAATCATTAACCAGCGATCCATCTCGACTGTGCGAACCGAACTGCACAGCCGACTACCCAGCGCTTCCGCACCAAGCTTTATGCAATCAGGGCTGATCAAGACTCCAACCAACGCCTTTCACACAGCTAACCCCCATCCTACCCAGCAACCCACCGCTCAACATGGCCCCGGTCGCTCTCGGTCAGGCTTGCCAGCCGCTCGCTCTCCGCCCCGGGCTCCAAGCACGTCGCCGGATGCCCGTCTCTCGGGTCGACGGGCTGCCTCGGACGACATCGGCCTTGATGTCATCTCCCAGCTCGAACAATCCCTTGGCCGGTTGAGTGTCGCCGAGGGTAATTATGCTGCTGCAGCCACCCGAATTCCCGTCGCCGGCCAACGCATCTTCGACTACGAGAATGTAGCCATATCGTCGTCACCCCGCAACAAGAGCACCAGTTCCCAGCCGGCCTCCTTGGGCTTCAAGGTCACCCGTGGTGCCCCCTCTGCCGGTGTCCAGTTGACCGACTTCCCAAACGGTTCGTTTCTCCTGCCACGGGCGAGCTTGCCGTTCGAAGCTGGCAGCTGCGGGCCGGTCGCTGACTTGAAACCGCTGCAGAGATTTTGACTCAGATCCTGTCCCACCTGCATCCCGATTCGCACAGCGCCGTGGCCCTGGTATCGAAGCGCTTCTATGCCCTCGTCACCACACCTTATGCATGGCGGGCCGCCTTCTTGCGCTACTTTGCCGGGCAGGACTTGACAGCCGGCCATGCAAAGACCAACCAGCAGGCCAGAGACGTCGATGTGTCGGACGCCATCCGATCCGAGGTCCGCTACTTTACCCGTCTCACCCCGCTTGCCTCCTGGCGCAGCGAATACTTGCTCCGGACCCGCTTGCTGCGCAGCGTGGTGCGCGGAAAGCCGGGCAGCATTGGAGCATCTTCTCGCTCCAGCCAATCAGGAAAGAAGGCCACCGCCGTGCTCACCTACAACTCGAAGCTCCCGTGGATGATCAGCCACGTCCATGCCGACTTTACGGGCGGCAAGAAGGGGCCGAGGGTCATTCACGGCACCCGGGACCTCGCTGTAGCCACCGTCAGCGACCCGACCACGGGCAGGGTCGAGAAATGGGGCATGGACGACCCTTTTTCCTTTCAGCAGCTCGACGAGGTGTTTCCGAACCTTGAGTTCTACGGAGTCGGCGAGGGTCCGGCAGCTGTGCCCAATGTCATGGACCTGAGCCAACCATTTGGCCTCGTCGGCGGCGAGGGCTTCCCCGGTGGTCGTGTGTACTACAAGGCCACCGGGCAGCTGCATGGACGCTATCTCGGACACAGCCTCAACGCGGCTGAGGCAGCGCCAGAGATTTCAAAAATACCAGAGCTGACCGATGCCGTTAGCTGTATCTGGATTGCCAAATCGAACAACGTGACGTCGACGACGCAGTCCATGGTTGGAATCATGGCTGGGTCTACGCTCGGCGTGGTGACGAGCTACGCTTTGGGTCATGATTCTACTGGCCCGCGCTATGGCGACGGAGACATGACGGCCCGTTGGGTCCTCAGCCCGGGGGTTCCCATCATCGACATCAAGGTTGATGACCAGTACAGCCTGCGGCGGAAGGGTCTCGGGCGAGTCTGGGCTGTCGCACTGAATGCTCTGGGAGAGGTCTTTTACCTGACCGAGCCCCCAGCCCCTCCGCTGCACAAGGCCAAGGCTGAGGATGCAGTTAAGGATGCTTGGCATGCTGGCCGAACGGCATACTGGGAGCTGATTGAGCCCACTCGCCGCACAGCTAAGCCCGACGAGTTCGACAAAAATGCTGTCTCGGGCACCTACTCGCCAAGGTTGTCTGCCCACTCAATGAACCTGAGCAGGGAGCAGGCCGTTGCGGAGGCCAGGGAAATCGAGGAGTTTTTCCGCAAGACGCCTTCTCACTTCAAGAAGGTCTGTCAGGGCTGGGATATGCTGCGTAGGCTCGAGGTCGACTTTGCCGCTGGTGGTGAAAGTGGCGGCGGAGAGGCCGTCTTTGTAATCACCTGCGGCACTGAAGAGGGTGAACCTCCTGCTGTCCGCAGATACCTCAAGGGCGGCAACTCTGCCAAATCCAGCCCTTCTGGGGCCTTGACTCCAGTTGCTCCGCCGGCTGCCACTCGCGCGTCCATCTTTGGAGGAGAGGCTGAGGTTGAGGTGGCTGAAGCGGCGTTTCAAGCCAGCCTCAACGGGGACGGTTCATCTCCGTTGCCCTCGGGAATGAGTACTCCTCGGCTTGGATCGATCCCGGGAAGAGTCGAGACGGAAGAATGGCGGACGAGCGAGTTTGTGTTCAAACAGAAGCCGGCCACCGAGATCACTGCGAGCGCGATCGACATGTCGACGTTCGCCGTCATGGCAGCTTTTGAGGATCCCTTACTCTCAAAGCCGTCAGGGACTAACACTCCTGGAACCCCGACGTCTAAGCATGCTACGGGTGAAATCCCCGGGCGGCGGGCCCGTCTCCTGGCCATCGGAACCAACACCGGTGCCGTCGTCGTCTGGAACATGCGTGGCGCGTGCTCGCCGGCGGTGCACCCCTTGAGAGTCATACAGACCGAGTCGCCAAAAGTCACTGCCCTTGCCGTCTCGGCGCTGTACCTCGCTCACGGAGGCAGCGACAGCCTTGTCCAGGCATGGGATCCGCTCGCATCGTCGCTCGAACCCATCCGGACCCTCAACGCCAAATCCTCGGGCCGCATCCCCCGACACATCCTGCACGCGAACCCGGCGCTGCAGCACGCGAACTACTTCGCCGTCCGCTCCATCGTCCTCGATCCAGACGCCACTGTCCTCCGGGGCGTCCTCGCCTTCGGCACCTTCATCCGCTTCTGGACCTACAGCTCGACCAACCAAGCGCCCGGCCGCAAGCGCCGCCTCCGGCACTCGGACATACACGGCCGCCTCGCCAGCCGCCGCCACAGCGGCACCGTGTCGAGCTACATCGCCGCCGAGGAGGCGGAGCTGCGCCACGAGCAGGAGCACCGGTCGAGGGAGATCGACAGGCTCCGCAGGCGGTTTGGCGTCGGGCTGGCCGAGCTGACCGAGGAGGAGGCGCTGCAGTATGCGCGCATGATCTCGGAGGAGACGTTTGCCGTGGACGAGGCCCGCCGCGCCACCACCAGCGCGAGCAGCGATACCGCGGGCGAGACGGCCAGTTTCTCGTCGAGCGGCGGGAGCCTGGATCATGGCGGAGCGGAGACTGCCGCGGCTGAGCTGGGTTTGGCGGAGGGAGGGGGGAGGCAGAATGGGGTCGCTGGGCCGAGTGCGGAGCCGGGCGGTGGTCCGCTGCCGGTTCTGAGGGAGGAGGACGTGGCGGATGGGGAGTATGAGGCGCAGCTTCAAAGGGCAATTCGGCTGTCGCTTTTGGAAGGGGTTGGGGATGCCCGGGTGGAGACGGACTTGTCGGCTTCGGCCTCTGCTTCTGCGTCGGCGTCTTCTTGGGGCAATAGTCTGTGTGAGTATGGGGTGAAGGTGCAGGTGAAGAGCTCGAAGGGCAAGGGGAAGGGACGGCGGCTGTCCTCTGAGGCTGCTGCCGGTGGTGGTTCTTCCGGGCTTGGTGGACTGGCCTCCGGCTATGCCATCGAGTCAGAGGGTGGCACCGCTCCTGATCTTGGGGTCAATGCTGATGATGACCTGGCGCTTGCGCTGCGGTTGAGCTTGGAGGAGGAGCAGGCGAGGCAGAGGAGGGCCAGGGGGTAGGAGGCGATGGGACATGCTAATGGTGTTGTGGAGATGGGATGGGTGAGGGGAAGATGGCTTAAGATGGGGGAGTGCGGTGACTTGGGGTGTGGCGGGTCTGTGGGCTGCGTAGTGCAGAGCAGCGAACTGGGTATATCTTAATGTTGTGGTTTTCTTTTCGTTCCTTGGTTGATGGTTTTGCTGTCTTCCTTGGGCTTGCACGCTATGTGCTGTTTGTTTCTTTGACTTTTTTTTTTTTGCAGCAGTTAGTTTTTATATCTGAACAGTTGGTATATTTTGCATTGGTTCCTGGTTGTTCTTGTCCTGCCACATTGTCGACATGACAACGTTACAGCGCTCTTCAGCACGCCGAACTCGTCCTCGGTACGTCGCTGTGTCTTTTGGCGAGCTGTTGTTGAATGGGCAGTAGTAGTGATGCCAATGTCGGGGAGGTTGCCGAAGCAGGGGACTCGTGATTGTTAGTCTAGAGACCCAGAAGGGACGTTGTAAGGTGAATCACAGCCAACCAACTGACTTGGGACATCGCACAATAGTTCGCTATTTCGCATTAAGAGGGGATGCCGCCTCTCTTCCCGATATATCTTCCGGGTATCGCAATAAAAACAAAAGGCCACGACCATGGCCTCTCCAAATCTCCCACCCAAAGCCCCCTTCTTCCCAACAACGAGAAACAAACGCAAACCCAAGTGCTGTCCTCGCTCGCAATGACTAGGTACTCACACAACTTAAAAGCAGAAAAGCCCACAACGCCGCCGCCCAATAGCCGCCAAACCCAACCAACCACCACCACCCCGATACAAAAATAGCCAAGGAGAAGTAGAAGAACAGAGAGAGAAAAAACTCCTAAACCATGCCCCCGACCACCCCAACCGCAACCACAAACCCCCCCAAAACACCCCCAATCCAAGGCCTCGCCCCAGCAAAAGCAGAATCCTCCTCCCCATCCCCATCCCCATCCACATCCCCGCCACCCAACGAAGAGGAGCCAGTACCCGTACCAGTGACCCTCGCCCCCCCGCCAGTCTCGACCCCAGCTCCAGGCGTGATGACAGTCGTCGGCCCAAAGGGAT
Source organism: Parathielavia hyrcaniae (assembly GCA_033575675.1). NCBI lineage: Eukaryota > Fungi > Ascomycota > Sordariomycetes > Sordariales > Chaetomiaceae > Parathielavia > Parathielavia hyrcaniae. The sequence goes on from MU863647.1 coordinate 184,400, forward strand.
ACGCGAGCGTCAGCGTGCCGCCGACGGTGACGCCCGAGGGCATGACGGTGACCGACTCGCCGCCGACGAGCACCGTAGTGCTGGTGGTGGCGCCGGGGCCGAGCGTGTACGAGACGTCGCGGATGACGACGACCGAGGCGCCAACTTTGGTGAGGGTTGCGCCGCCGACGAGGGCATACTGCGTGGCGGTGTTTTCATTGTTGTTGTTGTTGTTGTTGTCGTCGGTGTGAGTGCCGCCGATGGTGGCGCTGCCGCCGTGGAAGGTGACGCCGCCAGGTCCGAGGGTGATGGTGTCGTCGTCGATCTGGAGGGTCGTGCTGGTCGAGTAGGTGAGCGTGGTGCCGTGGATGACGAGGACTGAGGGGCCGACGGCGGTGATGAGGTCGGCGCCCGCGACGACGACTTCGGTTGGGGACGGGTGGGTGGGTAGGGTCAGGGTCTGCGAGGCGCCGGCGATGGTGCTGGGGCCGAGGGTGAAGGTCTGGCCCGAGATGGTGGCGGTGGTGGCGGTCGGGCCGAGGGTGAAGGAGGAGCCGCCTATGATGGCGACGGTGGAGGACACGACGACGGGGATGCCGCCCAGGTTGGTGGTGGTGGGCTCGGGGACGTAGACGCCGCCTGTTGCCGAGGGGCGGTCGATGGTGGCGCCCGCGCCGACGACGCGCGTCGGGTCAATGGTGAAGGTCTGGCCACCGACGATGACGACCTGGGTGGGCTGCGCCGGGTTGTCGCGGATGGTGTTGCCGTTGATGACGACGCCGGTAGGCTGCACGGCCACCGTCAGCGGGGTCGGTGTCGGGTTCGGGTTCGGGTTCGGCTGTTTCGTAGGGTCGGTGATGGCCTGGGGGCCGTCGTTGGAGTTGTAGACGGGCGTCGAGATGGCGCCGCCGTCGCTGGTCGGGCTGACGTGGTTGTCGCGGGTTTTTGGCTCCTGGCTTACGCCGTAGTCTGGCGTGTTGAAGCTGGTGAACACCACGGCCGGGTTTTTGTCGGTGGTGAGAAAGACAATGGACGGAGCGGCAGTGAGCTGCGGGCCAAAAAAGTAGCTCGCCTGAGTTGTTGTCACGTCGCATGTCCTGTACTTGCCATCCGTGCCCGTCGACGCGCAGACCGAGATGGTGAGCATTGCCGGAGAAGAGAGAACGACACATGGTGAAGTGGTCTTGGGGACTGAAATCTCCGGGTAGGGTGGCGTATAATCTTCGGGATTGCCGTACCAGGTAATCGTCGTCGTGTGGACGACAGACCAGCTCGTGGGGCCGGTAGTCAAATCGGAAGGCTGGCAGTAGCTGACAGAAGGGCCGTAGGTGAATGTTTGGTTTGCAAGGCGGGTCGAGGTCAGCAAAGTCGTCTTATCTTCGGACGTGGTCACGCCATTGCCCAGATCCACGGTTTGGGTCATGTCGTTGATGATCAACGTGGAGGATACTTTCGGGGGGCCACCTCCTGGAGGGCCACGCGGCGTCGTTGGCTTGGCTGGGGTGGCCGTGGTAACTGCGACAGCTGACAATGCCGATGTTGACTGTGATGTTGACGGTGATATTGCTAGGGAGGATGTTGACGGCTGGAAGGATGTTGATGGCGAGGATGATGATGTGGTTGCTGCTGCTGCTGGCGAGGATGCCGCCGAAGAGGAGGCATCATCAGCGTTGTCCGGGTCGTCGGCAACCGGACTCAAGGGCAGGGTTGGTGGTTTTCTGGTCGACGGCGGCCGTGTGCTTGCTGGGGGCGGCACTTGGCTTGTCGCCGATGCGGGTTCAACCGATGAACTCGACTGCTCGAGAGATCCGGTATGATTGCGCGTATCGGTGGTGAGGGTGTCGCTCGCGCCGGACACACCAGGGTCGACATCATCTTGTCCAGTTGACGCAGAAGCAGGAATATTCGCCACTACCTGGATCGTTGCCCCCAGCCTGCTAGAGCCAACAAATTGAGGTCCTGGCCCTGGCGAGGTGCCAATTCCTGCCGGAGTACTCCCCGTTGGATCACCCGAAGCGCCAGCAAGCGTTACTACCGTCGATGTTGAGCTTGAACTGTCGCCGTCAGGGGCGCTCTGCACTGTATTGGCGGTGCCATCCTGACGCCTAACTCGGCCACCTGCTGTTGCTGCCAGTCAGCGCCAAGCACCTTTCAGAGGAAAAAAAAAACAAAGCATGTAGTAGGATTGCTGCTGACCTCCGAGGACGCTGTCGAAGCCGAGAGCGGAGAGCACTGCGAAGGAGAGCAGCACTTGTGTGGCCCCGACCATGCTGTCCTGGCCCGGGGCAAGCTTCTTTGAAGCGTGCGCTGCGCCGCTGCACTGTGGGCAGAGATGAGGTTGAGGTCCGGATACGACCGCTTTACACTTCGTCCGAGCATCTGAGCCGCCGGGAGCCCGAGATGTGTTAGTACCAGGACCTCGTTATCATGGCGCCGGACGGTGGCATCACGGGGTCTCCTATTTTTCTCTCTCTGGAATTCTCCGGGGCAAAGCGCAGGCAGGGAAGAAATGCTTCGGTATCAACAGGACAACCTCCTGTGCAAAAGCGGTGCGTCGTTTGCCGGGGGGATTGGACGGGGGATTCCGTTCGAAGATCGGTCGACGATCCCGAGACAAGCTGGCCCAGGCTAGCGACTGCGCATCAGAATAATAATCTGCTGGGAGCAAATTCCCCCCTTCGCTAGCAGGTCCGTCCGCGAGATGGGAGCAGCATTTACAGGGCAATTTGCGCGCTGGGTTGAGCCTAATAGCGCGCTGTGGGACGCTTCATTTACTGTGTGGAACAGTTATGTAGGCTGCCGGGCCCCCAAGGGCAAGCGTCTCCTGTTCCGGGAGATAATAAAAAAAACAGGCGTGTTGCCAACTGAATAAGGGCCGATGGCGAGCAAGGGGTCCGGTGAAGATCTGTCATGCGCAAGCATTATCCCTGCCAAGGCAGTCTCTCCGAGGGGACGGGACCGGGACCAGCAAGGAAACGGGCGACACGTCGAATTGGGCCGTGGCTTGGCCGGCAAGACATGCCAGCTGCCGGCTGGCAAGGGGGGCGAGGTAGGGGGGTGACAAGCTGGACGAGAGGCGACTGTGCGCCCGAAAGCTTAGCGACCCTGGATGTTCTCGAGGAGAGCTTGTTGATGAGGCTTCTCGGTGCGGCGCTGGCGTGGAATAAGGGCTCATGCAACGGCTCCGGCGGGTGCGCTTCCAGTCCCAGGCCGCCGATTCGCTGATGTGCTGCACTCCATACTTGTACACCGTAGTACTCGGGAAGTCTTGGGTTCATCAATGCAACGGAACGACTGCTGGAAGACTGCCGAGGGCCACTGAAAAGGAGTCAAGTCCTCCGCTCCTACGGGCCTTGGCAATCCCCTGGCGTCCCGACTGTTTCTTTTCAGCCGTTCGGACGTCAATAACGTTGACCTTGGGTTGTATTGTGTAGGCGACGCTTGTCACGGTGCTCTCGCCGTGTTGCTCTGGCCGGCAACTCTGATGAGAAGGGGTCAGTCAGCAACGGTATGGGCGTGATGAGTGTACGTACAGGAGACTTCGACATGTCCATGCCAGTCCCAGGGCGGTCCCGAGCGAACCATCAGCCATCCACTCGCATCGCAACCCCTCGCTTCCTCGAATGCCGCCACTGATCGACGCGATGATTGACAGTGGGGGAGGGAGGGTGCAGGGGACAAGCCATCTCTCGGCAATTGGCGACCTTGCGAAGGGGGCTGGAGCTGCCGGCCAACCGACAGGTGGACATCGGAAATCGACCTCGCATCTTGATCTGGCCAACAAACGATTGGGGGTGGGCTGGAATTCGTGGCGTCAGCCGGCAGGCTTGACTGTTTCAAACAGACCGATATAAGCCAAGGGGGGGGCGGGAAGGGGGTTTCCCGCCTTGATGAATCATCTCTGGACCCAATAGACACAAACAGTCTCTTCGAATTCCTGCTTGCAACGACTCGAGGAAATAACGGCGATGCTGGAACGTCAGCCGTGCGTTTTTGTCTTGTCTGATGAGACTCTGAGCATCTCCCAGCCGATGCAGTGGTATCGTTGAAAGTCCCAAAACCCAAACAGTGTGTGTTTCGGGAGGACTGCTGACGGAGCACTCGGTACAAGAGCCATGGTTACATCCCCGTTCCAAGACAGCTGTTGTACGAATACTCTCCGTCGGTGCACAACATCAGCCAGCAGCCAATGGCGGGACAGACCAAGCGAGCTTGCTTTCGGAACGGCCAACGGCCGAACACAAAGTGAAGTCAGAGCCGTCATCGCCAACTAACAAGCAGGAAGCAGCAGCCAATGTTGCTCGAAGAAACCTGGGGATGTGTAGATCTTCCCCCTAGTCCTGAACTACTAAGCCCCTCTGAGGCGCTGTGCGCTCGTCGACTGACACGCAACGTCTTCCCGATTGATCAGGCCCAGCCCATGCCAACCGGAGTGTGGTGAAACAAACGCTCAACCAGCTGTTGCGGTTGCGGATATCTTGGCCTGACAATCCGCTATGCTCCAGCTCGGGCAGTGTTGGCTGTAGCGAAGAGATGCCTCTGGTTGGAGCAGGAATCTCAACTCTTGTCATGGAGGATCATTCGCCGATGGCTGCAGCCACAAGCCCAGGCAGGTAGGGCATCCATAACACGCCTTCTGTGGTTGTCTTGTGTCGACGGTAAGAACTGGGGGACAGTGTGAGTGTGAGTGGTTGATTGCGTGTGCCGGCAAAATCGGTGGCTCGGGATTTTAGCCAGAGTGGCCTCGCCCTCTCAGTGGTGTGATATAGTACCTCTGCCACGTCCGACGCACTCGTCATGCCTGTTCAGGCCATTTCCCCTCCCAGAGTCGCCCGCCGGAATGCTGACTTGCCAGGGAGGACTGTGGGCTTCACTGTGGTCGATATTTGGTCAATATATGTGCGTCCCCCAGCAGACGATAATGAACTGATAGCCGCCCGCCTCTGGGCACTTCTTGCTGTTGGCGACGAGAGACCCAGAGGGAGCATGAGCAGATTTCGATCGTCTCGCTTGAAGAGTCCGTCGGGGCTGAATCGACTGCGCTGGCTAGTTGACAGGCCTTTATGGTTCATAATTGACAATACAGTCGGTTTCCTGAGCAAGTCGGGATCGTACGGGGCTGCTGAAGTGGTAACTCGGTTCACAGCGTCCTCAAGTAGTTATCGAGGACCGACGAGTGCAGGGAAGTTCTTGCCTGCGGCCAAGAAGGCTCCCCTCCCGGTTTCACCGTCACCAAGAACCCGTCTTCCCGGCATTGGCGGTATCAAGCAGACGGCATGCCAATTCCAAGCAAGCGATCTTCCCCGCAATGTCGCCATGTTCGTGAGCCGAATGAGCCCAATACGTGGCGCCCAGCGAGGGCACGTCGTGGTGGGAGTGACGGACGCCGAAACCCCGGCTTAACGAGCAGACGATATTCCACCGCCGCGAGCCTCGATAACGCTGGTGAGAGCAGTGAGGTCGCTGAGGTGGCCTCTTCGGGTATCGTTCGGAGCCGGGCACGGAATGGACGAGCGATAACCATCATCAAGATGAAGAAGGCACCAGCCAGTCTGGTGTCGGGTCCCAGAACGCTTCCTTAGTGCCGGGAATCGAGCAGCCACCGGAGCTAGCCGCATCGATGCGCCACGTGCTGGGGACGGCCATTGCTGATTTCAGGTTCGGTTCGCTGTGGTACTGCACAGTGCACAGTGCATACTCGACGGCGTCACGGTTCCTTTGGAGCAAATATAAGGTGGGTGCTGTGTACTGTGTCAAGGCAGGTCCGGTGTAGCGCTGAGGAGCGCCTTGCAATTTGTATTTGTACGAGCTGTTGTGCTTCGCATGGCGTCGCGGTCGCGCCTGGTTCATGTGAGTAGCAATTTACGGGGGGTCGGGCGGCTTTCCCACAGGGAAAAGTGCCGAGAACGCGGGGCGGCTTCGGGGGGTGCCACACCTCCCTTCAATGTCACAGTGCCCTCGTTCTTCTTCCACTGACTTTTGGCCATCTTGCCGGCTTTGGGTGGACGGAGAAACAGGAGCTTCGGGCGCTTCCATCTCATCAGTCTGGACTCCGTCCTTTCGGGTGGCAGAGACTCTCTCACTTTCTTGGGCGGCCCATTAGCTAAACATCCCTGGCCGCCTCAGCTAGCCCCTGCCTTGCACCGAGGGTCGGGCTTACCTCCGGTGGGCCCCTGCTCCCTTCCTGGCTGATTTGGGGAAGGTGGGGATGAACCGGCCCTTCCATGCCCTGGATTCCCACTGATGAATTCGAAGCTGTTTTGTTGGCGGGACCATGAGGCAGTGGAGTGGAAGGTGCCATCGCTTATCGCAAAGGCTTGGGCTTCAACCTGAAGTTCCGTCTCAAGTCGAAACATCCACATTCTCAATTGCTGACCTGAACACGGTCCAGTGACACCCACGGGTGTTCATCTCATCAGCCACCAGGCCTGCCGAAACCCGACCCCAATTCCCCGGCGTCCAGAGCCCGTTGAAAATCTCGTTCCGATCTCCAAACCGTTAGTTAACCCGGCTCGACGTTCCGACCTCGAATCAATTGAGCCTCGCTCCCTTCGATCCTGGCCCCCGGATGCCGTGCACCTGCCGATCTTGCCTGCTTGAGCAGCCCCCTCAGAAGATCCATTCAGAGGCAAGACAGCCTATCCAATCTTATCCCGATCCATCCCAGAGGGCTGGTATTTTCCGCCGTTGCATCCTTCGTTCCACGAGACGCTAAACCCGTGTCTGGTGTCTCTCCCGCTCCCTTACCGCCCCCTTCCGAGTCCTTCGCTCGTGTGCACTGTGTATTGTACCTGAACGGCCATTGCACCTTTGCCTCGCCGTGTCGTCGGTCTCTCGGCCTACACCTCCTCCCCTCCTGTTCTGTAGTGCGCATTCTCTTTCGTTGCGTCATTGCTGGCTTCTGCTGGCCGGCATGGAATGAAAGAGCTGGGATCCATTGACGACGGTCCGCCCTCACCTGCCGTACGCCGGACCACACTCTACCTAGCCTCACATAGCGCTCTCCTCTCGTCGTGGCGACACCGCTCCGTCACATATCGTTAACACGCGCTACAGCTCATGGCACACCGACACGGCCTCGCAACCGTTCTAGGACCCGTCCCCCTCTCGTGACAAACGGCCGTTGACCGCGCGCACTCCGGCTCTGGGTGCTGCGACCATGCGGTTACCCTGGCTCGGGGCCGCTGCCGTCCGTGACGTTCTGCTGCTGTTCTGCGTGTCGCAAGCCGTCGCTGCCCATGGCGCAACCGAACCGTCAAGTCCCAGTCCACTCTGGATCCAACCGTCTGGCGAGTGGTGCGTCCGCGATTTTTCGTCTCATCAATCCGCCGTCTTGCTTTGCCTTCCGCTGACCCGCACGACAGGTATGGCATTGATGGGACCTGGTCCAACTTCGCCTTCTTCGTTGGCTCCCCCGCTCAGGTAGTGTATCTGACAGCTGCCACCACGTTGTCCGAGATATGGGTTGTCTCGACAGGCGGCTGCATCCCAAGTCAGTGGTTGCTTCCAAGAGCTCGTGTGTGTTAGCGCCTTTCTTGCTAACCTGCACCAAGTTCAACTGTGCATTGATGCACGCGGCGGCGTCTTCGACATCTCAGCTTCCGAAACATGGCGGTCTCTTGGGAGCTGGCAGCTGGGCATGAACAAGACGGGCATGGGGGGGAATGGCGACTATGGACTGGAGACTCTTGCCTTTGTCAACACGGCGTCGCGACACTCGACGGCCATCGACGGTGCTCTCGTGGCTGCCATCAACGACACCAGCCACTATCAGGGATATATCGGCCTAGGGGTAACGCAAGGCCGATTTGGAGCGAATCTTACCAACCCCTTGATCTCGCAACTGGCTCAAACCTACGGCACAATACCAAGTAACGGCTACGGATATACCGCGGGCGCGTATTACCACAATGGTAAGCTTCCGTTCACTTCCTGCGTCATTGTTTTCCCAATTTTTTTTTTTTTTTTTCCTTCCGCTGACGCAGTCCCAGACGGCGAGAGTAGCGGTACCGTAGCATCTCTAACGCTCGGAGGCTACGATACCCTCCGGTTCGAACCCCATGGCACCACCTTTTCCCTTGACCCGGTAACGCGGCTGCCTGCTGTGCGAGTGCGTGGAATTACCGCCCAGGTTTCGACGACGGACCAGGCCCCGACCAAGAACTGGACCTCGACCGCGCACCCACTTGTAACAATGGACGATTCAGTCATCGCCGTCATCGACTCATCGACACCATATCTCTGGCTGCCCACAGAGGTGTGCGAGCGCTTCGCTACTGCTCTAAACTTGAACTGGAGGGAAGATCTAGGTGTCTATGTCTTCTCTGATGGCGCCCAGTATACGAGCTACACTTCCGAAACATCGCTATCCTTCACCTTCACCCTCTCCAGCTACCAGAATGCCGACAACTTTGGTGAGCCGCTCAACACTCCTGGAGTTGTCAACATCACCCTCCCATCCGCCGCCTTTGCTCAGCTTCTGCGCTATCCCTTCAAGAATGTCATCCAGTGGGGAGACTCCAGCGTTCCATATTTCCCCCTGAAGCGGTCGACCAAGGAAGTGAACGACAACCAGTACATCATTGGGCGCGTGTTCATGCAGGAGGCATATATCGTTACTAGCTACGACAGGGGCAGTTACTCACTTTATCAGGCGCGTTTTCCCAGCAATGCCCCGACCAACGTCTCGCTCGAGGTCATCACCAGACCCGATGATAGCCCGTATCCCAAATTCGAGGACGAGCCGGCGCCTCCCAGTCAGGGCCTGAGTGCCGGCCAGATCGCAGGCATTGTTGCGAGCATTTTCATTTCGGGCAGCATCGTCGCTCTGTTTTTGTGGTTCTGCCTCATCCGCAAGCGGAAGGAGAAAAAGAAGGAACTCCTTGCTCAAGAGGAGGAAAGCAAGGAGGGCTCTCCGAGTGTTGAACAAGAGGAGGAACCGACGAGCCCGGTCAAGCGAATGTTTACCAAGATGATCAGGAGGAAGCGGTCAAGGAAACCTTCGGCGCACGAAACGGATGGGAGGAGTACACAGCCTGTCGAGGTTGGGGCCGACGCTCAGCATCAGGTCTTTGAGATGCCGGTGCCGCCTGAGCCGGCAGAGCTGGATAGTCACGACATCGGAGATGATGAGACTGAGTTCGGGGTTGACAACACACAGCCGTTGAGTCAGTACGAGATCACAAGGCGGAAATTGGAGCGGCAGCTACAGGGGCCCGTCCCGACATACACCCCAACAGCATCCATTCCAGCCGATTTTGTGCCTGGAAAGTCGATGCAAGACACTAGCCCAGTGGCCCATTACCGGCCGCCCGACGATCCGTCGCCAGCGTCGTCGCCGACGTATGCCAACAGCAACTCGCTTCCCGGGTCTCTCCCTTCTCCGATGACTCCGCACGGCGACTGGACGAGTCGTGGGGTTGACCTCCCATCACCGCTGACAGTGGTGCCGCCACCACATTTCCTGAACGCCCCCTCGAATGGATCCGATCCGAATTGCTCGCCCGTATCCCTGCACTCTCCACATTCACCGCATACATACGCCCCGTCGTCTATGACACGCTCGGGCTCCAACGCGTCTCCCACTACTCCGACCTCCGTACAGCTGCCTTCCCCGACGTTCCAGCGAACGCCAATCGACCCATCACGGGTGGTATGCTTGGGGCCTTTGCCAGAGAACGTTCAGCTCCCCCGTCCTCGACGATCAATACCGCGGATCGTAACCCCGGCTTCTCCGCCGGCAGATTCGGGGCCAGACGATTTGCGTCCCGAAGATCTCCCACTCCCTCAGCCCCTGGGCCATCATCGATCGCACACGCAAGCCTCGACCGATACGCTCGGCAGTAACTTTACTGTCGACGAAGAGGATCACCCCAGATCAGACGACACCACGACACGTCAGCTGATGAGGCCAGAACACGACCGACAGGAACACGACCACGATATACCCCGCAGCCCTCGCAGCATGGAGCGGATCGAGGAAGGCGCAGAGCTCATCCACGTGCCGCAAGTCGCTGAAAAGCGGTATAGTTGGGAGGATCAGAGCGGTAGCATTAGGTGACCGTTGTGGGCATCGTCGCTCCAGATTCTCTGTGATGGTCACTTTTTTGTCACCCCACATCTTTCACTGCACAGCATGGTGCTTGGCTTTTATTTTGGGCTTTCTTGAGGCACGGGGAAATATACCACTACCATGAGTGGTTTCCTTCTTTGGCTTCACATTCAATGACAGCGAGGAGTTTGGGCGTTGTTTACTGGCGCAAAAATATGGAAAGGGCCTGGTACTTGGTCTTTTGGCGTTGGATCTTTTCCTTCTAATTTACTCTTGTGGCGCCGGAAGGAGGACGAAGGGTGCGAGCAGCTATTCTACGCTGGGAGAGGTTGCACCTGAGGTCTTAACTATCTCTGTTGGACCTCGGCTGAGAGCCATTTGTACTGCCACGAGGCGGCTTCAAAACAGTGGGGAGTTTGGAAATCTTGATCGGAAGGTTTTTTGAGCCGATGTTGCTCTGACCTGGACTTGTGGAAAAGGAGAATGTTGGATACGTAGTTGGAGTGAGCTTTGCGTAGAGAGGAGGTAACGGTAAGGCAGGTAGAAGAATCAGACACAATTCTGATCAGATCCGATGTTCTGCAAGTGCAGTGGCTTGAGATGGATGTCTTGTCCCTGCCGTTGCCAACACTTTCTATTGTTGAAGACTCCTCAGTCGGTGGGTGACCTGGGGAATCTGTAATGGCCACGTAGTTGGGGTCGCACGTTTGCCATGGGCATCTCACACGCGTGTCCACGTTGAGATATTAGTCTTGGGTAGAAGAAGGAAAGGGGGGCTTTGAGATAAGCTTTGGACTCGAAGAGGCGGTCTCCGGACAGATGTCTCTCGTGCCTGGAAACAGCAACTCTTCATCAACACCGGCTACGCGCGAAGATGACATCGTACAGAATTCCCAATACGCGGAACTTGGAGCCGAGGAGTATACCTAGGGATTATCTACCTAGAGAGCATAGGCAGGTATTCGTGGCCTCGCTCCCCGGTCATCATATCATGCCCCTTGGATTCTTTTCAGGAAGATGAGCTTCCAGAACCTACACGAGGCAAGGATAGGTATGGGTAGTCGACACGACAGCGGACCTGAGACTTGATCTTCTGTCCGCGTAATCACTGCTGAAGATATGAAGCGTAGACGATGCCAAAACTGCTGTCTAAGGTAATATATTCTCCCATAAAATCTATCGCCCGACCACACACATCCCATGCATGGCAGGCACGCAGCAGTCCCCGAAGAAGGCCGACCTCCTGACCCATGCATCTCCGCAGCAAATGTCCATGTCCAAGTCATAGATGGGGAAAACGCAACCGCACTACCAGCCCGAAAGAGAAGAAAGACAGTCTATTCCGTCTACATGCAAGTACTCGGGGGCTTTCAGCCTTTTCGCCCGTGGTCTCCCTCTCTACCACGTCTCCTGCCAAAACGTGAGATTCGCCGGGTTGGCAAGCCACTTCTCGGCCTCTTCTTTATTTCCAACCACCTTGCTGAGAACCAGCGCATCCAGAAAGGCATTGCGCACCGAGATGGGCATGCGGCCGGCGTTGCCGCACACGCAGACGATGGGGTTGCGGCGCATCAGGGTGCCGACCTCGTCGGCGTGCTTGCGGATGAGGTGCTGGACGTAGTTCTTGCGGGAGTCGTACTGCACCGTGTCCTTTGCGCCGTAGACGAGCTCGAGCGACTGGGCGAGCGTGTCCGAGGGCGCGGGCGAGGTGGTCGTCGTGGCCGGGTCCGGCTCGATGCTGTCGCGCGAGAAGGCGGCGTGGACTTTCACGTTGGGGTACGCGGGCCACTCGCGGGCGAAATGGAAGTCGGCGGCGCGGTTGCGGCAGCCGAAGAAGAGGAGCGTGTCACCCGCGGCTCGCCCGCGATCCTCTATCAAGGAGCGGATTGGGGCGATGCCGGTGCCGGTTGCGACGGCGATCATGGGCCGCTTCATCGAGGGCAGGTTCACGACGAGACGGGGCCCGCTTGCTGCGTTAAGCTGAACGACCAGCCGCGTGCCGACGGGCAGGTGCTTGAGGTAGCGGGAGCAGAGGCCTTGGCGAGGTTTGCGGATTATCGTCTTGTACTCGACGAGCGCAACCAACAGCTCGACGGTCAGCATGTGGTTCGAGCCAGCCCGGCTCAGGCTTAGGCCTCCGTTGCAAATGCTGTATTCGCGGCCGCGGATGACGGGAAACAGATCAAGGACTCTGCCGTACGGTATCTTTACGCCGGGGAAGTCGCGGAGCAGTTCGAGGATGGTCCGCCGCGGGCGGCACGTGTAGTCGTAGAACTCCTGCTCGTTCCCGGTCTGGGTGAGCTCGACGAGCCGCTCCTGCTCCCTCTCGTCCTGGGTGAAATGGACCAAGTACCTGATGAAACTGCGCTTGGGTACCGCGGTGAAATCCAGGTTGTGGGTCAGGAGGTGTCGCAGAGTCGGAGTCCGCGTCTTGTCAACATAGAGCGCCCTAGGAACACTGAGGAGCTGGAGCGGCGTGTCTGCGTGTGCTTCCCAACCCATCTGGATGATCAGCTCCTGGACGTCTTCTGGGTAATTCTTGGGCCAGAGGACAATAGTGAGCTGGCTGCTGTGGTCGACAACCTCTCTGAATATCGCTTCGCCGACGTATACCTGCAGGCGAAGGTGGCGGACATCCTGCCAGTGATCTGCCGGCGTCACTCGGTCGTGGCGCACGAGTCTAGCAAAGTGCCCCTCCGGTATGGGGAGCGGATAGTCGGGCGGAGACTCCATCAGGCAGGCGGGCTGCGGTTGGAGAAGATACTTCTCTGGGTCGTCTTTCAGGATGTTGTCTCTGTCTAGCACGTCGTAGCGCTGCGGTTCATCTCGCTCGAAGGCGGCATCTCGTCGGGCGATGTCGGCTGGGAACGAGGCCTTGTGTCGTATCCAATGCTCGTATGCCCGATCCGCCTGAGTCGGGGCATGGTCAACGTGGGAGAGGGCGGCACTTTTGTTCCTTGAGCCAAGGAACCTGCTCTCGTCGTCGTCATGCAAAGACCGGGCCATGTCACTAGCCTTGAGACGAGTGGGGAGCTCACGCTGCATAGTCGGGGCCAGCTCAAGGGAGTATTTGGGGGGGAGTAGGACGTCGTCGGGGATGGGGCTGAGAGATTCCGGGAGCGGATAGTCGGCGAGCAGGGTTGCCTTGAGCTCCTGATGCCACGGAAGGTAGATGCTGTCGATGCTATGTTTGAGGTGAAATTGTCAGTACTTTGCTTGCGCTTGATGCTTGCAGGTGAAATCGCGACTTGGGATAAGACAAGGGAAAGTTTCGAGAGCCGCTTACCCGTTCTCGTGCCGCTCGTCTCCTTCCCCAGGCCTAAAGAATTCGGTCGCGCCAAGTTGAAGGAGCCTCGCTCGCAGTTTCCTCCCGGCCCAGTTGAATCTGTGCAGGTGTCAAGTTTGTCAGCGGCCTGCCAGAAAAGAAAAGGCCCGAGTGCCAGTGACTTAAAAGGTATAGCAGTTGATGCGTGACTTGAAGGCATCGGTCCAGATGGCGGGTGAGGTACGCACTTTTGATATGAGCTGTCGCCCAGCCCAAAGATGGCAAATCGCAGCGATCGGAGGCAGTTTGTGTTGTTGAGCTTCTCGCGCCTGAGGTTTTTCCAGAACTTCAAGGTGTTTTTTGGCATCTCGCCCTGACCGGTTGTTGAAGTGACAAAGATGACGAGCGACGCACGCAACACATCGGCCTGTTGGCGGGGAACGGTTAGACTCACTCGCCAAAGCAGCACACAGACCCGAGCGCAAGAAACAAACGCACCAGCTTGAAGGTATCCATCTCATCCACAGTGGTCTGGAAGTGCAATCGCTCGGCAACCCTGCCCAGCTCGACGGCGATGTCCTCGGCAGTCCCAGTCTCGCTCCCGTACAGCACGACCATGCTCCGGCCCTCGACCTCGGCGGGTCGTACCAGTCCTCCGGACCCGCCTTGGTCGACCATATTTGCGATACTTTTTAGCAAGCAACTCCCTGGGCAACTTCTAGGGCGCGCCAGCCCACGACGGCCTCCACGGCTTTTGTTTGGCTGCGTGGGCCAGCGATTTTTTGCTGGTCTGTTGACAGCTGGGCCTTGATGAGGCCAGGTGTGATTTCAAGTCACAAGGATTGGCCACTGAGACGGTAGCAGTCAGGAGGCTATGAGTGTATGGGGGTCGGGCCGTGCTGTGCGAATGTCTCGTGGTCATGGAAGAGTGCAGAGCAAAGTCCGGTCACGGTGCTGCCGCTTTGCGGTGGCAAACTTGGGACAACTTCAGCGGTTCCTCTTCTCTGCGCAATGATCTAGGCTTGAAGGAGCAAAACACGGCGAAAATGTCGCCCCTTTCGATACCTGGTATTTGGCTAGTCGACCCAAGTCTCATCGAGAAGCCGGAAGATTGTCGTTGAGTTCCTAATCCATCCTAGAAGATCTTATCGAATTTGATCGTGGGGTCCCATCGTGGGGCGTGCTTGGCCCGGTGTCGGGGCCCCGACCCTATCTGAGTCGAGACTACTAAGGTATGTGTCCTAGGTATATCGAAACCAGGAGTGTCTGGGAAACGCATAGCGCAAACAGAGTCAACATATTCCCCGCCTCGGTCATCAGTCACATGTTCCATTGCCAATGCGGGTTTCAAGTTGACTTGGGAGCTGCTATGATGCCACCCTGGGCTTTGTCCCGGAATCTGTAAATGCCACAGGACGAGACGTCTCCGAAGACGGAAACCATGTTGTGTTGCCCTGGCTGGCCGGCATCGACATTTGGCTCCATCGATGCTGCGACAAACTGCATACCTAAAATTTGGTTAACCTCGATGTCTCTGCATGACCTCGGCTAGTCCAGCCTTTTCTCTTTCTCATACTCTAAGTCCTGCCCGAGTGGAAGCGGTTCCAAGTTGAAAGTCGCCCCAAACCGAACATGAACTCGCAGTTGCCCCACCTGACACGGCCCCACTCAGTCATCCAGCCCTACGAGACTCGGGTGCCTACTAACGTTAGCACTGCACGACTCACACGGTTAGGTGTGACGGTGGAAGCCTGCGATTGATAACTCAACGAAAGAGTGCATCCGATGTTGGAAAATCTGGAGACCATTGCCAGTGAGTTTGTTTCTGGTGCTAAAAAGGGAGTTGGCACCGATTTTCTCCAAGTTTCCCAAATGTGGTTGAACGCAGTCTGGTAGGACCCGGCTTCATAGAGAGTAGCACATCTTGCATGCTTCCACATCAAGGTGCCTCCTGGTAACACAATAGGATTCAAAAGCCAGTTCAGAAGCCGACAATAACATCGTCAACGAGTACGAATCTAACAAAACGCGTCTGAAGATCTAATCTTCTCGCCTTTTTAATTCCCCAACAACATTCAGGACTGTTAGCACTGGAAGTGACTGCCATGAAGGGTCTGCATCTACAGGCAGGAGCATTCACCCCACTTTCTGGGGGGTGTTTCTAGCTACTAGGCCAGGAGGCCTTCTCTTTTTGTAGTTGCAGGCTCAGTCACTGATCGTTTCCTTGATTTTCGATTTGGGTTTTTCATCCGGCCTGCAAGGGTGCGGTTTTCCTGTATAGTAAATAGTTGAAGGTCCGGCACGCCCCCAGGGCATAGCGGTGTAGGAATAATAATAATAGAAATGTTTCTAGCTACTGGGCTTCGCCCACCATTGGGAAAATCAAGCATCCTCATCCACTGTTTTCAGGACATTGATTCAGACGACTGCAACTTGCAAAGAACCGGGTACCTAGTTCGGCAAGGGCATCCCCGACTAGGTTGTGACCTCCCATTTCCGTTGCCAAGCACAGACCTGCCCGCATCCGCCTGCTGCTAGGCCCCGTCACTCTGTCCTCAGGCTCGAGAATCTCTTCGTAAAGGTAAGTGCTAGGTTGGAGACGTCACCTTCTCACACCCACGCCTTGGGCACCTCCCTCCGTTCGATTGAGAAGTTGCGGTTGCAGAAGTCTGCTGTTGCACACCGACTGACACACCTCATTGGCGAAAACCAATCCCCGAACATTGCCCTGCCCCACCTGACCCCAAGTCGCCCGCAGCGGTACGTACCGTTCGCCTGCCGCCACGCCTTCCTTCTTTCGCCCAAAAAATATTTGACTATCTGGCCGCGCCGCCTCGCCTCTTTTCTCCTTCTTCTCCTCCACGTCAATCATCAAGGATCCGATCCAAAGCTCCCCATCCTTCAAGCAATCTTCAACGTTTCTAGGGCACGAAGCGACCCTTTCAAACTCCCCCTCACACCAGAGTTCAATCACACTCGTCCGTTCCTCGCGTCGAGCCAACAAGCCTCACGTCACCCGACAATTAAACTTGTGGACTGACTCCATTTTCCCCCCAAGTTTTATACACCGACATCCATATCAACAACCATGTCTGCCGCCGTGGAGAAAGTCGTCGATGCTACTGCCTCTGCAGTCAATGACGTTACCAACACTCTGGCCAATACTTCAATCACTGGCAAGGCCGCCGACGACAAGTCGGCCACCAACGACGCCGTCCTTGCCAGCGCTGCCGAGGGCCGCCGCTTGTACATCGGCAACCTGGCTTATGCGACAACCGAGGGGGAGTTGAAGGACTTCTTCAAGGGCTACCTTGTGTAGGTTCTCGCCGTTTTGGTACCTTTCATCACCGGTCCATCAAGCCACCGTCCACGACGCGTGCGGATGCTTTCACCGCCGGTTGTTTTGACTTTGGAGTCGCACTGCGCGAATGCCTTTGGCCCCTGTCCACCAGATGTATCGCTCCACGGTGCCGAACTCCAAGAACACTTTTCATCAAAGATCCTTTACCACCATCACTGCTTAATAATTCCCCGCGAGCACATCCCTCGAACCGCTGCTAACAGTGCTCTCTTGGCTGCAGCGAGTCCGTCTCAATTCCCAAGAACCCGCGCACCGACCGCCCCGTCGGTTACGCCTTTGTCGACCTCTCGACTCCCAGCGAGGCGGAGCGCGCCATCGCCGAGCTCTCCGGCAAGGAGGTCTTGGAGCGCAAGGTTTCTGTCCAGCTTGCTCGACCGAACGAGAAGGCGGAAGGCGGCAACGCTGAGGGTGGTGAGGGTACCCGCCGCCGCCAATCTACCCGTGGTAGTCGCGGTCGGGCTGGCCGTGGCCGTGGTGGGCGTGCCCGTAGCGGCCGTCGTGGCAGCAATGTAAGTCATTCCCAGCCTACCGTCGAGTGGCCAATGCGATGTTGTGTACAAATCACTGACGTGGGCACAGGACGAGAAGAAGGAGGAGGGCGCACAGGGCGAGCAGACTGCGGCTCCCGCAGCTCAGCCTGAGGCTCTGAAGGACGTCACTAATGAGGCGACTGGCGAGGACCTGAAGGACGGCAAGGCCGTCAAGGGCCAGGCTCGTCCCCGGGAGCGTCGGGAGCGCGGTCCTCCGGCCGATGGTGTCCCGTCCAAGACAAAGGTCATGGTCGCTAACCTCCCTTATGACCTGACCGAGGAGAAGGTTTGTAGACCCTCGTCCCTTTCTGCGGAGGAGCAGCCGAATTCGCTAACAACCCCTCAGCTCAAGGAGCTATTCAGCGCCTACCAGCCCTTGTCCGCCAAGATCGCCCTCCGCCCTATCCCGCGCTTCATGATCAAGAAGCTGCAGGCCCGCGGCGAGCCCCGCAAGGGCCGTGGATTCGGCTTCGTTACGCTGGCGTCTGAGGAACTGCAGCAGCAGGCCGTCACCGAGATGAACGGCAAGGAGATCGAGGGACGTGAGATCGCTGTCAAGGTTGCCATCGACAGCCCCGACAAGACGGATGATGATGTCCACGCCGCGGAGGCTGAGGGCACCAATGGCGCCGAGCACGCTGAGGCTGCCCCTGCCGTGGCCCCCGCCGTGGCCACTGCCTAGAGGAGGATGCTTCACGTGTGACGGGGCACACACGCATACGTCAACGGAGATGCCAATGCACGCGCTCTTTTATTCGGCAACCTCCCCGTTCGTATGTATTATTCGAGAGGCGCGTGCATCTTTATCTTAACGACCGGAAATGGGGTGATGAACTTTCCTCTTTTGCCAGTGGCTAGACGGGATACTTTATGACATCGAGATTGAGCGGCGGGATACTTGTCCTGGCGTCCTGGGATTTTGCACGGGGCTTACAAAACGGGCTCACTGCGGGTAGAGTTTGGGGACCAAGGTTATTCGTTTGATTTGCGGTTTTCTGCAGAAAATATCCCCTAATATCCTCATGACCTACCTTATACTTTCTTTCAAATGGAGCTCAGAGACGGTGAGGGCCTTATATTCGTTCAATTACGCACCCTCAGGCGTGTGCTTCAAGTTGATTCAAGGTCTCCGCCAGAGGCGGAAGTACTAGGAAAGCTTCTGATCTCCACTGCCCTAATATGTGGACCGTCGTGCCTCGGTCTTGGTGGAAGTGCTTCTCGGTCGTCAGTCGATTGCAGTGTGAAAGTATGTGCCTGACGAAGTCCGTCCAGCTGTCAGCAAATTCTCAACTGGGAGAGGGCAGACTGATGGTTCCTGCAGGATGGATTGCGGCAGAGCCACAGCTACTTAGCCGATATTGTGGAGGCTCCACCCTACTTTCCGATTGGCACGACCCAACCCAACTCCTGGACATGCACTGCACTCGTCCTGTCGCATAACGTTAACTGGACCGCCTCCGAATTCGACAACCAACAAGGACCACACTTCGGGGCTTCTGAACGCGAACCAAAAGGAGCGAGCCGCGGGATTGAGAGGCTATAGGATACTGCGACATCTCGAGCCGACAAACTCGTCAAACTCTGCCTTCGACCGGTTCAAAACCACCGGGCGCAAAACCACGACACACGACAATCCAACACCGTTCCACTACTTCGATCCATCACCTCACTCTTCTGGACCAGGACGGCAAACAAGCCTTATATAACATCTGTCTCGCCCACAATGGCGTCCAAAGCCATGTGGGAGGTCGATCCCGAGACCAGGTCCAAAGTATGTTCTTTCCTCCAGTCAGCCTCCCCCCCCCTCCCTATCCGCCCACCTCCCCCCTACCCGCCCATCACCCTCTCTGCGTTCCCGAGAAAACCTGCGCTAACCAAAACAATCCGTCTCCCAGCTCGTCGCGATCCAGGCCCAAGGCAAGAACAACCTGTGCTGCGACTGCGGCGCCCCCAGCCCGCAGTGGGCGTCGCCCAAGTTCGGCGTCTTCATCTGCCTGTCGTGCGCGGGCGTCCACCGCGGGCTGGGCGTGCACATATCTTTTGTGCGCTCCATCTCGATGGACGCCTTCAAGGCGGCCGAGATTGAGCGCATGCGGCTCGGCGGCAACGAGGGCTGGCGGCGCTTCTTTGAGGAGCACGAGGACACGAGGGCGCGGGGCCTTGGCTGGGATGACGCCACCATCGCCGAGCGGTACGGCGGCGAGGCGGGGGAGGAGTGGAAGGAGCGGCTGAGCGCCAAGGTCGAGGGGAGGGAGTACGTCGCTGGGGAGAAGAGGGGGGGGGGTCCCGCGGGGGGGGGGGTGAAGGCGAGGGGAAGTGCGAGTACGAGTCCGGCGCCGAGCAGCGCGGCTGGGTCGGCTGCCGCGCCGACGAGGAATGGGCCTGGCGCGGGCAGCACGCCGCTGGTGGGGAGTAGGAATGCTAGTCCCGGCCCCGGGAAGATCAAGGTGGATGTGGATTACTTTGCCAAGCTGGGCGAGCGGAACTCGCAACGACCGGCGGACTTGCCGCCGAGTCAGGGAGGCAAGTACAGCGGGTTTGGCAGCAGCTCGGCGCCGCGGCCGCAGAGGGACGAGCAGGCCTTGCCCGGGCTGGACGATCTGCAGAAGGACCCCGTGGCGGCCCTCAGCAAGGGGTTTGGCTGGTTCACGTCGACCGTCACCAAGACGGCCAAGACGGTCAATGAGGGGTTCATTCAGCCAACAGCCAAGCAGGTACGTTTATATTGCGCGCGGCGACTGTCCTCGCTGAGTTTCGTCCTGCTGACACCATCGCTTTAGATCGCCGAATCCGACATTGCAGCCCAGGCCCGCCTCGCGGCCTCCCAAGCAGCTCGGTCGGCACAGGCTGGGGCCAAAACGGCGCAGGAAGGGTTGAACCGGTTCGTCGAGGGCCCGGCTGGCAGTGGCTATAAGCCGGTCAACAGCGACAACTTTGACGAGAGCAAGCGGGGCTTCTGGGACGAATTCTCCGTTGCCGGCGACCAGAGGAAGAAGGCGGGCAGCTCAATAGGCACGTCGGCCATGGGGAAGGGCGGGAGCAGGCAGGGTGGCTCGCAGAATGCCAAGGACGAGTGGGATGATTGGTGAGGATGTCAGGAGACGGCAGACGGAGTTTTAGCGGTCGAGGTGGAATTTAGACACTGGGCAGTGTTGGGGTTCTGCCATGGCGTAGAGGTATCCGTTTCCATTGATACACTTTTGAGCTCGTTGACTCCATGGAGCGGTGATACTGTGTTCTTAGACCACCGACTGTCACATGGGAATCGGGAGGGAAATTCAGGGTTAGGGTAGCGTATGTTTCAACTTTCACCTTCAATTGTTCGCTTGGCCAAGGGTGGCACCGGCATTAGCCGGGCACTTGACGGCGGTCATTGAAACGCAGCGACCTGAGTTGGTGCTCCCTTCCCTCTCTTCGCAGCGCGCCATTGAGCCCAAGACCCTCGCCATGTCAGCACTACGGATAATGGTGCCCATCAAGCGAGTGATTGACTATGCGGTGAGTGTCTCTCAGAAGAACGAAGCGACTGTCGCATGATTTCTTCTGCCTGCACCGTTCCCAGGCGGGATGCGGGTTTCCAGTTTGTCGCTAGGCGCCCCCATCGCTGACATGGTACCCGACACAGGTCAAGCCGCGCGTCAACAAGGCGCAGACGGGCGTCGAAACGGCCGGTGTCAAACACAGCATCAACCCCTTCGATGATCTCTCCATCGAGGAGAGCGTGCGCATCCGCGAGAAGGGCAAGGCGCCCGGCGGCGTGGAAGACATCTGCGCCATCAGTGCAGGCCCCAAGAAGGCCGAGGACATCATTCGCAAGGCCATGTCCATGGGCGCCGACCGGGGAATTCTCGTCGATGTGAAGGAGGGCGAGGATCTGGAGCCCCTGACGGTGGCCAAGATGCTCAAGGCGGCGGTCGAGCAGGAGAAGAGCAACCTCGTGATCCTCGGCAAGCAGAGCATCGACGACGACGCCAACCAGACGGGCCAGATGCTGGCGGGCCTGCTGGGGTGGCCGCAGGCGACGCAGGCGTGCCAGGTCGACTTTGGCGAGGGCGACACGGTCAGCGTCACGCGCGAGGTCGACGGCGGCGTCGAGACGGTGCGCGCCAAGCTGCCCATGATCATCACGACGGACCTGCGCCTCAACGAGCCGCGCTTCGCCACCCTGAAGAACGTCATGAAGGCCAGGAAGATGCCGGTAGAGAAGAAGACGCTGGCCGACTTTGGCGTCACGGTCGAGAAGCGGCTCAAGGTGCTCAAGGTTACGGGTGAGTTGCGCGCAGATTTGTGTGTGTGCATGCAGCCCTGTCTTTGGCAAGCTAACACTATGCGCAGAACCACCAGCGAGGCAGGGCGGCGGCAAGGTCGAGGATGTGGATGGACTCATCTCGAAGCTCAAAGAGCTCGGCGCTATCTAGAGGGTTGTGTACATCCAGTGCTTTGTATCGTACAACTACCCAGTTCTTGAATGTGCTTCAAGAAAGACTCAGGGGCATGACGTCTGTCTGTTCAATACAGTGCATGAGGGAATGACCCTTTGACGGCTTCGTGGACTGCGAAGCGCAAAGTGTCGCAAGTGCCAAGACGCTGTTTGAGTGTCTTGTGAAGGGACGTCATGTCACATACCGGCCGCTGAGTCCCGTTTGATGTGTTAGTGGCCCTACAAGTCGAGTGACCCTCGACATTGAGTTCAGATCCCTCTACACTCGCTGCATTTTGCGAGCGAATCTGCATCCTGTGGTCTGACGAATTTTCCATGCGAGCCTCCGCCATTGTTGTTGTCACTTGACTCATTCCGAAGCCGCAGCGAAGTCGCTGAGGGCCAGTCCCCGATCGAGGAAAGTTAAGGTGGCTGCCCCTCCTACGCCCCACTTTCGGCGCAGCGACGGAGGATCCTATCCAATGATGGCGTGGCCAATTCGTCGGGCGGGAAAGCCATGGAAATCCTGACGGCATTGACAAAAAAAAGGGCATTTTTTTCTTGCCATCCCGCCTTTTCGTCCCCTTCGATTTCCTCGAGTCAACTGCGACAGACCTCGATCGACTGAACAGCCTGCATCGCAAACCGAAACAAACTTCAACAACCCTTCGCGGCTGCTCTACTGATTTCTGAATTGGCCATTTCAAAACCGCGCTGATGAAAGGTCGCTTCTCTATCTTTACTTCCCAGGTATGTTTGCCTTGTTTCTCGGTCGTGTGCTCCCTGACCCCACTGCCTTTCTCGACCTGTTCCCGACGCCCCCTTGCTGCCTACTATGTATGGGATCATGTATCTGCGAATGCCCCTTTACAGTTGACAATCGCTCCAACCTACGTTTCCACCGTCTATGGAAACTGGTGCTAATGTGCTGGCGCTGTAGGACTATCTCTCAGGTCCGCACACCTCCCAGGGTCTTGACTCACCGCTTCATACTAACTAAAAAATCTAGACCATCTGTGGAGAGCCCTGTCAGCTTAAGACGTCAATTTAAACTACACGAGATCCCGATACTCTTCTTTCACTT
This sequence comes from Parathielavia hyrcaniae, assembly GCA_033575675.1. NCBI lineage: Eukaryota > Fungi > Ascomycota > Sordariomycetes > Sordariales > Chaetomiaceae > Parathielavia > Parathielavia hyrcaniae. The sequence goes on from MU863647.1 coordinate 207,090, forward strand.
TCGCCCCGACATCTCCAGCCAAGATGTTCACCCCCCTTGCCGTCCGCCTTCCGTCGACCCTGAGCCGTGCCGCGGCCAGGGCCCCACTCCGGCTCCCAGTCCAGGCTCGTCTCATGAGCAGGCTGGCCGTGAACGGCAGCAAGGGCAGGGCTATGCCTGCTATCAACACGAGGGCCACTGCCGCTGCGCCTGGTGTTGAGGCCACCTTCACCATCAGGGTACGTCTCCACTCCCACAACGTGGCGCCCGACCGTGCTTTGTCTGACAGAGTCGCCATAGGATGGCCCCGTGTTCCACGGCAAGGCGTTCGGCGCCAACTCCAACATTTCCGGCGAGGCCGTCTTTACCACCTCGCTCGTGGGATATCCCGAGTCCATGACAGACCCCTCGTACCGTGGCCAGATCCTGGTCTTCACCCAGCCTCTCATTGGCAACTACGGTGTGCCCTCGAGTGAGCGCGACGAGTACAACCTGCTCAAGTACTTTGAGTCCCCCCACATTCAGTGCGCCGGCGTTGTCGTTGCCGACGTGGCCGAAAGATACAGCCACTGGACGGCTGTCGAGAGCCTGGGCGAGTGGTGCGCTCGCGAGGGCGTGCCCCTCATTTCTGGTGTGGATACCCGCGCGATTGTGACGTTCCTGCGTGAGCAGGGGTCCTCTCTCGCGAGGATCTCCATCGGTGACGAGTACGATGCTGACGAGGACGAGGGCTTCATTGATCCCGCGGCCATTAACCTGGTCAAGCGTGTGAGCACCAAGGCTCCGTTCGTCGTTGCCAATCACGGCGCGAGTTTCCACGTTGCCCTTATCGACTGCGGTGTCAAGGAGAACATCCTGCGCAGCTTGGTCAGCCGCGGTGCCTCGGTCACCGTATTCCCCTACAACTACCCCATCCACAAGGTTGCCGACAACTTTGATGGCATCTTCATCTCCAACGGCCCGGGCGACCCGACCCACTGCCAGGAGACCGTCTACAACCTGGCCCGTTTGATGGAGACGTCGTCGGTCCCTGTCATGGGTATCTGCCTCGGCCACCAGCTCCTCGCTCTGGCCGTTGGCGCCCAGACCATCAAGCTCAAATACGGCAACCGCGCCCACAACATCCCGGCCCTCGACCTGACCACTGGCCAGTGCCACATCACCAGCCAGAACCACGGCTACGCCGTTGATGCCAGCACCCTGCCTAGCGAATTCAAGGAGTATTTCGTGAACCTCAACGACGGCAGCAACGAGGGCATGATGCACAAGACCCGCCCCATCTTCTCGACCCAGTTCCACCCCGAGGCCAAGGGTGGCCCCATGGACAGCGCCTACCTGTTCGACAAGTACTTGGAGAACGTCCAGATGTACAAGAACAGCGCCAAGGTCTACCGTGACAACAGGCCCTCGCAGCTGATGATTGACATTCTCAGCAAGGAGCGTGTCGGTGTCGAGCCGTCGCCTCTGGCTGCGAATGCTTGAGCGCCTGGGTTACTGGTTCCGTGGCATGGCTTGGTTTCGGGCTCTTGGGTTCAGCGTTGCTTTCTGTCATCTGCTGGTTTCGGTTCTATGATTGGAGTATGGGCGGTATTGTGTCGTTTGATGGGCAAATTGATGCTGGTTGAAATTGTTTCTGAGATACTCAGATACTTGGTGAAAAGTACCTTGCTCTGCGCCATATTAACAATGTTTTCACACGTGCCGATCGCTCTATTGTCGTTGCTTATCCACTTGCACGCCCAAATCCATCGATTCACGCACTCGACCATCTTATAAGTAGAGAGAGGATCGACGCGGGTTCCTGTAGATTGGATGGAGCTTTAGAAGGTTGCAAGACGAGCGCACACCGTGGCCCAGTCAACGTCCTCACCAACTGTCAGTCCAACTCACTCACATGGCAGCAAGAACCGAACGTCAATGGCAAGCAGGGTATCTATTCTGTGCAATTCAACTTTTTCAACACGACGACTCCATCTCTACATTACATTGTGAAGACTGAAAACCAGGCATGACGCGCAAAATAAGAGAAAGAGGAATCTTCTCCCCTCGCCTAAGAGACTGCAGTCAAAGTTTGTGACTGCGTTTGCTCGCGTGCAAGCAAGCGTGTCTTTGGTGAGGAAAAGAACGGTATGGTGATAGGTACCTGAAATGCATCATTTAATGCAACGCGCTACACAGGTGAGAGAGGGAGCTCTATCCATGATTCCATGCCCCCCAAATCCCCCCCCCCCCCACGTGTCAATCTCATCAGTCAACTGCACGCTCTGCGGACTTGCGAACTTGCTCTTGGTTTTGCGTCACTCGCTCCCCTCGCTCCCCTCTTCCCCCGCCAACTCTCCTGGCGCCCGCTGTCTGTCTGTCCCCCACTTCATTGACCGGAGAGCAGAGAGGCTGGTGAAAACTCCTTGCGGCGCTGTGGAATGACTGCCAGTATCGTATCAGACCACCTTTCCTTGTGTTTTTTGCTATTCCCCTTTTTGTCTTCTCTACCCAATGCTGGGCCTGTGTGCGCATGGGAGAAAAAGAGTATCTGTACATAGTATGTGTGGCTGGATGCATCCTTATTCCTGACAAAGCCGTCTCAGGTGGAAAGGGAGAAAGAAAGACCGAGGCGGTCACGATGATGTGCAAGCTGGCCGCGAGGAGCTTGTTCACAGCGACATAAACCCGGCAAATGTCGGGCGGCAGGCAAACAATGGCGGGCTAGCTGTGGGATACGCCGTCGTCATGCTCCGTCGAAAGCAGACCGATGTGAGATGTGGCGTTCATGGTGTCCTCGGTGGTGTCCACAGGGTCAGGGCCCCAGCGGCTCGGGACGGTAACAGTTCTAGTAACGATCCCGTCTGCCGCCACCACCACGTCTACCGCCCCGGCCGCCACCACCACCGCCACCACCAAAGGTAGGAAGAGGTTGGCCGTCGAAGCGCGAGCGGGGAACATCGCCGAAAAAGCGGTCGCGCCCAGAGTCGCGATTGCGGTACCGGTCGTAGTCATTCCGGCCGCCGCCGCGGTAGCTGCCATCGTCCCGAGATGGGCGGCGCTGGGAAAGAGAGCGCCGACGGTGAGGCGGCGGCAGGGCACGATTGCCGCCGCCGCGACCGATGCCCATACGGCGACGCTCGCGCTCGCGGTGCGGGGGGCGGATCCCGATGAAGGCTTCTTTGCCGCGGTCAACGAAGCCCTCGCCATCCTCAAAGGTGTACCGGTTGATTTCGTCCGGGCGGCCCAGGTCCCGGTGGCGGTCCTTGGTGATGTGCGCCTTTATGTTCGCAAGCCGCCGCTGTGCGATGTCTTCCGGGACGGGCCTGTACTGCAGAGGAGGGCCTGCGCGGGTGGTCAGGACGCCGCCTCGGTCGCGGGCGCGATCGCGGTCACGGTCGCCGTATGTGGCCTGGGCTGGCGGAGGAGGCGGCGCCTGGCGGTAGTGGTTGGATCCTCGGCCACGGGGACCCAAAGGCGCTCCCTCGACGCCAGGATTGCCACGCGGGGGGGCGGATGGAACCGGTGGGGGGCCGAGAGGCTGCTGCCTCGTGGATTCGCGGCGTACGGGCTCCATGGCCGCATCAACCAAGCGGGCCGTGATATTGCCGTCATCGTCGGGCTCGTAGCGCACCTCCCAGCGGCTCGATGAGCCACGCGGGCCACCGTCTGCTAGTTCCCGGTCCATCCACTCAATCACCTTGTCCTCGGGGATGAAGTCGACCCAGAGTTCCTTCCTGTTGCGCTCGTTGGGCCAGACAGTTCCATGCAAAGCCGTGCGAACGCGTGAGGCAGCAGAGATGCTGGTGAAACTCACAAAAGCGTGGGTGCGGATTGGGTCAAGGAAGAAATCCACGACACAGCTTGGGTTGGGCTCGGCACCGGGGATTGCGGCGAGGTCGATCAGATAGTCCCGCAAGACTGACTCCCTCAAAGGTCTCATAAAATGCTTGATGTAGAGCGCAGAGGTAGCGGGGTGCTGGGCTGGAACAACGTCCCTATCGTAGTCGGTCATCGGCTCATCGACATCGTCACCGCGCAACTCTTGGTATTTGGGTGAAGTGGCCTCCCGGTTCTCTCGCCAGTCGGGCTCTTCAGCTGGGACGTCGTGCTCTTGCCGGCTGTTTTCAAAGGTCGCGCGGGTAGCTGCGTAGTTGTCTGCAATTTGCGAAGCGGGCAACGGCTGGGCCACAGCCAAATCCTGGCCGTCTGCTTTGCGCGACTCAGAAGCCGCTTCTTCACCGGTTTGCTCAGTCGGTCGAGCCCGCTTTCTGGACGACTCAGTTTCGGGAGGAGGGCTTCGCGACCGACGCTTGCGGCTCACGGCATCCGTGACGAGATCGGCAGCCGGGACCGTGTCGGCATCGCCAGTCTTGGGAATTGTGCCTTCGGAAACTGAATCCTGAGCCGGAGCTTCTTTGTCTTCTTGTTCTTCTTGTTTGATTGGCGCTGCGCTGGTTGTGGTTGTGTCGTCTATATCTTGTGTGCCGACTGAAGCTTGCGGTAGCTCTTCGGCGATTGAGGGCTTCGGGGCGTTGGAGACAGCTTCGGACTGTGGCTCCTCCTTGGTCTGATCATGCTGTGAACCAAGATCTTCTTGCTTCAAGTCGTTGCCGGCAGGGTCATCTGGGGTCTCTGAGGGTTGGTCGCGCTCGAATGCATTCAGCCGGTCGATGAGATCCGATTTTTTCCCAGTCTGGGACAAGTTGCGCTGCTTCAATTCCCCGCGTAATTCAACCACCGTCATCCGACTGAAGTCTGGCGCCATGCTGGTTGGGGAAAGGTGCTGTTATTGCTGTTTTGACAACTGAGGGTTTGGGGGATGCGCGTCGCGGATGACGGGCTGAAGTGCAGGAAAGCAGAAAAGTCGCCCAATGCGACCTTGTGCAAGCGATTTGCAAACGCCATTCACAGGGATGTTTAGCGCGACTCAGGACGCACGGTCCAGGCGCTAGCACAGATCCGGCCAGCCCTGCGGCTCTACGGGCTGAACCCCGCGATTCCTCCATCGACACACAACTTGATCGTGTGGGCTGCACTTCCTGTTACAACTTCAACCCATCAACTGTGTTCAGAACCCAGCCTCAGCCTACTCGGTTCGTCCCAAGACAGTCGACCGGAAAGACACGTTTACTATGGTTATATGACGCTGAACGGGTGCTTCCCTGTGATAGGCATTTCAGATGTCTCCATAGTCTGCACACGCAGGCCTGGATGGATGCCTCCTCGATCCTGCCGATCTGGTCCTCTCTGGTTTTTTAGGACTGGCTGTGTTGCCTGTTGACGTTAGCAGTCGCCCTGTTGTTCACCATGGATGGTCAACGGCTTACTATGTGAGTTACAGCCAAGGGTTTGCTGTCATGGCTGCCGGAAACAGCCATCATTGCAAGAATAGCTAGGCCCTCGAATTCCTCTCTTTGTTTTGCAGCGCCACGCTGTTTGCATCTGACCTCGCCATTGTTCGCGACTCGGACATTCGGTCTTCTAGCATCGACGAATGAGGAAACTGCGAATGTCTTTCTTTCCTTTTTACACTTCCCTTGCCACAATCCACCACGCACCTCATGCTGCCACGACTTGGATGCGACACTGCACCTCATCGTCAACACACTCATGTCCACCTCGAGTCCAGACACTGCATCACGCCGTGCGTCAACACCACCCGCCTTTCCGTTACGTTCTTCAAGTCATACAATCATGCACTGCACTACACCTTCTGCGGCCCATCAGCAGCTCACGATGGACACTATAGTCGCATTGGGGGATCTAACAGACTCAATGTCTTCCTCCTCGCAGTCTACAGATGTGGAAATGACTGAGGAAGACTGGATGGACGACGGTCATAGTGATCTGGTCGTCGAGATCCCATGCCGCCCTTCGATCAAGATCGAGTCCGACGATGACGTTTCTCTCCGGGGCGGCATGTTATTTCCCAGCCAGATTGCTTGGGCTCGGAAAGTGGCCGTTGCGCCTCACCGGAAACACGCGCACGACGAAACCGAATTCCCCTTGGACTTCGGCGATCCAGATCACTTATCGGATGATGATGGATACAGCACCAGCAGTGACTGGGACAGCTATGGAGCCCTCCCGCTGACCACGAGCGAGTACGACAACCTCGTGGCTCGCCTGGAGGGTAGCGATGACTGGAACGCGGACCAGAGGAAGCTGCACAAGATGCTCTACATGCGCGGCCTCCATCCCATGATCCCCTCGTGGTGGCGAGTGAGCCTGAAGATGTGGGGGATTACCCAGCCACATCTCGACGACGTCTTCACCCCGAGGATGAGCAAAAAGCGGGTTGCGATTCACGCCTACGGAAACGAGCTATCTGGTAAGCAGACGCCCCTTGATCCTCCGGACGTGTCTCGACACCGACTAACGCTGGGGGCCAGCGACCAAGGCGCTTGAGTCGCTATTCTACCTCTCCCAGACAGTATCCGACCACGAGGAGATCGGCTACCAGCACAAGATCACGTCCACGGCGGTCAAGGGCATCCGGAACTACATCAAGTGGGCGCTGCAGGACGCCGGAATAGACAAGCGCAAATCGCAGCTCAACATGATGGTGCTGGGCTACCCACCAGAATTCCAAGGCAACGACGACTCCCAGGACGGAGAGAGCGACTTTGCCCCGTCGCCCGTCAGCAGCCACGGAGACGCCGACCCGGAAACAGCCGACGACGCCGTCAAGGCCGGCGACAAGAAGAAGCATCGGCAGTTCAACGCGGAGCCCGACGAGGCGCAGCGCGCGCGGCGCTTCACGCGGGCCGTCTCGCGCGACCTCGAGCGGCGGCTCCTCAGCATGGGCCAGCGCTGGCGCGAGCGGCTCCGGCAGAAGCGGGGCGGCAAGGGCTTCGTCGCGCGGCCGCCCACGCTGTACGCCTTTGCCGTCATCCAACACATTGTCATGCTGGCCAGCCACGACGCGGGCTCGGCGGCCAACCCAGTCGTCGTGCTCGAGCAGGTCCGCCTCAACGAGCGCGGCCAGTGGCTGTGGAACGCGCTGTCGCTCGCGCTGCCCGTCAACATGGCGCGGGACGCGCTCAACGAGTTCCGGAGCACGGGCGTGGTGGTGCATTGGGAAGCAGAGGACTGGCGCGCCGATCCTGACTTGTGAGGGCAGGGTAATACGAATGTGTGTTGGGGTGGGTGGTTCTCGCTCTCGGCCATGCTGGTTTGGGCTGTCTGTCTTCATCTGGCGTCATGGTGGGCATATATGTGTAATGGAGTCTGGCCTTTCTGAGGAGTGATATCAGCAGGTTTTCGGGTCATATATGCGGACATGGTGATGTTAGACGGCTGGAATTAGACGCTGCTTCTTTTTGTTTGCCTTGCTGGAGTTCCCTGCATGGAGTATCGTGTTGTTAATCAGTCGGTGTGATCTTAGGACAACCTTCCTCTGTTTCTGTCTCTCCCAATGTATGGAGCCGAGATAGCGCAGTTCTTCTGATGACGACAGGGTTCCTCCGCATGCGTTTTTTGTTTGTCGTCGATGAAGGCCAATCAACGAATTTCTAATTAGCTGATTTCGACCCAGTTCCAGACTGTTGCTTGTGGCGCTCAGCCATGCCTTAGTTCAACGTTTAAGGTTAACCAAGGTAATCAACGGTTGAGCTGTGGGGGTACAACTTCATCCCTCGCCAGTCAACGGATACCGAGGACCTGCACGGGGGTACGTGGAAAGCTTCATACTTCCGCCATGTAGCATGATAGTCGCTTTCCTCTCTTGTTTCCTTCTTGAACCCCTGTTTTCCCTCTTCGTCAAATCCAAAGTCCCTGACGAGATCTTGGGTTACATCGAACTGATAAAAACGCTTGGCGGAACCCAGTTGCGCCACCGGAATGGGTTGCCAAGCGAGCTCGGCGAGGTCGCCGAGATGGACAAAAAAAGGTCCGTGATCATGCTCGAGGTGCAGCATGCCCTATCGCAGCCGAGGCAGGTCACTCACCGGTCGAGGGATTTGATGATCTGAGACACGAATGTGCCCTATTTCTTGATGCCTCGGTGGTGCGCATCGCGAACAACATTCACGGATAATAAATGTCCTGTTTTTTGCCCGCATAATCCTACGACTTGATGTGCAGTGCGTGGGGTTGCGATCGGGGTTCCACACACCGTCGCTCACGATCCGATCCAAGAGAAGTTGGAATGCCCCCAAATCGCGAATCGTGGCAAGCATCTTTGCGGGTAGGACGCATAAGGTAGGGTGATCAGCGTCGTGATAGGCTGGCTTCAGGCTTGATATCGTGAAAAGGTAGCCAGTTTTGCTTAACCTCGGGCCCGAAGAAACACCAACAAGAAAGCAAACCGGCAGGCGGTCGACGTAATTGGGAGCCTGATGCCTGCCAGACCCCCCTGGTCTCTTGCACATCTGCTGACATTGCGCGCCCGCTGATTCGCTGGATTCCGCTTAGCGGGTCACACTCCGGTAGGCTCTCCTGACAGTTTGTCGAACCGTCTGGGGCTCGTGGCTGCTCGTCATCCGTCACGTTGTCCAGGGGATTTTCTACCACAGTACTTGCCAGCTCGCCGCTCAACCATCCGCTTCTCCAAAGCCTCCAAGACCTCGGAGCTCAGACTTGTGAACATCCTGCTGTTGGCCCAAGACACCTCAGCACTTATTTGATCCCACGATCCCTCCCGCACTCTCGAGCCATCACTGGGTTTCTGCGACGTCCATTGACCAGACGGTCTGTTTTGGCGCACAGATCCGCTGCCGGCCTGGCGTAGATCTGATAACCTGCGCTGTGGAGCTGCCTTGCCGGGCAGAGAGCACCTTATTTCGTCTACCTTGGTTACTTCACCCTGCCCGCCCTCCCTTCCAGGCTTCGATTCCTGTTCGGGTTTCCCCCGAGGCCTCGTCATCTCTTAGTAGGGGCTGTACTTCAGCCACCCGACGACTGGCCTCATTCTCTCGGTATTCGTACGACAGACTTGCAGGTCGTTTCTGTCACTCCTCTCTACACATACCAAGGCAACCGGCCGATTTAGTGGCGTACCCGATCGTATCCGAGACCGTGGCGCCAGCATTCCGACCACCCCGTCGCCGACTGCGATCCCGGGCGCTGAAATCTCCAAGGTGGCAATACTCACGACGACCGACTCGGACCCGCTCAACTGCCGCTTCGTCCCCCAACCACGGACCGGCACTTGCTGCGTAGCCGGCTTACGCCTGTCCAGTCTCAGTTTGCGGACTCAGGGAAGCTCTCCAGGCCGCCGACCCTGTCGACATGGCGTTGTCTGAGCCCTCGCCGTTTCACGGCCTCCGATCTCCCACAGCAAGCGCGCCTGTTCCTCGCCGAACTGCATTGCCGTCAAGACCTATGTTATCTAGGGGCCTCGGCGACATAACGCAGAACTCAAATCGAGACCCGGGCTCTCCCCAGGAGCACAAGCAAGCTCGATCCAGCACAACCTCGCCAACGGTAAAGACAGCCTCGGCTGTCTCGCCCGCTCCCCAAAGTCCCACACCACAAAGCCCGGCCAGCCCGTCAAGCCATGGCAAGACACAGACCAGCACCGCTCAAGGGTACACTGGTCAGGTCTGCAGGTATGTCGGCTGGTGCTCTGGTTTTACGTCGTCTTTCTGACAAGAAGGCAGTAACTGCGGCACAACACAAACACCTCTCTGGCGGAGGTCACCGCAAGGCGAAACCATTTGCAATGCGTGCGGGCTGTATCTGAAGGCCCGGAATGCCTCCCGCCCGATAAATTTGAAACGAGCCCCGAATGTGGCCGGTACCGGAGCCCGGCCATCACCCGTCAAGCTCTCGCCAAAGGCCCAGGTTCCGTTGTTACCCAACGCGCCGGTAGCGAAGTATGTTGCCGCTGATCAGACACCATCCGGGTCGTGTCCCGGGGGAGGGAGGTGTAATGGCACAGGGGGCGCTGAGGGATGCAGCGGTTGTCCTGCTTACAACAACCGAGTGTCCAAGAGCGCGAGCCTGAGCGTACTGAAATGCCAAGGCGCGTCCAACCCGTCTTCTGCAAATCTGGATGAGCCCACACCGATCGACATTGGGGCGCTGCATCTCCAGAATCAGAACACGAATGTTGTCATCGCATGTCAAAACTGCGGCACAACGATTACACCTCTTTGGCGGAGAGACGAAGCAGGCCACACCATTTGCAACGCTTGCGGTAAGAACACTCGTTGAGGTGCTGCCATCTGAACTGGTGCTGATCAGTCGTCTGTAGGACTCTACTATAAGCTGCATGGTGTGCACCGGCCGGTGACCATGAAGAAATCTATCATCAAGCGGAGGAAACGCGTGATTCCTGCCGCAGGCGGCGGCCCGGACTCAGAAAGCACAACGAGTGAGCGGGCCGACTCACCACCGTCAGAAACCGACCTTCCCAAAGAGAGAGGCTCCGTCAACCCAGATGGGTCGGTGAACCTGGGCCTCAGGCGGCGACAAGACGCGCCGTTGACACTCGTTCCCGAGACGGTCTTGATGCGGAACAGCCAGACATCTCCACTGCCGTCGAGCGATCTTGGACAGTACCACTCGTCTCACCCACACAACCCACCCCAGCAGATGCCCTCGTCCCTCACCGACGAGAACAGGTTGGCTCCTTTGACGTCGATACCGATGCCCCACGACCGGCAATCGTCACTGTCGCCGGCGTCCTTCCTGTCGCCATCACGGACTCGAAAACGGTCGTTCTCCGCCGCCGACATGGAATCGCAGAACCCGAGTGAAGCGGAACACCCGAAACGGCTCTCGTCCATCAAGTCCATTCTTAACCCGACCGCGACGAGCCCTGGTCCCGAAAACATTTCCGAGCCGCAACAGCATTATTTCATGGCGCCCGGCAGCACAGCGGCTTCCACCCCAAGTCCCGGGGTGTACTCGAACGGCGGCCACACATCTGCCCCACATCAGCCAGCCGAACCCCAGGGCACCTCGCCGCAAGCTGTCCGTGATGGCGAGAGGACCAAGGCGGACAGGCGTGCCATGTTGGAGCGGGAAAGAGAGATGATGAGGGAGCTGTTGGCTGCAAAAGAGAGGGAACTTGCTGAGCTGGGCGAGTGAGTAGCCAGCTGCCAGGTTGCCCATTGCTGGTGTTCTTTGGGTCTGAGTCGGCCTCTCAGGCCTGCGGAGACCCAGTGCCGAAAAGAATTCAAATTTAAATTCAAATTCCCGATTTCAACCTTTCAGGAGCGCACTGCCCTTGTTTCCAGCAACCGCTCTCTGTATTCCCCGGAACTGGAAAACCTCAACATTGTACTACTTCAGTACTGTCGGGTTGGTCATCGCGGTATTCACTGGGACCTCAGGCTGATCCGGGCTGCCACGGCTTGTCAAGCTGTCTCATTGATATTAGGCCAAAATCAATGATTCGACGTTGATTGATTATGCAACAGCTCTCTGACTCGGCAGGCACGCCATGTCCCTGTGTCAATGCATCAATCACCTTTCTCGAAGCGTTACCTTCATTCACCTATGTTTGGTTTCGTGCCGCATTTCATCAAACCTTGCGCACTTCTTTAACTGTCCATCACCCCGAAAAATCGTATCTCCGGATCCAGGTCGGATCGCCAAAAACTTTTGCTACACTCGGCTCTTCCAAAGTCCCCGAGGACCGATCCTAAAATCGGCGCCCGCGACATCCGACTTGGCCGATTTGTCAGTCAAAGAGATGCAGCTGCATGTCTCTGCAGGCGGGGAGCATCCGTGACGAGGCCTAGTCAATGGGCCGCTCTCAAGCCGCTTCATACCTTACTACATACCGCGCGCAAACCGATATAGGAAGTGTGCTGGCCTTCCTGGGATCCCCGGTCGCAGCACTTATGAAGCCCGGCATGACGCATCGCAACCCCACCGCCCATCGCAGAGTCGCATCGACACTGGCTTCTTCCGAGTCAGGAGTCCGAGTCGGCCATTTCGCCTCCGACGCGCCGACTGCACAAGTTATAGCCGTCACCGACGGATATAGCGGGAGTTAACGGTGGAGGGGATCGACAAGAGCTGAGGAGGTGATATTGCAGGGTTTTATAAAGGGAAGAATATCTAGAAGTATATATATAAGCACGCACTTTCCGTCGAGCATGAGGCCATCTCCAAGCGCTCTCATTGCACACATTCGCATCATACTTAGTTACCCGAAGCAGTTGGTTAGATCGTCAGGATTATGGCTCATAACACCACTACCCAGCAGTCCAGTACTAGTGCTCAACAGTCTGAGAACAACCGTCGCGACATCCTTCTCATAAGCGTTCCGCGCACCGCATCCAACCTCTTGGTCAAGGTCCTCAACATCCATCACCAGCCCGATGTCGTCACGAACAAGACCGCCGGCTATTTCTTCTACGACGCCTACATGTTGGCCGCCCGCGATCTGCAGAAGCCAGCCCACCTATGGACTGATGCCGAGAAGACCCTGATCCGGGACAGCTACCGGAAATGTCTGGACCGCCTCGAAGAGCTCAGGGCACAGGCCCACCGCGACAACAAGATGGTCTTCGCCAAGGAGCACGCCTTCTGGCTCGTCAACCCGGGCACGATGCACGGCCCGCCCGGCAGCGACGCTGACGCATCCGCCGCGAACGGCAAAGGAAGCCATGATGATGATGGCGCCGTCTCCTTTTTCCGCCTCAAGACCCCCGGGGCGGGGGATGCCACCCCCAGCTCGGATCCCGCCCAGCAGCACCAGCACCACCACTACTCCCCCAACAACCAGACCCTCTTCCCGGACGAGTACCTGCGCGGCTGGCAGCTGGCCTTCATCATCCGGCACCCGGCGCTCGCCTGGCCGTCCATGTACCGCGCCCTGCTCAGGGTGAGCCAGGAGCTGGGCATCCTCGACGACGACGGCGTGAGCGGCGCGTCGGCGTCCAACATGTCGCTGGCCTGGAGCCGCAAGCTCTACGACTGGGGTGCCGAAGCCGCCGAAGCAGGACACACGCCGGCGCCGCTGGTCGTCGACGCGCACGACCTCATTCACGACGCGGGCGGCGTCGCGCTGCGCTTCTGCGAGGCCGCCGGCCTGGACAAGGGCGCCGTGCAGGTCGAGTGGGGCTCGGCGGCCGGGTCGTCCGGGGCCAACGGGCCCGCGGTCAAGAACTGGGGGTCCGAGGGCTCGGCGGACGAGAAGGCGGCGCGCATCATGCTGTCGACGCTGGAGGCGTCGAGGGGCATCGTCAAGGACAAGGCGCCCTCGAGCGTGGATATCGCGGCCGAGGCGGTCAAGTGGCGGGCCGAGTTTGGCGAGGAGGCGGCGGGCATGATTGAGAGGGCTGTCTGGGCTGCCATGCCGGATTATGAGTACCTGAGGGAGAGGCGGCTGCGGGCTTGAGCTGCTTGGGAGTCGGTGGCCGCGTCTTTTTGGCACTTGTTGGGGTAGGATATGACTGGAGGTCACAGTACCTAAGTTTGGTGTCTCAGTGTATTCCACATGGAGGATAGGTACAGAAGACAAGCGAAGCCGGACTGATATACATTCTTATTGCAACCCAAGCAATTCACTGGCAGTCCGGCACCTAATCACTGTCGCCCTTTGCACTCCGCACGGCGACTACCTACCATGGATGGTCGACTTACGAGGTGAAAACCTTCCAATGGAGCATTCTCCCAGTGTATACCATACAGTATGAGTAGCACTATTGGTATGTTGACTCTGTACTTGGTCATAATTCTTGAAAAAAATGGTAGAACAAGTGAGGAGTTGACGAACACAGTCCATCTCTAACAGCTATGATCACAACTCCAATCCGACAACGCAGATGCCGTTCATCACTCACTGTTAACATACCTATGTGCCTTCGTCTGATCTCTCTTTTAATGCACGACTACCGTACCTTAGGGAGTAGGGACAATCCAATCTAAGTCTACTGTATCTCATCTCATGCTACTTAGCTAGGTACCTAATTAGTTCCATTACTCTTCGGACTCGGCACTTGTTCCTATGAAGATTGATTTCCGCGCATAAGTCGACCCATTGCTCAGCCCAACGTTAATTAGACGTCAAATGGAGCGTGAAGTTGGTAGAACTATCGGAGCGTAAACGATATCCCTTTTCACATAAGTCTACCTAGACGGTCCAGTTGACTGCAAGTTGAACGTCTATGGTAATTAAGGTTAGTTGAGGAGGTCCGACTTCCCATGAAGTCAACCTGCCCTGACATTGGAAGTCAGCTGCCCGGAGGATGCAGGTTGTTCGGAGCAGCTGATTCACAGCGTTGCTGCGTCTTGATCGACCACGGCGCCCAGTTGATGAATGAGGTATTTGATTAATCGATGTATCTTATTACCTTAGCTGATTTTTTTCCAGCCTTGTACCTTAGTTCGGACCGTTAGTTGAAGGTCCGGCACGCCCCCAGGGCATAGCGGTGTAGGAATAATAATAATAATTCGGACCGTAGTATCCCCAAATCATTGCTGTCTGATGGTACGGTTGTGAACCTCATGTCTTTGCTCGCCGACAGCTCTACACGTACATACCTGGAAACGGGTATTTAACCTAACCTCCTCACCCTCGAGACAAGCTCTTTGAGTCGAAGCCGTGTCGAGAATTCGAGATGTGGGTCTACCGTTGCCTAAACCAAGGTTGACGCAAGACCTATTCCTAATGTTGCTGCCTGCAACTCCTTGTGAGGGTCCAAGAAGAGCAACGTCAGCTCCATCGTCAAATGAGCCTCTGGAGACCTCGAGGTGCCAAAACTTGTGAACTCTCTGGATGGATGGATGGATGGATGGATTTTATTCCGCCCGGAGGCACTGAGCCTAAAGGGCCTTAACTCTCTGGGGTGGATGGATGATGCGCGTTGCATCGGAGGCGGAGCACGCCGCGTCGACAGGGGTCGCACAGCGGGAGTCGCCAAGCGCCCCACTATTTCGCAAGCTCCCCCGAAGCACAGGTCCTGACCAAGCTTCCAACTTTCTCTCCATCGACAGCAAACACATCACAGCAAGCCCTACTACGGAGCATAGTCGAGACAACCGGCGCGCGATAATCACACGCGATTGATACCGGCCGAAAACCCACGCGATTCTTGTCGAGAGAGATAACACAATTGCCCGAAGCCGAAGCATCACAAATACAAAGACCGGTTGAACCAGACACGATCGCCCACGATGGATTTCTCGGATACCTTGTACGTTCTGGGCACCTACACCCGACCAGAAAATGGGCAGCGGAGGCGCTAGGCTGCGTGTTGACTTGCCCACCGCCCGTTGCCGGATCTCCCTTTTCTCGCCCAGCGGTGGAAGACATGCGCTGCCTGCGCGCCTCCGCGGGCGAGGCTGTGGTGCGCGCGCAGATGGGAGAAAACGGGATCCATACAGCTTGTTCTGGGGCACCAACATGGCTAACATCTGGTTTCTGCTATAGTCGCATCGTCAACCTCGCGGTGGCCGTGTTGATGGTTCTGGGAGGCATATCGCAGTTCTTCTCCCCTAGCATGTATGTTCCACCTGATCTAGGGGAGCTCCCTACCTCGGGAGCAGGGAGGGTCATCAATGCTGATGGGGGTCATACGCAGTCAGTCGGTGATTATCGGCGTCTATGTAATCTTGTTTGGGTTGGGTGGGTTTCCCCGTCTCCCTTTGGCTTTGCGGCGCGAACAGTAATGCTGACCGGCATGGTTCTTACAGCTACCGCCCTGCTTGGTACGACATTGCCGCCACATTCGAGCCATCGATCGTGCTGGGATACTGATGTTTACCTGTGGTTTAGAATTCCAGATCCCGCCCCAGGTTTCGCGCTACGCCTCGTTCCTGTTCTCCTTCCTCGGCCGCGGTATCTGTAGGCCACCCCTTTTTCATCTTGGGGCCGCGGAACGTGCGCTGACCAGCTGTCTGTGCAGTCTACATTTTCATCGGCTCCATTCTCCGCCATGACCACGTCCTTCGAATCATTGCCGGTTCCATCATTGGCATCATTGGCGTCGGTTACGTGGCCCTCGAGTTCATCCCGTCCATCGAGCCGCCGGCAAACATGCGGGAGGCCGATGCTGGCTGGGGCGCTGAGCAAGTCTAAAAACTGCTAGTTACATGACGCCCTGAATCCTGCTTGCGCAGGCGCCTGAGGGCTTTGGCATGGAAGGCTACCGGACGCGACCGACTTGGATGGTATTTGATGGTGTTTAGCATGCAGGCAGCCCTGAAGCGATGACTTCCGGGGGCAACTTGGGCGAGGCCAGGTTCTTTGGCGTCGGACCGATAGAGGGATGCCCGGGGATCGTAGGGCCTAGGAGAGAGGTGGATGGGCCTTGGTGGGGACCAGTAACACAGAGTGTACGATATCTGTCTGTTGAAGGAAATGGTTAATTTGGGGCTCAATTGCCCCCGGATGGGGGACGAGGACTGAGCATCGTCTCGGCTGTTCTGTCACGCTTCCTGCGCCAGGGTTAGGGTCACGATAAGCAATCTCCGCTTATCGATGGCGCGCGACACGTCGGTGAAATGCGCCATGCCGCGCTGGGTTTAGCCGCCCCACTTATTGCCGGCCAAATTTCAGCCATGAAAT